>JAUMHM010000085.1:16608972-16623945 GCA_032362435.1 Melikaiella ostensackeni | reverse complement strand
TGCATCTGAAGTGTACGGTGCTGCGGCTATAGGAAGAAAGACTGGAGATGCTTGGTAGAATGATGAAATGCGCGTGGCTGTTAATGAGAAAAAGCAAGCGTACTCATGAAAGCTGAATATTAAATGACTTAGAAAGATTAGGAAAGGAAACACTGAGTTAGCCGGAATTAAGAATACTGATGGCAAAACGGTATGGAATACGGATAAAGTGAAAGAATGTATGAGTGACTCTTCAAGAAATTATATCAGAGTCAATCTATGGAGCATAACAACTGTGACAGAAGAGAATACGTTAGACAATCCCGTTGTAGCTGGCGAAAAAAGAATCGATATCCGCGACATTATATCCATAAATAAGAAACTAAAGAATGGTAAGGCTGCCGGTGTGGATGGTATCACTGCTAAAATGCGTAAGAACGGCGGCGGATCAACCCTACAACGGAAAGGATGATGAAGGTCACTGTACTAATTATAGAGTGATTGGCCTACTAAGTACCGTAGGTAATATATTTGCCCAAACACTTATTGATAAGGTCATAGGAATAACTAATGAAAGGATCTGGGAAGTCCAATGTGGATTTATGTAAGTATACGGAAAGCTTTTTCCGTAAAATATTTTTATTGTTTTTTTTTTCAATTGAAGATGGAGCATTTTTTGCGCCTGAAAGCGTCAAGGGAGAAAGCAATCCATTCCGGGGACAGTGTAGCGTTGCAATGGATAGAAATGGCTTGCCTATTCTCGCCACTTTCAAGAGCAAAAAAATGCTTCATCTTCACTTTAAAGAAAAACAACCAAACCATTTTCCAGAAATGCTATTACATCTAAAACACATCAGAAACATCGAGCCTCTTACATCAAACAATTCATCCATGCAGACGTAATGTGGACGAAATAAACAACCGAGTTATTTCAAGCACCTTAATTTGGTCGTTTGTGAAACGTTTTCACTTAAATGGAACGAAAAGATTGTATTTTGTTAAAACTGTGGACATTCAGAGACTGAAGCCTGATGTATTTTGGACATGTGCGTCGTTTGTGAAAAGTTTTTCAAATATTAATCCTAATGCAAATTACAAGGGATACATTGTCAAGAAGGTAAAGAAAAGTTCAAGTTTTTACGGGAAATAAATTTCGTTACCTGATTTTCATCATTTTGATCGTATTTTCTTAGTAGTTTATATTTTGAACTCCAAAAATACAAAGTTGAGAGTTGGTGGGATATCAAAAATCTTTTGTGTCTTAAATTAAATAAAAAATTTCGTTTCATGTCTATAAAGAGGTTGACTTTCAACCAAGCGAGTAACTAAAAGTCATATTACAATCATCGGTTGACTTTAACCAGCGAATGATCCTTTTAGTTATATCTGTAAGTCAATCGAAATTTTTCTCATGAAATTCAGATTCTTAATTACTGTGTAGCTTGAGAGAGATCACAGAAAAAAGTTTGAGAGTTAACAAAAAAGTTTTCTGTGCATTTGTTAATCTGGAAAATGCTTTCGATAAGGTGGATAGAACTAAACTTTGGAAAGTACTAAAAGAGTATGGAGTGAATGGTTGGCTTCTAAAAGCAACATATAATGGTAGTAAAGCGAGTGTAAGAGTAAATGGGTAACTGATTGCTAAATCATCAAACACTTCTTTATTCCTTTCTGGAGCCGAAGTTGTAGGCAAAATGTCTTCATTCCACTTCTTGAAAAGTCCAAATGCCATCAGTCTCTGATATGACAAAAGGTTCTTCCACTGTGTCGGTTAAGGTAGTTCCATCCTCACCCTTAAAGCACGAATTAAACCATTTTGAATCTGTTTTCGGCATGGAACAACTTCAATTTCTGTCTGAGATTCCACGATAGACACATTACTCTGTACTGGCAAGCTGATGCCGAAATTTCTTTACAATGCTCAAATTCTGTATAACGGGATCAATCCAATCAATTATCATTGGGTCGACTCCGGTTAAAGCAGTTCCATCCTTACCCTTGAAGCGCGAATTGAACCAGTTTGAATCTGTTTTCAGCATGGAACAACTTACGTTTCTGTTTCCGACAGCATGATGAACACATTCCTTTGTACTGGCAAACCGATGCCGAAATTTCTTTACAATGCTCAAATTTTGGATAGCGGGATCCATCCAATCAATTATCATTGGGTCGACTTCGGTTGAGGCAGTTCCATCCTCACCCTTGAAGCGCGAATTGAACCAATATTTGAATCTGTTTTCAGCAGGAACAACTTACGTTCCTGTCTGCGATTGCCATGCTCTATCCTCTTTTCTTGACTTTCGCCACCACAACTTCAACCACAAAGACAACTCCAGAGATCACATATCCAACGAGAACTTCAGTTACAAGAACTGCAAAAAGTTTCTTGTGACTGATTGCCAAATTATCAAACATTTCTTTATTCCTGTCTGAAGCCGGCGTTGTAGGCAAAGCTTCTTTATTCCACTTCTCGAAAAGTCCAGTTGCCATTAGTCTCAAGAGAAGACTATTGAATCGCTCAACGTAAGGAAAACCTTGTTCTAGATAAAATCCTTCTGTTGATATGACAAAAGGTTCTTTCACTGTGTCGCTTAAGGCAGTTCCATCCTCATTTCTAAAACGCAATTTAAACCAATTTGAATCTGTTTTCAGCATGACACAAGCCACATTCTTCTTTGTGATTGCATGAAGTACACAGTCTTCTACGCTGGGAAACTGATTCTGAGATTCCTGAGATTTATTTACCATGTTCAAACTTTTGATGACGGGATCCATCCAACCAATTGCTATTGGATCCATTTGAAGTTTAAGGCCGGATTTATCCAACTCAATCAATGTATCAAGATGCTGTCCTGGGACGGTTTGTACTTTGACGCTGGTGAGGACTGCATACATCTTTGATGAGAATATGAAACTCACAGTGACCATATAGGCAAATATGATCCTCGCCCTCCAACTTTCCGGTTGCTGGGGAACAGACATACCAAGAACAACTTGCATCGTGAAAGAAAAATTCCAGTCATTATTGTACCTTGTCAAAACGTGCATCAGCAGATAGAGTATCGCAGAAAACACTGCCAGAGGGAAAAGAACATCTAGCATATTCAATGTCCTTTCCGGATTCTATATGATTGGTGACAAAGCGTTTACACTGCCTAATCCAACTACCAGATTCTCCAGGAAAGATTCATTGCTAGCCTTTGGCATCAATGTTCGGAAGAGACCAATTTGTACTTTGTTTAAAAGTAACTGTTGTACGTAGGTTGCTACCCCTTTCTCGACATTTGTTTTCAACTTAACAATGAAATTCATCTTCTTTGCGAAAGCGTTCAGCAAAAGTAAGTCACTTCCGGAATAGACGGGATTCCCAGATGAACTGTACTCGATATTAATATGTGGAGGATAATGAAAGGCTGAAGCTGTCAACTCGTAACGTTTCATGTTTCGAATTTTGTCTGGGAACAGTCTAGTTTCTGAGGTGTACTTTTCCGTTGAATAGCTGTTCATAAATGGATTAAAGTGCTGCACCTTAGACGTGTTTCCAACGATTTCAAGAATACTGAAGTCGAGAAATTGATTCTTCCAAGCAGTTCGAAGTAGTTTCTTCTTTATGGGATCAAGTGCCTTTTGTGCATCAGAGAATTGAAGGACTAGACACTTTGGTCGAAAACGACCTTTCAACAAGATGCTGATCAGCTTGATTGTTTCTTGTGCAATTTTTAATTTGTTTTGTACGGAATCGATTATCATGAAGAACGTCGTTGTTGGGAAACCAAAAGCTTTCAACAGCTTTAAATTTTGGATATCTTCCTCGGTACTTTCGTTTCGCACGGACAAGTGGATACTTGGCTTGACGTATTGGATTTCTTCAATAATTTTCCCAATTTTTATCTCATTTCGAAACAGATCTTCGTTAATGATCAGCAACGTTTGATATGTAGAGGAATCTTCTTTGACGTACTTTACTAAACCTTTCATCCAGTTTGGTGGATTGATGTCTCCTTTGCAGTCGAAAGTGTTGCACAATGGGAGTAAAATGAATAAAGAAATTATCTTTTTAATCATTTTGAATACTTAAAAATTCTATTCCAACAAATCCCCAGGATCTACTACTTCTGGTGTCTATTTTTCAACTAAGTTTTCTTCTCCTTTTGGCTTTGTTAAGCAACGAGCGCAATTACTAATAGTACTGACCCAGATTGCGTCAACTGATTATGCAAAAAGTATCTAAAATATACGTGTGTAATTTCATTTCTAAACTGATAAGAATCAGAGGAAAATGTTATTGATTTGTAGAACATACAAACTAATACTAAAAATGTCATTAAAAATACAAGGCCAACGATGCTAAAAGAAAGTCAAAGATATATGGACTTCGTTCAAAAAACTGTAGTCGAAATAATAAATTCCAGTCGCAAATGCGAATTATATGATGTCACTAAAGTAAAAACAAAACAAAATATTATAGCCTCATTATACTAAAAACAAAAAAGTCGCTAACACTAAAATTTATAAGGTCTTCAGTTGTGGAATTTTAACGAATCGAGTCATACCTTCGACTTTCTTTTAGCATCGATGGTCTTGTATTTTTCATCACAGACTCAGTATCAGTTTATGAAATCTTCAAATCAATAGTTTTTTTCCAAATCGTATTAAGCTAGAAAAAAATTGCATACGTGCATTATCAATACTTTTAGCATAATCGGCTGTTGCAATCTGGGCCAGTTATATTACCAATTTCGTTCGTTGCTTGGCAAAGCCAAAAGAAATACAACAAAGAATGGCGGTAGAAAAATGGACACCAAAAAGTAGTAGGTGCTTGAGCATTTCTTGGGGTTTACATGGCTTTAATTTTTAATTATTCAAAATGTTCACAAAATTGATAATTTCTTTGTTAATTTTCCTTTCACTATGTCACATTTTTGACTGCAAACAAAACGTCAATCCATCAAAATGGATAAAAGGTTTGATAAAGTTCGCGAGAGAAGATTCCTCTACACATCAGACGTTGCTGATAATTAATGAAGATCTATTTAGAAAGGAGATAAAAATTGAATAATTATTCAAGAAATCCTACATGTCAAGCCAAATATCTACTTTCTCGCACGAAATGAAAGTATCAAGGAAGATATCAAAAATTTAAAGCAGTTGAAGTCTTTCGGTTTCCCAACAACATTCTTCATGACGATCGATTCCGTAGAAAACAACTAAAGCATCACACAAGAAATAATAAAGCTGATCACCAGTTTGTTAAAGGGTAGTTTTCGACCAAAGTGTCTAGTTCTTCAATTTTTTGATACACAAAAGCCACTTAATTCTATAAAGAAGAAACTACTTCGAACTGCTCTTTTTCTTGCAGCAGTTACTTCTGAACAAAGTACAAATTGGTCTCTTCCGGATCATGATGCAAGAGGTCGGTGAAGATTTTTTTCTGGTGCACTTGTTAATTGGAGTAGGTAGTTACAAGGCTTTGTCACCGAACATGCAGAATCAGAAAGTACGTTTTGAAACGGTACAGTAATGAATGGAATTCATATTTCACAATTCAAATTGTTCTTCGTTTGCCCGTTCCCCAGCAACGGGAAATTTTGAAGGCGAAGATCATATTTGCCTATATCGTCATTGTGAGCTTTGTCTACTCTTCAAAGATGTACGCAATCCTCACCAGCATCAACGTAAAAACCGTCCCAGAGCTGCAACTTTTAATATTGGCTGACTTAAACTTGAAGTCGACCAAATGATAGTTGACTGGATGGATCCCATTATCCAAAAGTTGAGCATTGTAAAGAAACGGCAACGGTTTGCTAGTACAAAAAGGAATGTGTTTATCACGTAATCGGAAAAAGGAATATAAGTTGTTCCATGCTGAAAACAGATTCAAATTGGTTCAATTCGCGCTTCAAGGTTGAGGATAGAACTGCCTTAACCGAAATCGACCCATTGATAATTGATTGGATGGATGCCGTTATCCACAATTTGAGCATTGTAAAGAAATTTCGGCATGGCTTTACCAGTACAGAGGAATGTGTTTATCATGTAATCGCAGACAGGAATGTAAGTTGTTCCATGCTGAAAACAGATTCAAATTGTTTTAATTCGCGCTTTAAGGGTGAGGCTGGAACTGCCTTAACCGAGACAGTGGAAGAACCTTTTGTCATATCAACAGTAGGATTATATCTAGAACAAAGTTCTCCTTACGTTGAGTGATTCAATAGTCTGCTCTTGAGATTGATGGCACTTGGACTTTTCGAGAAGTGGAATAAAGAAGTTTTGCCTACAGCTTCGGCTACAGAAAGGAATAAAAAAGTGTTTGATGATTTGGCAATCAGTTAAAATAAACTTTTCATAGTCCTTGTAACTGAACTTCTCGTTGGATATGTGATCTCTGGAGTTGTCTTTGTAGTTTAAACAATAGTCGTGAAAATAAAGAAAAGATATAGTAGTAAGGTAAGTAATATAAGTGCATATTGGAATCTTTTATTCTTTTGGTTTGTGCTTGCTAAATTTTATAATTGCAATAAGATCTGTTTTTGAACGAGGGCAATTGATTCAAGATTATTTTCTTCCCAATGTACTACAAACGTGTATCCTTAATATTAATAAGATTTCGGATGTTGTACCTGAAGGCTCTATAGAAAATTTGGTATCTTAGTTTCAGTTCAATATCAAGAAAAATTAGTGCTTTTTAGGAATCATTTTCGGTTTGTGATAAGAAACAATAAAGCCTACTAGTATAAAATAAAGTGCTGATCATTCTCTTCAAGAATTAAACTTTTCTTAAGCCGGTTTAAGCCATAAGGTAAATTATGCACCCCTCTGGGAATGGTGGCAAAAGGGCCTTCTGGTTTTGTCGTCTGATCTCAGCGGTCGACCTGCGAAAGTCGAGAGTTCCTAGTTCTTTGAGAAACATTTTTCAAACTGAATGACAGAGAATTTTATTTCAGTAAAATCTGGATTCGATGCGGATGGCCTAATATCGAGCAAAGTATTCACAAATATAAGGTCATTTTATCGAAAGACTGATGCAACGAGTCATTGTCTTTCATCAGCTTCTGCAAATAGATGTAACAGTCTATCAACAAATGTAATCAGTTGCAAATTGTATGTTTCTTCAATTTGGATGGATAAGACTATTGTTCCACGAGTAACTATCGATGAATACTGCATTATTTTTCAAACTTCCTTGTTGACTAAGCGACTAGTAATGTACCAGGCTAATACAATATGCAAACATCGTCTTTTAGATAAGACTACGAACGACGTTATCTCTAGACAGCAAACACACCCTCATCCTTTCAGAAAGATTGAATTGCTGCATACATTAAAAGTTAGGTTGTTAAATTTTTAAATCATACTGATGGAAATTTATCATTTTACTGCTATTTATTATTTATCTGAATCACATTTTAATGCAATGAGTAATTCAGTAATTCAGTAATTCAATAAATCAGTAAATCAGTCGCTTATTAAACCTTATCACTGTTTGAAGTGCACAAAATGGACTAAATAAACTCAAGTCGTATTTTCATGAGCTCTAATCTTTTACAGGATTTTCAAGACGAGCGAGACAAATTTAGAAGCGTAAAATATCAAACTCTACATTTAAAATGGATCATCATCAGAAATTGACTCCAAAAATATTAAAAAATCATTAATTTTTGTTCAATCCAAGAGCGAGGATTTTTAATTTTGTATTTGTGAATCGACTACCAAAATTCACAAACTAAATTTAACTGTCTTAAAAACAAGCATAATTAAAAATACTTCTTTCTGTCATATAATATAATTGATTAAAGTTTTCTTAGATACTAAAGGAAATGATATGATTAATAATATCAGCATACTTAACTTATTGCTATATTAAACGTCCGACAGTTTCAAATTTAATTACGGAATTTGAAAAACTCGAAATTTTTTGATATTAATAGTAGGGCTCAGACTCATTTAAGAAATGTAAAAAAGTGTCGCATACATTTTGAAAAACTGTAGAAAAATAGTTTAATGCAATTTCATAAACATTAAACTGAAGGGTGAACTTTTAATTAGCATTGATATCCTGGATACATTTTGAAAATCCTTTGAAATTTTCTTATTACTATGATATTCTTTGCGAACCCTAAGAAAATTTGAAATCTTGTTAAATTCCGTGAAATCTTTTAAAATATTCTAAACTCTTAAAAATCCTTCAAAATCCCTTGAAATTAATTTTAAAAACCCTTAATTTTGGTTATATCCCCAGTACTTCCACAAAAAGTGAATGAAATCCCGTAAAACATCTTGAAATCTGTAATATCTTTTAAAATTCCTTCAAAAATAATGACATCTTTGAAAACCTCTGAAATCCCATAAAATCTAATAAAGCTCCTTGAAATATCTTGAAATATTTTATATTTTCTGAAATTCCTTAATTTTAGAATACCCTAAAAACTTTGAAATCCCTTGAAATCTGTTGAAATCTATTAAAAACCCTTGAATTCTATTACAGTCCTCTGAAATCCCTGGAAAACTCTCTACTTTTTTTAAATCTCCTTAAATCACTAAAAATTCCTTGTAATCTTATGGAATTACATTTTTTTTAAACCAAAATAAAAAAATACGAGAGAAAAAAGAAGGGAGAGGACTTGAAGGTTGTTTTCTTTTTTTCCTCTCTTTTTATTTCGGCTTTTTTCAATTGAACAGAGACATTTAAGAGTGTGTTCTCCAAATTTGTTCGTTAGATTCTCGTTTTTTCTTGATTTCCAAGAATTTTCTATTTAAATTCGAATGTTGGAAGTTATAGAGAAATTTGAATTTTGATTGATTCTGAATTTAATATCTTATTTTTCTTTATATTGTGAAATTCCTTGAAATCATTTAAAATTTTGCAAATACCGTGAAAACTCTTGGAAATCTTTGAAATCTCGCGAGACCATTTGAAATGCCTTAGAAATTTTTACACCTCTCAAAATTATCTATAATCCTACGAAATTCTTTGAAATTTCATGAAATTTCTTGGAATCTTTTAAAACACAATATTCTTTTAAATCCATTGAAATGTTTAAAATCCGTAAAGTCTTGTAGAATCATTAGAAATTTTTTGAAATCTCGTACATCTTGAAATATTTATTATCTTTTTATATTCCTTTGAAAATGTTTAAATCTTTAAAATTCTCTGAGACCCCATAAAATCCCATGAAATCCATAGAAATCCCTCGAAATACTTAGAAGTCCCTCAAAATTTCATTCCATTTCATTTACTCCCTAAAACATCCTGAAATCCTTTGATACATTTTTAAAATACCTTGAAATTTTTTAAATCTCTTGAAATTTCTTCGAATCTTGTAAAATACCATAAAATATTTCAAATCCTTTGAAATATATTAAATTTTTTTAAATCATTAAAGTTCTTGGAGATCCTATAACATCACTTAGGTCTGGTAAAATCTCTACAAATCCTTTAAAATCCTTTGAAATTCCATTAATTATCTTGAAATTTGTAAAATCTCTTAAAATTTCTACAAAAAAAAATTTTAAAACTTGGAAATCTTCTGAAATCATATGAATCTTCTTGTAGTCTCTTAAAATCTCTTGAAATCTTTAAAATTCTCTGAAATTCTCTAAAATATATGTTTTGAAAATATTTTCAATCGCTTGAAATATTTTGAAATACTCGTATTTCAAAATTACGATTTTTGAGATGGCGGACATTTTAATTTGCCGATCATGAGCCGATTTTTTCACGGTCAATCATTAACTTTTCTCTGCCAATTTAAGAATTCAAATAATTTCAATGATTTCAAATGATTTTTAAACATTTCAATTGCTTTAAAAGATTTCTGAATTGGAACAGGGAATTTTGGAAAAGAATTAAAAATCTAAGTTAGAATATCAGATAATTTTTGGTCATACGAATTACAGTTCTGACTTGGAACACAGAATTTTGTAAAAGAATTATAATTCTGAATTTGAACAGAGATTTTTTAAAATTTCTTTCTTGTGAAACAGAATTGATTTTATTTTCCAAAATTCACATTCCATATCAAAGATTCTCTATTTCAAGTCACATAATAATTCTCTACGCTGTTCCAAATTGAAAATTATAATTGATTATGAAAACTTCCTGTTCAAAGTCATATTAACATTTACTTCAAAAAATTCCCTGTTCCAAGTCAGAATAATATTTATTTACATTTTCTATTATATTTCAGAAATGTAGTAACTCTCTTTTTAGAAAATTTGGAAGAGGGAAGTTTCAAATTCTGTCAAATTTTTATTTGCAAAAAAAAAAGAATTTTTAAATTGAGAAAAATTCCAATTCAGAACAACCAATTTTCAAAATATGACAAATTCTGACATAGAACAGGGATTGTTCTTGTGAATTCCCTTTTTATGAATCAAAATTAAAATTATTTTCCGAAATTTTCTGTTCCATGTCATAAATTACCTATTTCAAGACAAAATTGTAATGAGAGAAAATAGTACCATTAGTGTCATTTTTTTTCTTCAAAATAGTAGCAAAATAGTTGCATCTTCCAAAAAGAGTTTCAAAAGGTGTCAATAATTTCGCGCGTCCGAGTTAATCATTATTACCTCAGAAATCTATCTTAAATTTAGTTAAAAAAGTTTTCCATGCACAGATACACAGAACTTTCTGGTGGTTTCTATTTTAGTGCAAACATAATTTTCATAAGAAAGTACATTTCATTTCGATCTTAAAGATTTTTAATATTAATAAGAAAATAGAAAAATTGACCAAAATTTGATATCAAATTCTTTATTTTCACTTTCAGGTAATGTTTGAATTTAATATAAGTTTCATTATTTATAACTGTAGTTTTCCTATAAATTACTCCTGATGAGGAAGTCTAAATTGACTTCGAAACATGTTGGTCCCCAGTAGTATAAAAATACGGACAAAAGAAAGAGTGAGAGGTTGGTATGGTCGAGACTTTCTTTTTTCTCCCTCTTTTTTTTTTTTTGTTGTACATTTATCTCTAATGAGCCGAAGAACTGGGTAGTTTCGAAGTCTATTTTTGATTTGTGAACTTTTTGGGTGTTTCTTTGTTAGTGTACAACAAATTTTCATAAGAAAGTAAATTTCTTTACAATATTTGTCTTATAATATATTTTTTTCGGCTGCGAAATATTAAACATAAATTGCATTACGTTGCTATTATTGCAACTTAAAAATCTATTTAATGTGAAAAATGAATGTAGCTTTCAGTTCACCTCACCTTGTCAGAATTTTGCCTATGTGCAAATCAGTTTTCAATTAAAGAATGTTTGTCTATGTGAAAATCATTTTCAACCAACAAATGAAATACGTACCAAAATAAGAATTTGCTATTAATTATCTATGCTTTATTTTCAGGTAAAAATGGTTTCCTAATCTAATGATGTGTTCATTATTCATACCTGTCGCTTTACTATAAATTACCCCTGATGAGGAAATCTAAATTGGCTTCGAAACATGTTGGTCCTCAGTAGTATAAAAAAGACGAAGAAAACAAAGAGTGAGACGTTGGTTTGGTTAACTCTTCCTTTTTCTCCCTCTTTTTTCTTTTTCTTGTACATTTATTGTATATTTGTCTCTAATGAACCGAAAAAGTGGGTAGTTTCAAATTCTATTTTTGATTTGTGAACTTTTTGCTTGTTTCTTTTTTAGTCCACAAAAAATTGGCATAAGAAAGTACATTTTTTTTCGATCTTCAAGACAATATTTTCCTTACAATATATTTTTTCTGCTACGAAATATTAAACATAAATTGCATTACGTTGCTATTATTGCAACTTGAAAAGCCACTCAACGATAAAAATTAACATGAAAGTAACTTTCAGTTCCCCTCACCCTGTCAGAACTTTGCCTATGTGTAAATCAATTTTCAATCAAAGAATGTTTGCCTATGTGAAAATCATTTTAAACCAAGGAATGAAATACGTACCAAAATAACAATTTGCTATTAATTATCTCTGTTCTATTTTCAGATAATAATGGTTTTCCAATCTAATAATGTTTTCATTATTAATATCTGTTGCTTTCCTATAAATCACCCCTGATGAGGGAATCTAAATTGGCTTCGAAACATTTGGTCCCCAATAGTATAAAAAGGCGGGGAAGAGAAAAAGTAAGAGGTTGGTATGGTTGACTTTCTTTTTTCTTCCTCTTTTTCTTTTTTGTTCTACATTTATTGTACATGTGTCTCTAATGAACCGGAAAAGTGGGTAGTTTCAAAGTCTATTTTTGATTTGTGAACTGTTTGGGTGTTTCTTTTTTGGTAGACAAAAAATTTTCGTAAGAAAGTAGATTTCATTTCGATCTTTGAGAAATAATAATTGATTAAAATTTTAAAAAGTTTATCACGGGAATTAAAATTGAGAAAATTAAAGAAAATTTTAATTTTATCAACAAAAAAACTGACGGTAAAATAAGCAACTAATTCGAGAAAACTGTATACTAAGTGGATGCCCTAAAAACTGCAGTGCAAAAATCGACCTGAGAATCACTGTTGCGTGCAAAATGGAACAGTTGTTGAGTTCTAATCACTGTTCCGATCCTAAAAACCTGCACATCTCGTTTTCTTTGTCCCACTTTTTATTCGCTCTCGTTTTCCGCGTCCTTTCACTCCACTGGTGTTTCTTTCAAGGGTTCTTCAGTCCCTTCTCGCGATCCTTCTTTCTCACAGTTACAATACATTCTCATATATATATAAATCAATTGTACCAAACTTATTTCAGATATACTCGTACTATCAATTTTAGTAATTTAATTTTGAAATTTTCAATATCAGCAATTTTTAAATGACAATGGTTCAAAATTAATAATAAAAGTCATGAAAAACATTAGAATTTGAAAAGAGTCCCATTTACTGTTTTCGATTTCAAAAGCTTGCATTCATTTGCCAAAACATTATTTGTCAATCGCGACCTGTTTTCGAAGAAATCGACTTTTTTCAAAAATTTTTTCTTATGGATTGAAATGTTTATTTATTTAATTCTCATGTGAAATTATGTAAATACAACTTTATTCTACCAGAAAAGACGAATTTTTAAAAAAAGAAGAATATGCAACCAAATAGTTGAATTTTCAAATAAAAAGATAAGTTTTCAACCAGAGAGATGAATTTTCAACTAAAATGATGAATCTTCAAAAAAAAGTTAATTTATCAAAAACGAGTTCAATTTCAACCAAAAAGATGAATTTTCAACCAAGGAGATTAATTTTCTACAAAAAAGACGGATTTGCAACCAAACAGTTCATTTTCATCTAAAAATAGATTAATTTTCAACAACAAAAATTGAATTTTAAACAAAGTAGTTAATCTTTAAACTAAGTAGTTGAATTTTCAACGAAAAAAGATAACTTTTTAACCAAAGAGATGAATTTTCAACTAAAATGATGAATCTTCAAAAAAAAAAAATTAATTTTCAAGAAACGAGTTCGACTTCAACCAAATAGATGAAATTTCACCCAAGAAGATTAATTTCCTACTAGAAAAGACGAATTTTCAACCAAATAGTCCAATATCAACTGATAAGAGATAAATTTTCAACAACAAAAAAAATAAAATTTTTAACAAAGCAGTTAATCTTTCAACCAAGTGATTAACCAAGTGGTTGAATTTTCGAACAAAAAATATTTTAATTTTAAATCAAAAATGGTTCAATTCAACCAAGACAGACGAATTTTCAAAAAAATACTTGAATCTTCAAACAAAACAGATTAATTCCCAACCAAAGAGCTTAATTTTTAATCAAGAAAAGATAATGATGAGAAGAAATTTCTACCAAAAGAGATGCAGTTCCAAACCAAAAAGGCGAAATTTAACAAAAAAAGTTGAATTTTCAACCAAGAAAGATTTTTCAGTGAAGAAAGAAAAACAACCTCAACCAAATTGTTGAAGTTTGAAGCCAAAGAGATGAATTTTCAACAAAACAGTTGAACCTGCAACCGAAAAGACAAATTTTCAACCAAGAAGGATGACTTTTTAACAAAACTACAAATTTTCAACAAAAAAATCGAATTTTAAACCAAAGAATAGGATTTTAAACCAAAAGAGATGAATTTTGAGACCAAATAGTTGAATTTTCAACCCAAGAAGCTGAATTTTCAACAAAATAGTTGAATCACATACCAGAATAGATTATTTTTCAACCAAACTGTTGCATTTTTAATGAAAAAAAATTTTTTTAGGTAAGAAAGAAAAACAATGTCAACTAAACTGTTGAAGTTTCAAGCCAAAAGACGAACTTTCTACAAAGCAGTTAAGTTATCAACAAAAAAGTCAATTTCCAACCAAAAAGTTCAATTTTCAATCCAAAAAGATAAATTTTCAAGAAAAAAGTTGAACTTGCAACCAAAAAGACAAATTTTCAGCCAAAAAGTTGAATTTTTAACCAAGAGAAGATGACTAAAAGAAATTTATATCAAAAGAAATGAAGTTTCAAACCAAAAAGACAAAATTTAATAAAAGATTTAAATTTTTAAACAGGATAGATTTTTCAGTCAAGAAAAAATGCAACTTTAACCAAATCGTTGAAGTTTCAAGCCAAAAAGAAGAATTTTCTAAAAATTAGTTGAATTTTCAACAAAGAAAGATTTTTCATTAAAAAAAAAATAATAATTTCGATCAAAATATTGAAGTTTCAAGCCAAAAAAACGAATTTTCAACAAATCAGTTAAATTTTCAACCAAGAAAGATTTTTCATTCAAAAAAGAAGAATAGTTTCGACCAAATTGTTGAAGTTTCAAGCCAAAAATAATACATTTTCTACAAAGCAATTGAATATGCACCAAAAAAGTTAATCTACAGCCAAAAAGTTCAATTCTCTTTCCAAAAAGGCGAATTTTGAACAAAACAGTTGAAGTTCAACCAAATAGACGAAATTCAACTAAAATAATGAATCTTTGACCAAAAAATCGACTTTTTTAAACCAAAAAAATGTTTACGGATTCAAGTGTTCATTCATTAAATTCTCATGTAAAATTATCTAAACATAACATTTTCAACACCTGTT
>JAUMHM010000085.1:16579428-16592867 GCA_032362435.1 Melikaiella ostensackeni | reverse complement strand
GGGGATTACTTTGAGGGGGACGATATAGATTTGGAGGAATAAATAAAAAATTTTAAAAATACGAACAAAGTCTTACTATTTTTTTCCCACAGTAGTATTCCAAAAGAAGCATTCAAAATTACATCATTCTCAACTGTAACGATTTAGAATTAATGAATCTTCAACTGTAAGTCTTAATAATCTGAAGATTTTTCAATTGCGAATGTATAAGATTGAATAAATTAAATTTCAAATATTCAACCTTGAATAATTTTTTATTTTAAATCTTTAAAATTGAACTATACCAAAAACAGCATTCAAAACTAGATCACTTTGAGCTGTAACCATTTCAAATTAATGAATCTTCAATTGTAAATCTTAATAATCTGAAGAATTTTCAATTGCGAAACTATAAAAGTGAATAAATTCAAATTTCAAATCTTCAAAGTTGAATAATTTTCAATTCTAAATCTTCACAACTGAACTATACCGGAAGAAGCATTCAAAATTACATCACTTTAAACTGTAATCCTTCCAAATTAATGAATCTTCAATTCTAAATTTGAAAAATTGAAGAAGTTCCAATCGCGGATCTTCAAAATCGAATAACTGTCAATTTTGAATTTTGAAAATTGAACTATTCCAGAAAAATACATTCAAAATTACATCATTTAAAACTACAAACATTCTGAAATCATGAATCTTCAATTGAAAACCTTAATAAATTGAAGAATTTTCAATTTCGAATCTATAAAATTGAATAAATTCAAATTTCAAATCTTCAACATTGAATAATTTTCAATTTTAAATCTTCAAAATTTAACTACACTAAAAACAGCTTTCAAAATTACAACATTTTAAACTGTAACCCTTCCAAATTAATGAATCTTCAATTGTAAATTTAAAAAATTGAAGAATTTCCAATCGCGGATCTTCAAAATCGAGTAACTGTCAATTTTGAATATTGAAAATTGAACTATTCCAGAAAAAAACATTCAAAATTACATCATTTAAAATATAAACATTCTAAAATCATAAATTTTCGATTGAAAACCTCAATAAATTAAAGAATTTTCAATTTCGAATCTATAAAATTGAATAAATTCAAATTTCAAACCTTCAACATTAAATAATTTTCAATTTTAAATATTATAAATTGAACAACACCAAAAACAGCATTGAAAATTACAACATTTTGAACTGTAACCATTCCAAATTAATGAATCTTCAATTGTAAATTTAAAAAATTGAAGAACTTCCAATTGCGAATCTTCAAAATCGAATAATTTTTATTTTTAAGTCTTAAAAGTTGAACTATTTCAAAAACAGACATTCAGAATTACATCATTCCAAACTAAACATTCCAAAATCATGAATTTTCAATTGAAAATCTTAATAAATTGCAGAATTTTCAATTGCAAATCTATATAGTTGAATGAATTTAAATTTCAAATCTTCGAACTGAATAATTTTCAATTTTAAATCTTCAAAATTGAACTATACCAAAAGAAAAACAATCAAAATTAATGAATCTTGAATTGTAAATTTTAAAAATTGAAAATTATTCAATTTTGAAGATTTGAAATCGAATGATTTTCAATTTGAAATCTCCAAAATTGAACTATTCCAAAAAAAGAATTCAAAATTACATCATTTGAAACTATAAAAATTTCAAAATCATGAATCTTCAAATGTAAATCTCAAAAATGGGAGAATTTTAAATTGCAAAGCTATAAAATTGAATAATTTCAAATTGCTAATCGACAAAATTGAATAAATTTAAATTTCGAATCTTCAAACTTGAATAATTTTTAATTTTGAATCTTTAAAATTGAAGTATTCAAAAAAACATTCAAAATAACATCAACTAAATTGTAACCATTCCAAATTAATGAATCTGCAATTGTAAATTTTGAAAACTGACACTCAAGAGGAAAAAAAACAAAATTTTGAATGATATCGAAAAACGGTGAGAGATACGCGAAAAATGACAAAATTTTCATGATTTTTTGAAGGGGGGGGGGGGTGGTCCTCAATTACCCCGAAATAACCCACTGAAAAGATTTGCAAAACTCAAAATTTTGAGTTATATTTATAATAAACAAATTTTGAAGAATAGATAAAAAAACTCAGTTACTGACAGATATGGTCACGCTTCTTAAAATTTTCCAACGTCGCTAACTTTATTAGTCATGGTTTGGAGATCTCACATAAAAAGTTAAAAATAAATCAAGGTCATCAAAATATAGTTCACCACTTCGTGCTAACAAAAAATTATTATTCTTTTTATACAAAACATATTTAAATAGGTAATCTCAATTAAGACTGACTTAAAATATTACTAATCGCCAAAAATTACCGGTTTTATTATTTGTCTTTTTTATTCTTCCGAAATTCCTTTCTTATCGCATTACTCATACTTTGCCTTTTTCACCGCTGATAAAGAAAATACTTGACAATTCTCGAAGCTCGTAAACATTTGCGACAATAATCTTTTAACACGATATGTATGAATGACACACGTATGTGTAGTTTTTGTATGTATAGGTGTCAAATACAAATATTTTCCTGACAGAAATCCCACTTGAAAAAACTATGTTTGCAACAATTTTGTCACATTGTAAGGTGATGAGGTGATATTCTTTTTATTGATTTACCTGGGAACCTGAGCACGAAAATTTCCACCAAGAAATTATTTGTCAGAAATTCAAACTGTGTACCCTGTGTACCAAGATTCAAGAATTACATTACACATTTCAAATGTTTTTGTTTGGAATAGTTCAATTTTAAAGATTTAAACTTGAAATTTATTAAATTTTTTAACTTGCAATTTGAAATTCTTCAATTTTGAAGATTGAAAATTGAAAATTATTCGACTTTGAAGATTCACAATTGGAAATTCTTCAATTTTTAAAATTTACAATTAAAGATTCAGTAATTTGGAATGGTTAAAGTTTAAAACGATGTAATTTTGAATGCTTTTTTTTGGTATAGTTCAATTCTAAAGATTTAAAATTGTAAATTAGGCAATTTTGAAGATTTGAAATTTGAATTTATTCTATTTTATAGATTTGAAATTTAAGGTTCATCAATTTTTATGATTTGCATTTGAAAATTCTTCAGTTTTTAAAACTTACAATTAAAAATTCATTAATTCGGAATGATTAAAGTAAAAAATGGTGTGAATTTGAATGCTTTTTTTTGGTGTAGTTCAAATTTGAAGATTTAAAATTGAAAATGATTTAATTCTGAAGATTTGAATCTTAAATTTATTCAATTTTATAGATTTGAAATTGAAAATTCTTCAATTTTTTAAATTGACAATAGAAGATTCAGTAATTTGGAACGGTTACAATTCAAAATAATGTAATTTTGAATGCTTTTTTTTGGTATAGTCCAATTCTGAAGATTTAAAATTGAAAATTAGGCCATTTTGAAGATTTGAAATTTAAATTTATTCAATTTTATAGATTTGAAATTTAAGGTTCATCAATTTTTACGATTTACAATTGAAAATTTATTAGTTTTGAATGTTTATAGTTTGAAATTATGTAATTTTAAAGGCTTTTTTGTACTGCTTCAACCTCGAAGATTTAAAATTGAAAATTATTCGATTTTGAAGATTGGCAATTGAAAATTCTTCAACTTTTAAAATTTACAATTGAAGATTCGTTAATTTGGAATGGTTACAGTTGCGATTGATGTAATTTCGAACGTTTTTTTTTGGTAGAGTTCAATTTTGAAGATTAAAAATGGAAAATTATTCAATTTTAAAGATTTGAAATTTTAATTTATTTAATTTTGAAAATTTAGAATTGAAAATTATTCGATTTGGAAGGTTCGCAATTGAAAATCCTTTAACTTTTGAAATTTACAATAGAAGATTCAGTAATTTGGAATGGTTACAGTTTAAATCGATGTAATTTTGAATGCTTCTTTTGGAATAGTTCCATTTTGAAGATTAATAATTCAAAATTATTTAATTTTAATGATTTAAAATTGAAATTCATTCAATTTTATAGATTTGCAATTTGAAAGCCTTCAATTTTTAGGATTCACAATTAAAGACCCATTAATTTGAAATGTTTACAGTTAAAAATGATGGGAAATTGCATTTACTTTTTTTAGAATAGTTCAAATTTGAAGATATAAAATGTGAAATTATTCAATTTTAAAAATTCAAAACTGAAAATTATTCAATTTTATAGATTTGAAGTTTGAAATTCAACCATTTTTAACCGATTAAAAAAAGGAGGTTCTGTATTTGCCTGTTGTGTATGCATGTATGTATGCATGTATGTATGTATGTATGTATGTATGTATGTATGTATGTATGTATGTATGTATGTATGGATGCATGCATGTATTTATGTATGTTTGTATGTATGTATGCATGTATGTATGTATGCACGTATGTATGTATGTACGTATGGCTCTCTGTCTGTATGCACGATAAGTTTTGAAAGAAAAATCTATTGCAATGGCCTTTGGTACACTTCTTTAGTGTCAAAAACTGAAGGTCAAGTTTGTTAGCCAGCCATTTTGGATGAAAATTCAAAGAGTTAAAGCATTTTCAAAATTTTTGAGAGCATTTTTGTAGAATTTAAAAATTATGTGTACGGCTTTTCGTAGTAATCAGAAATTCGAGCAATTTATCTTTATGACTTTTTTCGATACAAAATAAAATTATTAGAGTTTTAGCATTTACAAAAATTTAAAGAAAGAAAGTGAAAATTTTAAGCCAAACAACACACGGTATGAAAAACAAGAAAGAATTATATGTACGTTAAACAACTATTCTTGACCAACGGTTCTGATTTTATCCATTAAAAATGCTTTTTGAAAATTGAAAAATTCGGATTTCTGGCCTAATTATGCGACATACGAAAAAAAATGTCACAAGATAGATTTATTGATCTTAGAAAGATCTACAAATTCTTTATGAACGATTTTTTGGGAGGATAAGAAGTTTTCGTTTAACTCTTGATAAATACTGTTCAAAAATAATAAATTCAATTTTCCTGCCAAAAATCGCAAGACATAAAAAGTATTACAAGAAAAAATATTGGTTTCAAAAAGATTTACAAATTTTTTATCCACTACTTTTTGATAGGGTAAGTAGTTTACGTTTTAGTCGTGAGAAATATTGTTAAAAAAATCAAAAAATTATTTTTTTCCGTCAAAACCTTTCGAAATAATTATCGGATTGGATTGAGCTTTGGAACACTTGTCTAAGGCATGGGAAGAAAGAACGAGTTCGTTAACTAGCCATTTTTGATCAACGATTCTGTTTTTTTTCCATGAAAAAAACGCTTTTGAAAATTCAAAAATTCAATTTTTCGGCCAAACTATGCGAGATACAAAAAAAAGTTGAAGAATAGAATTTTTGGCCTTGAAAATATCTGCAAGCTCCTCATTGCTATTTTTTTGATAGGATGAGTAGTTTTCGTTTTAATCGTGTAAAATGCTATTCAAAAATCACAAATTCAATTTCCCCGACAAAAATCGTGAGATATGAAAAAATATTACGAATGAAAATTATCAGCCTTGAAGACATTCACATATCTCCCATTGACCACTTTTTGGTAGGTTAAGTGGTTTTCGTTTTAACCGTGAACAATACTATAAGAAAATCATAAATTAAATTTTTCCGTCAAAAAGCATGAAATATAAGAAAATATTACAACGAAAAATGATTGGTCTTCAGAAACTAGAGCCTTTAGTAAATCAATTTCCTTTCCCATTTGAAATCCAAAACAAATTTAGTAATTTGTTCATGAATAACATATAACACCGAGTGCGAAGCGCGACGATTGAAACGTGCGACCTAGGCGCTCTCAAACTTGCAAGCAAAGCTGGCGGATTTTTTGGTTGTAAATTCAACTACTTGGTTCAAAGTTGAACATCTTTGTTGAAAATTTATTTCT
Organism: Melikaiella ostensackeni; assembly: GCA_032362435.1. Classification (NCBI taxonomy): domain Eukaryota; kingdom Metazoa; phylum Arthropoda; class Insecta; order Hymenoptera; family Cynipidae; genus Melikaiella; species Melikaiella ostensackeni. Next base: position 16,586,961 of record JAUMHM010000085.1, on the reverse strand, counting down.
TTGGCGAAAGATTCAAAATTTAGTTGAAAGTTTTTTTTTTTGGTTGAACATTGAACTATTTTGTTAAATATTCTTTTTTTCAATGAAAGTTAATCTTCTTGACTAGAAAATTCCACTATTTAATTGGAAATTCATGTATTTTGTTAAAAATTCAACTATGTGGTTGAAAAGTTATATATTTTGCTGAAAATTCATCTTTCCTGACAAAAATATAATTTTGCTGGTGAAAAATTCGTATATTTAGTTAAAACTTGACGTATTTTGTTGAAAATTCGTCTTTTTTATCAGAAATATGATCTTCTTGGTTTAGAATTCAGCTATTTGACTGAAAATTGATGTATTTTGTTGAAAATTTTTCTTTTTTTGTAGAAAACTAATCTTTAGTTAAAAATGTAACTGTCTGGTTGAAAAAAGTTCTGTTTCAGTTATAAATTTTACTATTTTTTTGAAATTTCGTCTTTTTTGTTTGAAAATTCGTCTTTTTGGTAAAAAATGCAAATGTTTGGTTGAAAATTATTTGGTTTTAGTAGAGGATTCAACTATTTTGTTGTAATTCGTTTTTTGTGGTTGAATTCAACTGTTTTAAATTTAAAATGAAAATATTTTTTGCTTTAAATACCAACTATTACATTTTTTGTTGAGAATACATCTTTTTAATTTGAAAATTGAATTACTTGGTTGAAGGTGGAACTACTTTGTTGAAAAATAATTTTTTTGGTTGAAGATTTATCACTTAGTTAGTTGAAAATTCATCTTCTTTGTTTAAAAGTGGAACTGCTTTGTTCAAAATACATTTTTTCCCCTTTTCCATTTTTGGTTGAAAATTAATATATCCTGTTGCGAATTAATTTTTCTCATTCAAAAATTCAACTATTTGGTTGAAAGTTTCTGTGTTTCGTTGGAAGTTCATCTCTTCTTGTTGAATTCAATTTTTCATGATTTAGAATTAAAGTCTTTTCTGGTTGAAATGTCAACTATTACATTTTTCGTCGAGAATTCACTTTTTTTGTTTGAAAACTTGAGTACTTGGTTGAAAGTGGAACTACTTTGTTATAAGTTCATTCTTTTGTCAAAGAATCATAATTTCAGTTGAAAATTTAAATATTTTGTTGATGATCCGTTTGCTTCTTTTTCTGTTGAAAATGTATCTTTTGTGATCAAAAAGTCAAGTATTAGTTTAAAATTCAAGTATATCGTTGAAAATTTGTCTTTTTGATTGAAAATTGAAGCACTTGGTAGAAAATTCTTTTTTTTTAGTAGAAAATTGATATTCTTGGTTCAAAATACTTTTTTTTTTGGTTGAAGATTCATCATTGAATATGAAATTTCGTCTTTCTGGGTAAAAATGTAGAAGGAAGATGCCCACAGGGAGTCAGAAAACTCCAAACTCAAATAGATGCTCATTTTTGAATCAAACTGAAAAGCTTAAAGTGTGAAAATACACTCAACTCTCGAGTTAGTGCGGGTCTCGGGCATTGCTAACTTTGACCGTGAGACTCTCCCGAGAACTTCTACGATGAAAACAGTCAGGACTGTATGAACCATTTCCAGTAGAGATACATAATATTAATTAACTGTATTTTGCACAAATGTAGATTCTTGTTATTATAAAGAATGGACCTTTCTTATTTATTATTTTTTATTATTATTATATCATTAAGCCAAATCCCTTTCGGGGTAAGCGTATCTCGTTCGGTTCTGATCTCGTTTTACTACTGGGGATTAAGGCATTTGAATGTTAAAGTTGGGTACGGGATGTTTGGGAGGAGATGAAATAGGTTTTAGATCAATCTCACAACGTCACTTCGACACTAGTCGCATGATCAATCTCTCTAGCAATCAACCCAGGTGAAGAGCTTCGCAAAGCCATTTTAATAACGGGAATAATTTTAAGAATCCACTAAGAAAACCTCTCCACACGGGCCCATTAGTATTCAAAATCTTTCGCTTCAGGCATCACTCTTCTTCTCATAAACAATTGCTCTTCATACATCCCTATCTTCAAATACCTCTTTGCTTCTATCATTTTCTTGATATGTCCAGGTCATGCTACCACACAACACTGTGGGTGCAAGCACAGAGTTATATATTGAAATTTCAGCTTTAATCGTTACATTTTTACTTCTAGTAATAGCTTGTAAGCTGCCGATAATTTTTCTACCCTCGTTTATACGTCTGGATATCTCTGCATCAATCCATTCCCCCGTAGCAGTAAATAAACTCCCAAGATACACGAACTCATCAACTTGTTCTATCCTCTCTTCGTTTAAGGCAATGTGGCATACTGTTTTCTCACCCCTTCTTTTAAAAACGATAATTTTTGTTTCATTTGCGTTAATCTTAAGATCCATATTCTTCATGCTGGTATCCAGTCTACTCATTATTCTCTGCAAATCGTTGACTGATTCTGCTGTGACAATCTTATCGTTTGCAATCGACAGTCGACGTACTTTCACTGTTCCGAGGTCAACACCTTTTTCGTCTAAAAGAGCCATTCTTAAACATTTGTCCATGTATATTATATTGAACATACAGGAGGACATAACGCAGCCTTGCCTAACGCCCTGCTTAATATCAAACCAATCGCTCAGCTGTCCATTTACTCTTGCACTCGCTTTACTACCATTATATATTGATTTTATTACTCTTAGAAGCCAACCATTTTCTCCATACACTTTCAGAACTTCCCAAAGCTTAGATCTATTTACCTTATCCAAAGCTTTTTCCAGACCAACAAATCCCCACGGTACTTAGTAGAGCAATCGCCCCATAATTAGTTCAGTCGTATTTATCACCTCTCCCCTTGTAGTTTGGGACGATAATCGCCTTTCTCCAATCATTTGGAACTTCACGATGCACAGCACACGTATTCATATATTCGCTCAGCCACACAAACAAATATCCGCCCTACAATTCTTAAGTTTTTTAATCATGGATATAATATCGTCGATATTGATTCTTCTTTTAGTACATACATTGAGATTGTCTAACGTATTCTTTTGAATGTGAAGGTTGCTATGCTTCATAACTTGACCACCATACAATTTATTGAATAAATCTCTCATACAGTCTCTCACTTTGGCCGAATCCCGTACCATTTCACCGTAGCATTCTTAATTCCGACTACCTTATTGCTATAACTTCCTTTCCTAATCTGCTTAACCCATTTGCAAAATAATTTCTCATTTCCTTCAAAGTCGTTTTGCATTTTTTTATCTTCTTCCGATTTGATTTTGTCCTTGTTCTCTTTGTTTAGTATCTTGGTTTTTCTGTGTATTCCTTTGATCATGCTCTAATCTAGTCCTCCCCTCATCGCTAAGACCCTTGCTATTCAATGTTCTCGACGATACTTGCTTTTTCTTTTTGATAGCCACGCGGATTTCATCATTCCACCAAGCATCTCCAGCCTTTCTTCCTACAGCCGCAGTACCGCACACTTCAGATGCACTCTTGAAGATGCTATTCCGTAGTATAATTCATGCACCCTCTACATTTTTATTATTCATTTCAGTCTTCCAGTCTTCTTCATGATATTTTAAGTATTTATTCAGCTTTTCACGATATACCAATTGTTTCTTCTACCAATTAGTTCTTCTTCTTCTCCACCTTTGACCTAGACGCATTTATGAAACCAACAGGTAGTGATCTGTTCCACACTCAGAGCCTCTCATAACCCTTGTATCCCTTACAAGCCCTCTCAGTCTCTCATCCGCTGCAACAAAGTTAAGCATACTGTGAGTTTCACCTCTGCACCAAGTATAAATGTGCATCTTTTTATGTCTGAACCAAGTGTTTGTAATAAACAAGCCTTTTTCTAAGCATAAGCTAATCAATTTATCCCTGTTATCATTCGTTTTTGGAACTCGAAAATGGCCTAGTGCCCTGTCGGTCCCAGAAGGTATTTTTCACATCGCTCTTGTCACCATCATTTAGAGCGTAGCGCGCTATGATAAATAGTCTTCTGATTTCTACTTTCATTCTAACCCATAGTAATCTAGGGAATATACATTCATACTTTTTGACATGCTGTTTCGCTCTCTCATTCATAATAATCAGACCGACTCCGGTAGACAAATATCTTACAAATCGCTCCCAACGAGATTTTATCCAGGCCTAAGACTTTTTCCCCTGAGCGGGGAGCGTATCTGCAACCTGCCGTCATAAAGAAGCGGTGAAGGAAAAACTGTTTGCAGATTCAATAAGGAGACAGGAACAATAGATCTCGATACGGAATCAGACCAAACTAGAAAACCCAGGTGCCTCTTTCGAGAGGAACAGATTAGCTGTTTGCAGGGGCATGAGTGAGCCTGAAAACATTTCCAGCATGGAACCAACGAGGAGGACCTGTTCCTAGCTTCTCCTCACCCGTTTGCTAGCAACTGGGCAAGGAGCCGCTTCACCTTCCGAAAGCGTCATATTACACCTCAAGTATCTTGGACTAAACAGTCTAACGGAAACCGTTGTCGAAGGCGGTTCAAATCGGAATCTAAAAAGGAAATGAAAAGAAAAATCACGTGAATTTCTTTTGTGCGCTTATTTAAACCCATTAACGACCAAGAACTGCAATTTTTTAACCTATGTTCAAGCCTCATTCTTATGACTGAAAAAGAAAAAATTCCAAACGAAAATCATGTTTCCTTATAGTTTTGGGTATGCTCTTCAAGAATCCGTGGTCAGAATTGAGTTTGGTCCAGTAGAAAATCCAATATGGCGCCAAATTTGGAAAAAGTACCAAAAAATCGGAAATTTTTCTTTCATAATTTTTTTTCGACTCAAAATGGTATTGGGACTCGACCCTAACTATGATCAACGGTGATAGGAATAGTTGAATTGCAAGAAGAAACTTGTCTCACCGATCTCAAATAGCCATTCTCTTCGGCGGATCCAATATGGCGGACATGAAATTTTGGATACTCTACGATTTTCGCACAACTTTGCACTCGGGGGTTTATGGAGTCGCTGATTACGAATTTCAAATTGGATTTTCAGGATTCCATATGGCCGATCAAATATGCCAGACAAAAAATTTCGAAATCTGTCGAATTTCATCAAAATTCTATGCTTGGATGAGGTCTCTGTTCACGATTCAGACATTCTATGCTTAGCATAACCCAGAGACAACGACGTGGACGTGGTAGAATTCTGTCTCCTTTGGGGTGGTTGATTAGAGTGAGTCCCCTTGCCTCTCACTGGAATATGAATCCTCTTAGTGATTCTTCTTGAAACTCGGATTACAGAATGGTGATTCACACTCTTTACAGAAAATTCTAGTCCTTATGGGACAATGTGAACAGACTTTGAGTCGATTTTGATGAGATATTCTGTGTATTTCCCGTTTCGCCTGTCCTTTTCTCATGTAGCTCTTAGCAATAGATACTGAAAATTCTTTTGTTCCGACTTTATTCTTGCCATCTCCGGCAGCATTGTATATCACGAAAGCATTCACAATGGAGGGCTGGATCAGTCTAATAAAAACGACCCAAGTCCATTTTTTCGAACGAATGCTTGGAAGCACATTACTGCAGTTTCCATCATGGAGATCAACTCCTCTCATAAACTTGTAAAGATGGAAGGCTTTCGGGAAAGGTATCTCAACTTTGAGGCGTACTTGTGAACTGTACCTTTTCGAAGGAAGTAAAGGAGTTACTCCTGCAGTAGTGGAAACTATCGAAACTGACTTCGAATCTACTACAGTTATGTAGTTTATGCTGCTTTTTTTCTCATGTTTCACGAAATACTTGGCTCTTGGAGCTCTCTTATCTATGACATTCTTCTCTTTCACCCTATTATCTCTGATCGTACTTGTACATTTCAATCCCATCTTTCTCAAATGCACAATGAGATTCAATTTTGTGAAATAATTGTCAAAGTAAATATGAAATTGAGATATCTTTCCCGCAGCTGTCTCGTTCAAAAATGGTTGTAACAAATTCATCACTACGCGAGAACCTAATGCGCATTTACTGGATTTCTCTCCAATTTTTGAATTTTTCCCACAACATAAGTCAAGACACAATACGACACCATCTGAAGTGCAAAGACCCCAGAATTTCAGGCCAAATCGTATGGGTCTTCCTCGAATGGATCGTTTCAATGATGTTCTTGCATACGATTTGGCCATCATTTCATCTATGGAGAAAGCAGTCCTCCACATGCCAAACTTCAGGATGTTTCTTTGAATTAGTTTCAGTAATGCACGAACGCGCCACGCATTATCATTGGCGTCATGATCTCCAGTTGTTGAGTACTTCAATCGAGACTTAATTTCTTCGAACGTTTTGCGTGACATCGCTAGAAATGGGACCTGACCGGCGTGACCGAGACAATGTCCGTCATGACGGACATTGTGCGTCACTGACCGACAGTATGGTAATTCTGGATAAATTGATATTTTGAAGAAATGAAAAAAAATTGAATGATCGTTTAGATATCATATAATATTTTATATCATTAAATTCATATTGCACGAAAGGATATATGCCGTAAGACGTAAAAAGTGGATTTTCACGATAAATGTGTGCAACGTGACCTCACAAGGGAAAGGCCCCTTCTGCGACATTGACTTTCTGATGAGACTATCGTCAATCGATAGTACGTCAAAAATAATTAGATACGTGTCCCGGCTTCTTTGTAAGTGGGCCCTTGTTTGGTGCAGCGGTAAAGAGCCTACCTAGCGACCACGCTGCTGCTGGTTCAAATCTTTTTGTCAACATTTTTTTATATATATATTTTTTCGCATTGTAAATATGCCAAATAATCATTTTTTCAATCTTCCCCAGAGATTAATTTTTTTTTAACAGCCAAATTATTGAGAAATAAATATCACGCATGAGAATCGACGACAGGGGCAGCTGGCCCAACTCTTTCCCCTCTTCCATGAATCATGACAATTTGTCCAAAACTGGATTCAGAAAAAGCAGAATAAATACGCACACACATTTTTCACGAATTTAAGCGCAGATGTCTCTTTTTACGCTATAAAATTTAACACGTTGCTTCTGATGTGTTTAACATTTCTGCATGATATTTAATCCCCAATGATTTAACTATTTAAAAAAAATTTTAATCGCCGAGGGAGCATCAAAAAATAATTATTTGACATCTTTACAGTGCGTAAAATATATAATCAATATATAAAAAAATGCCGACAATAAGTTTTGAACCAGCAGCAGCATGGTTCCTAGGCAGGCTCTTTAACGCTGCACTGGCGGCGCTTGGTGAAAGCAACCGCGCGCAACTCGGTGGACCTGTGGCAGCCGCGGCGACCGTGATTTTCAAACGCTCATAATCCTTAAACAAGGGCTCACAAAGAAGCCGGGATACGTATCTCATTATTTTTGACGTACCTTCGATTGATGATAGTCTCATCAGAAAGTCAATGTCGCAGAGGAGGCCTTCCCCTTGTCAGTCGCTCTCGATCGACGTACATAGCAAGGCATCTTTTTTTCACACGCAGCGTCGGACCGAACCTTTGTTTATTTATGCTCGTCATTGCTGTTAATACAAACCAATCGATCTGAATTTTGGATATGT
>JAUMHM010000085.1:16567296-16579328 GCA_032362435.1 Melikaiella ostensackeni | reverse complement strand
AGTGACATTCTTTTCGGCCAAATTTTTTTCTTATAATGATTACCACGATCTCGGCTGTCCCATAGGCACAAGAAACAAGAATACTTCGTATTTCCTGATTGTTGTTCCAGAAGCATCGTAAGAACTTTGAAATCTCCACAAATTTGCCATTTATGTTGTTCGTACTTGATTTTTTCTAAGACGATTTTCATATTACTGTAATTTTCATTGAGTTTTGTTAGATGAGCTATTGGTATCGTATACAGTATGTTCTCGGAATAATGTAACAGATTTGTTCGTTACTATGCAGATTTGTCTTAAAAACTGGGTTCTACGGCTCAAAATTCATAAAAATGCAATGCTGGGTTACAAGTTGCTGCTGAAAGAATTTTTTTTTCAAGTTATGTCATAGAATTGTCAGTTATATAACTAATCTGGCTTTATTTTTGGAATCAGCAGCTTGAATCCCGTAGCAAAAAACATGTTTTTCCATCACATGCTCAAAAGTGCGGTTTTTTGAGGTTATGTCAAAAACCAATCATGAAAAATGCTATTTCGGCCTCAGATTCGGATTTAGCGACTCAAAATACATAGGAATACATCTGTCTTGTCTAAAGTACCAGACTTTTTTTTGTGTGACTGTGTTATTTACCCCATCATGTAAATATTTAAGGATCATGATTGATAATCTCCTTTTACTAAAATATCTCTATGATCATCTGGAGTTTAATTCAATGCAATTTTTTCAACTAATAGGTGCATTCTGCACGTATTTATGAAAAATATTCGCACATTTGTGCAGTATTTGTCGGAAATCAAATGTATGGTCCCGGCTATGATGTACCCGCTGGACTTGAATGATGTGCAAACTTCTTATCTCCTTTGATAAAATGGAAAAAATTGATGGGAGGTGGGAGGAGCAGAGAAAATGATAATAAAAAATTTCATGTCGGACTTTGTTGCATTGAAAATAGATCGTGCTCACTCGATTGGAGAACAATGTGTAATGCATAGATAAAGATTTTACAAATAGAGCCAAGTGATCACGGTGTTGATGTTTTACTATTTTAAGAAAAAGGACATTTGGTGGGTTGAATTAGAACCAATCTATTCAGATTATTCGATTTTTCAAAAAATAAAAAGGTAATAATCCAAATCAATAACACATTTCTAAAAAATTGCTAGCTTCATCAAATTTCTTAACTATGTTTAAGTAAAATAGATATCTTTTGGTAAATTGTGTTAACAGTTAACACCTCAATTAAAAGAAATCTCAAGTCTTCATAGGCAACCCTTGCAGATTGGAACAAATTCTTGCTTAATGTTTCTTTTTTAAAATTTCTTAAAGATTGAAATGAAATCTACTTTCTTATGACAATTTTTTATGTACTGAAAAAGGAACACCCAAACAGTTTACAAATCAAAATTAGACTTCGAGACTACCCGCTTTTCCGGCTCATTGGATGTTGTTTGGTCAATCTTTCCATTTTCTTCTTAAAATCAAAAATCTTTGAGATCAATGTGAAGTTCATTTTCTCACGAAGATTTTTTTTTTCTTCTCAAATAGAATATACTATAAAGTTATGTGTTTCTGTGCATGGCAGCCTTTTTTAAACCAAATTCAAAGAAAATTATTAAATTTATTGGTATTCTCATTAAAAGTTTCTTTGTTATCTTTTTTTGTTGATGTCAAAACATATTTTCTTCTTAATATGAAATATCTTTTTTGGAAAAAACCCATAAAACTTGCATTCCATCAATAAATCTTTCTGTAATGCATCCAATATAAGTTTTTTACTAATTGAATAAATTCTTTAATACCCCTATACCGGACTTTCAGTAACGTCTATCATAAAATCACATTCCACCAAATTTTTATTAATGACACTGGAAACCATATTAACAAAAAGAGGAAAATAAGAATAGATAAAAATATTTTTTATATAACTTCCTGCGTATAAAATCAAAAAATTGTAACCCAATGTTTTGCAAACACCCTCCCAAAAGTTTCAATTTCTAGAGAAAGAAAATCCGTAATTTTTTTTCGAAATTCCAATATTAACACGTGCCACCGGACACTTCAAAATCCCATATATTTAACATGAGAAAATTTTTAGTTTTCGAAAAATTGGACTGATACTTCAGGGTTCGATCCAAAGTTGCTAAATTTTTCAGGGATTGAAGAGGAGTGTCTACGGAATAAGAATATCAATAAATTTGATTTTCAACCCCCGCCCTCCCCCTCCACAACGTCCCAAATATGACCCAAAAATAAAAAAACTACATTTTTACGTTATATTGTTAATTTTCAGCATTTTCGGCCGTCGTTTTTTATACAAATAATTAATAATGGACAATTTGAATATCCCTCATGAATTTTTCAAAAATTTTGAATTGTTTAAATAAATGCAACTAATTCAAATAATTATTTTGCCCCAAAAAATGTAGAGAATAATCGTATTCTCTGAATGAAGTGTAATAATCGGTCATTGTTTGGAGTAGTAAAGCCTTTAAGAAACATTATGTGATTATTTAAACAATTAATTATTGTCAATGTTCAAAATTTCTAAAAATTGACCCAGAGTTGTCCACTTTTTTTTCTTAAATTGATTTCTTACGCTACTTATTGTTGAATAATTACATAATTTTGATACTTTTCTCCTAATGTCTAACAATTTTCTATTTGTTCAAACAATTTTTATTTGCTCAAGTAATTTTCTTTCGAAAACTTCTAAAAAATAATATGAAATAGAACACATACAATTATTTTTCTGACTGTATAGAAAATAAAAAATGTTTAAACAAATAGAAATTTGTTAAACATAAGGAAGGCAAGTATCGAAGATATGTAAGTATTCAACAATAAGTAGCATAAAATACCAATTTGAGAAAAAAGGGGACATCTCTGGCTCGATTTTAAGAAATTTTGAAAATAAAAAATAATCAATTGTTTGAATATTTACATAATGTTTTTAAAAGAATTTACTACTCCAAATAAAAGAATTAAATTTTCAAAAAAAAAGTTAAATTTTGAACAAAATAGTTTAATTTTAACCAAATAATTAAATTTTCAACCATGAAAGATTAATTTTCAACCGAATGGTTGAATTATCAATCAAAAAGACGAATTTTCAACAAAATTCCTGAATTTTAAACCAAAGGGTTGAATTTTCAATAAAAAAGATACATTTTTAAAGAAAAAAATGATTTTTCAACAAAAGAATTAAACTTTCAACTAAAAAGATTAATTTTCTACCAAAAAGACGAATTTTCTACAAGAAACTTGAATTTTTAACCAGGAAAGATTTTTCAACTATGAGGAAGAAACAATTTCAACCAAATTGTTGAAATTTCGAACCAAGGAGGCAAATTCTCTAGAAAAAAGTTGAATTTTCAACAAAAAAGTTAATTTTCAACCAAATAGTTGAATTTGAATTCAAAATGACCAATTTTTAACCAAAAATGGAATAGTTAAATTCACAGTTGAAAAATTTATTTCTCCGCCCCCCCCCCCCAAAAAAAACGAATTTTCAAAAAGATAGTTGAATTTTTAACCAAAAACATGGATCTTCAACTAATAAAATTAACTTTTAACAAAGTAATTCACCTTTCAACCAAGTAGTTGAATTTTCAATCAAGGAGATTAATTTGCTACCAGAAAAGACGAATTCACAAGAAAATACATGAATTTTCAACCAAATTGTTGAATTTTCAACTGAAAACGTTCAATTTTCAATAAAAAATGGTATAGTTAAATTTTCAGTTGAAAAACTTCAGGTAAACTTTCCAAAACTGAAAAAAATGGGAAAAAACTCAAAAATGGACAAAATGGCTATTTTTCTGAATATCAAAAATTTGGGTTTTTTTCGAAAAATATGCGAGATACGGGAAAAAGTTTCAAGTGAAAATTGTTCTCTTTGAAGAGACCTAAAAAAGTTTATTTACCATTTTTCAATATTATGAACCGTTTTTTAAGTAGGTTTTTTTAGTAAAAATACCAAAAATTGAATTTTCTTTTTTTTTATTGTGGAGGGTTCCATAAATTTTCTAAATCCAAAGGGAATTTTGAAAAAACTCAAAAATGAACGAAATGCCGGCTATTTTCCTGGAGATAAATAATATGGTTTTTTTTCGAAAAATATGCTAGACACGTCAAAAAATTCAAATTAAAAATTGTTCTCCTTGAAGAGATCTACAAAAAGTTCTGCTTCCATTTTTTGATATTTTGAACCGCTTTTAAGTAACAATACCAAAAATTTACTTTATCTTTTTTGTTATTGTGAAGAGTTCCCTAAATTTTCCAAATCCAGAGAAAATTTGGAAAAAAACTCAAAAATTAACATAATGGCGTTTATTTTTCTGAATATCAAAAATTTGGTTTTTTTTCGAAAAATATGGGAGATACGGGAAAAAGTTCAAAGTAAAAATTGTTCTCACTGAAGAGACCTACAAAAATTTCATTTTCCATTTGTCGATATTTTGAAACGTTTTTTGAGTAGGTTTTTTGAGTAAAAATACCAAAAATTGACTTTTGCTTTTTGGTTACTGTGGAGAGTTTCCTAAATTTTCCAAATCCAGAGAAAATTTTGAAATTACTCAAAAATGAACAAAATGGCGATATTTCTTTTAACATCAAAAATTTGGGTTTTTTTTCGAAAAATATGTGAGATACGGAAAAAAGTTCAAAGCAAAAATTGTTCTCATTGAGGAGACCTGCAAAAACCTCATGTTTCATTTTTCGATATTTTGAACCGTTTTTTGAGTAAAAATACCAAAAATTGACTTTTGCTTTTTGGTTATTGTGAAGAGTTGTCTGAATTTTCCAGACCCAGAAAATTTGAAATTAAAAATTTTGAAACGCAAATCTTTTTCCCTTATTTCGCATATTTTTTGAAAAAAAAAATCAAAATTTTCGATTTGCAGAAAAATAGCTACCATTGTTGTACCGCACCGACTTTATCGTTTAAAAAAGAGTTAAATTGCCTTTTTTAATTTGTAAATTAACCTTTAATTATTTTAAATGAAAAACACTTTCTTAATCCATGTAAATTGTATTTATTAAAAATTAAAAATATTTTCATGAAGTTGTAGCGATATGTACAAAAATCGAATTTTGAAAAATGGTAAAAAACGAATTAGCAAGATTCTACAATAAAAATATGTGGGCATGAATTATTTAAGAGCTCGAAGTCACTGATTAACGGCAGTTTCAATGAATAATAAGATTGCTGATGAGACTGAAAATAGCGTCAGAGTCAACACGGACTATTAAAATCAGAAGTTACATCGCCCGGATAGCTCAGTCGGTAGAGCATCAGACTTTTAATCTGAGGGTCCAGGGTTCAAGTCCCTGTTCGGGCGTCTTTTTTGGGTAATTTTTCTTACCTGTAATTTTCCTTATTTTGGAGCTACTTATACAGATGGATGTAAGAGAATATTTGAGAGCGTTTTAATTTCGAATTTGGAACGCTCTAAGATTTAAGATCTTAAAATATTAAAATTTTTGTAATATTTGAAACCATTTTAATATGATAGTAAGAGAATATTTGAGATCATTTTAATTTTGAATTTGGAACGCTCTAAGATTTTAGATCTTAGAATATTTAAATTTTTGTAATATTTGAAACCATTTTAATATGATAGTAAGAGAATATTTGAGAGCATTTTAATTTTGAATTTGGAACGCTCTGAGATTTAAGATCTTAAAATATTTAAATTTTTGTAATATTTGAAATCATTTTAATATGATAGTAAGAGAATATTTGAGAGCATTTTAAATTTGAATTTGGAACGCTCTAAGGTTTAAGATCTTAAAATATTTAAATTTTTATAATATTTGAAACCATTTTAATATGATAGTAAGAGAATATTTGAGAGCATTTTAATTTTGAATTTGGAACGCTCTAAGATTTTAGATCTTAAAATATTTAAATTTTTGTAATATTTGAAACCATTTTAATATGATAGTCAAATAATATTTGAGTGTGTTTTAATTTTGAATTTGAAGCGCTCTTCGATTCACGATCTTAAAATATTTCAATTTTTCTGAAATTTGAAACCATTTTAATATGATAGTAAAATAATATTTATAATATTATATAAAAATATAATATAGAATATATAAAATATAATTGGTTGACAATTGATGTATTTTGTTGAAAATTCGTCTTTTTGGTATAAAATTGTTTTTTTTTTTGGTCAAACATGCATCTGTTTGGTAGAAAATTGATCTTTTTGGTCAAAATGCAACTGTTTGGTTGATAATTAATCTGTTTCAGTTACGGATTCAACTATTTTGTTGATAATTCGTCTTTTTTGCTTGAATTGAACTTTTTATGATTTAAAATCAAAATATTTTTTGATTGAAGTATTGACTATCACATTTTTTGTTGAGAATTCATCTCTTTTGGTTGAAAATACAAGTACTTGGTTCAATATTTGAATATTTGAATATTTTTTGGTTGAAATATTAACTATAACATTTTACGTTGAGCATCCATCTTTTTTGGTTGAAAATTCAAGTAGTTGGTTGAAAGTTGAACTACTTTATTAAAAAATCATTTTTTTGCTTGAAGATTTACCATTTAAGTTGAAAATTCATCTTTTTCGCAGAAAATTCGTTTATTATGTTAAAACCTCTTTTTTTTGTGTAAATTAATTTTTTCAACTGAAAATTTGACTATTCCATTTTTGGTTAAAAATTGATCTTTTTGGTGGAAAACGCACCGTTTGGTTAAAAATGATTTCGTTATAGTTAAGGATTCAATTATTTTGTTGAAATTTCGTCTCTTTTCGATGAATTTAATTTTTTGTGATTTAGAATTAAAGTCTTTTTTGGTTGAAAATTCGACTACTTGATTGAATTTGGAACTACTTTGTTAAAAATTCATTTTTTTTTTCTCAGAAGATTCATTGTTTAAGTTGAAAATTCATATTTTTGGTAGAAAATTTAACTGTTTTGGTGGAAATTCGTTTTTTTTTGGTTTTGGAATTACTTTGTTATAAATTAATTTTTTTTTGTTGAACATTTGTCAATTTAGTTGAAAATTAATTTCTTTGTTTGACAATTTACTTATTTTATTGAGAATTCATTTTTTTGAATATGTAACTTTTTAATTTTAAAATTCAACTATTTGGTTTAAGATTCATGCATTTTGTTGAAAATACGTCTTTCTGGTAGAAAATTGATATTTTCGATGGAAAATGCAACCATTTGGTTGAAAATTCATTTTTTGTGGTTGAAAATTTATTTATTTTGTTAAAAATCTTCCTTTTTGATTGAATATTAATCTGTTTCAGTTGAAGATTCAACTATTTTGTTGAAAATTCTTCTTTTTGGTTGAAAATTCATATATTTTGTTGAAAAATCGTCTTTTTTAGTAGGAAATCAATCTTCTTGGTTAAACATTCATATTTTCGGGTTGAAAAAACAACTGTTTTAAAGAAAATTTGCCTTTTGGCTTAAAAATTCAACTCTTTCGTTGAAAATTCGTCTTTTAGTTTAAAAATTCATTTACTTTGGTAGAAATTTCATCTTTTCTGGTTACATATGCATCATTTATTCATCATTTGAAAACTTAATACTTTTACTTGAAATTTCAGGGATTTAATACGTTTCAAGTAAATTTTTTCACATTATTAACATTATTTTTAACATTATGTACATAAGCAATGCCTATAAATTATTTTATAAGCGTTACAATTATTAAATAAGTTTTAAATATAAAACATTTGAATGTTTTCATAAATTCTCGATGAATTCTCGAAGCGTCAGTAACATACCGGTATGTTACCGGTAATATTACCCGATTTCAAATTACCAAAAATTTAAAAACTCTGGATAAAATAATAAAAATAAAAATTATGACAAATGATAATTCGGAAATATAAAAATTAAGACAGATGGTGATTCGCAAAAATAAAAATTAGCACAAAAAGTAATTCGGAAAAATAAAAATTATGTAAAATGGCCATTAGAATAAATAAAAATTATAGCAAATTGCTATTCGGTTACATGGTTTCAGGTAAAATAAATATTATGAAAAATAGAATTTGAGGAAGATTTGTGCGCCCTTTTAAAATATTCTCGAAAATATTTTTGTCCAGCTTTTAATTTTCTTCACTTTGCGGTTACTTGTATTTATTAAAAGTAACCAAATTCGGAAGAATTCCAACATTGAAGTATTATGAAATGATTTAAACAAATCTCTCCCTCTCAGTTCACCCTAATATTTTTATAATGAAGCATGAGATTCAGAAATGATTACGAATTTATAAAAACAGATGGTATAATGATTCAAGTAATTGATATAAGTCACTTTTAATGTTATCGAGATTACGAACTTCCGGGTTATTATTGGAGTCATATATACATAAAAAAAGATATAATGCCACATATATTAGAAAATTAAACTGACATTCTATCCTTGCTTCATTCTGTCTATTTCCTGGATAACAGTAGAAGCAATTATTTCTAACGACAGAAGGTGTTTCGGGAAATTTATGTATTTTAGCTTTAGCCGAAAAACAATCTACTTTCCAAAGGATCGAATTTCAGCTCTAAATTATGGAATAATCGGTCCTTCCGTTTCGTGCTAATTGCCTTGCCTACTTTATAAAATTGAAGACAGCTTGTTTCCGAAAGTAATCACGGAAGGGCTAAGTTTGTGAGAAATGGAGAAATTGAGGGGGACTTGGAAACTTAGGTGGAAACATTCCGACAAAAACAAAGAGAGAAAGTAAAGGGGCTAAGAGGCTTCTGAAAATGACAGCTACAATAAAAAATAAAGGGTAAGGGTGGCATTTTCTATCAAATTGTAAGAAAAAAGAATGGATCGAGGCGTTAACCACTAGAAATTTGTAAAATATATACTAGACTTCAAGAATTCAAAGAATTCAACAGACTTCAAAAGAACTAAAAAGATTTCAAAAGATTACAAGAGAATCCAGAAGAATTGAAAAAACTTCAAGAGATTTAAAAAAAATTGAAAAGATTTCGAAATACTTTAAAAGAATTGAAAAGACTTCAAGGAGATTCAAAAGAATTTAAGGTGAATACAAGGGATCACAAAATAATTCAAAATAATTCAAAAGACTCCAAAAGAATACAAAAGACTTTAAAGAATTCAAAAGAGTTGTAGGTGAATTCAAAACAAATCGAAATAATTCAAAAGACTTCAAAGTATTCAAAAGAATTCAAAAACTTCAAAAGAATTCAAAAGTATTCAATAGACTTCAAAAGATTTCAGAATAATTCAAAAGAATACAAAAGACTTCAAAGAATTCAAAATAATTCGAGGGACTTCAAGGGAATTCAAAAGAATTCAAAAGATTTCAAAAGAATTCAAAAGACTTCAAGAGACTTCAAAAGAATTCGAAAGACTTGACAGAATTCAACAGAATTCAAAAGATTTCAAAAGAATTCAAACGAACTCAAAAACTTCAAGAGAATTCAAAAGTATTCAATAGACTTCAAAAGATTTCAAAATAATTCAAAAGACTTCAAAAGAATACAAAAGACTTCAAAGAATTCAAAAGAATTCAAGAGACTTCAAGAGAATTCAAAATAATTTGAAAGACTTCAAAAGAATTCGAAAGACTTAACAGAATTCAAAAGATTTCGAAAGAATTCAAAAACTTCAAAAGACTTCAAAAGAATTCAAACGAATTCAAAAAACTTCAAAAGAATTCCAAAGACTTCAAGAGAATTCAAAAAACTTCAAAAAACTTCAAAAGACTTCGAAGAATTCGAAAGAATTTAAAAGACTTCAAAAGAATTCCAAAGACTTTAAAGTATTCAAAAGAGTTCAAAACAGTATCGAGGGAATTCAAAAGAATTCAAAAGACTTTAGAAGACTTCAAAATAATTCAAAAGACTTCAAAAGAATAAAAAAGACTTCAAAAAATTCAACAGAATCCAAAATATATCAAGGGAATTCAATAGAATTTAAGATGAATTCAAAACACATCTAAATTCAAATCACTTCAAAAGAATTCAAAAGACTTCAAAAGACTAAAAGAATTTTAAAAACTTGGAAGAATTCAAAAATTTTTTAAAAACTTTGAAAGAATTCAAAAAACTTCAAGAAAATTCAAAAGGATCCAAGATGAATTAAAAAAAATCAAAATAATTCAAAAGACTTCAACGAAATTTGAAATACTTCAAAAGAATCCAAGAAACTTCAAGGAAATTCAAAAGAATTTAAAACACTTCTAAAAAATTCGAAAGAATTTAAAAGACTTCAAAAGAATCCAAAGACTTCAAGAGAATTGAAGAGGCTTCAAAAGAACTCAAAAGACTTCAAAAGAAATCTAACGACTTTAAACACTTGAAAATAATTCAAAAGACTCAGCAGAATTCAAAAGAATTGAAAAGATTCCGAAAGAATTCCAAGGACTTTAAAGTATTTAACAGAATTTAAAAGACTTTAGAAGAATCAAAAATTATTCAAAAGACTTCAAAAAAATACAGAAGACTTCGAAAAAATCAAAAGAATTCAAAAAAATTGAAGGAAAATCAAAAGAATTGAAGATGAATTCAAAACACATAAAAGTTCAAAAGACTTCAAGAGAGTTCAAAAGACTTCAAAAGAATTGAAAAGACTTCAAAATACTTCAAAAGAATTTAGAAGACTTCAGAAGAATACAAAAGACTTCAAAGAATTCAAAAGAATTCAAGAGACTTCAAGAAAGTCGAAAAGAATTCAAGATGAATTTAAAACAAATCAAAATAATTCAAAAGACTTCAAAAGACTTCAGAAGACTTTGAAAGAATGCAAAAGAATTCAAAGGATTTTGAAAGAGTTCAAAACAATTCCGAAGACTTCAAGAGAATTAGAAAGACTTCGAAAGAATTCGAGAGACTTCAAAAGAAATCTAAAGTCTTCGTAAAAATTCAAAAGACTTTAAAAAATTCAAAATATTTCAAAAGACTTGAAGGGAATTCAAAAGAATTGAAGATGAATTCAAAACAAATCAAAATAATTAAATGGTCTTGAAGTGAATTCAAAATACTTCAGAAAAATTGAAAAAACTTCAAGAGAATTCAAAAAAATTTTAAAGACTTTGAAGACTTTAATAGACTTCAAAAGAATTCAAAAGAACTCAAGACACTTCAAGGGAATTCAAAAGAATTTGAAAGACTTCAAAATACTTCCAAAGAATTTGAAAAACTTACAAGAGTTCAAAAGAATTTTGAAGACTTCAAAAGAATTCCAAAGACTTTAAGATGAATTCAAAACAAATCAAAATAATTCAAAAGACTTCAAGAGAATCCAAAATACTTCTAAAGAATTTAAAAAACTTCAAGAGAATTCAAAAGAATTTAAAAAACCTCAAAAGAATTCAAAAGACTTCAAGAGAATTCAAAAGATTTTTAAAGAATTAAAAAAATTTGAAGGGAATTCAAATGGATTTAAAAGACCTTGAAAGAATTCAAAAGACATCAAGAGGATTCAAAAGACTTCAAAAGAATTGAAAAAATTTCAAGGGAATTCAAAAGAAATGAAAATACTTCAAAATACTTCAAAAGAATTCAAAAGACTCCAAAAAGATGCAAAAGACTTCAAAGAATTTAAAAGATTTCAAAAGACTCAACGGAATTCAAAAGAACTCAAGACACTTCAAGGGAATCGAATATAATTGAAGATGAATTCAGAACAAATCAAAATAATTCAAAGGTCTTCAAGTGAATTCAAAATATTTCAAAAATTTTTTTAAAAACTTCAAGGGAATGCACAAGAATTTAAAAGACTTCAAAAGAATTACAAACATTTTAAGAGAATTAAAAAAAAATCAAAAGACATCAAGAGAGTTCAAAGACTTAAAACTAATTCAAAAGAATTCGAAAGACTTCAGAATGAGATCTTACACCTGACTTCGTCAGTAGTTAACGCTAAGCAAAGTGGTGGGATGTGAGTGTCGGCTATGTCGGAGCCGTCCTTAGGGTAGTTGGAGCCGTCCTCAGGGCTAGCGGCGCAGATCTTTGCTGTCTCTTTTGCTCATTAGGAGGTGTGAATGTAGAAAAATGAGAGTGAGCGAGACATTCATATGTG
>JAUMHM010000085.1:16535167-16560603 GCA_032362435.1 Melikaiella ostensackeni | reverse complement strand
CATCATATCACTTGATTGCATTACCAAAATGCGTCCGTGACTGATGATATAAACCGGGATAGCCCCGTGCAATATATACAAATATCCAACTCGAAAAGTGCTTACGACATATTGGGCTGTAACCATCTTGTCTGAGATATAATTTTTTTTTTTTTTTTATAATAATAATAATAATGTGCTGTGGATGGCAAAGTTCCAAATGATTGGAGAAAGGCGATTATCGTCCCACTCTACAGGGGAAAAGGTGATAAAAGTGAATGTACTAATAATACTTATTGGGAAGGTAATATAAATTCCTTGATCCCCGCTTTTATAACGAGGCTAGAACCGAACGAGTTACGCTTACCCCGAAAAGGATTTGGCTCAATGGTATATTAACAGAGTGTCTACTCAAATCCTGGAAGAAAAAATCCCTGTCAATTCCCGCTTTTTTTCAGGTATTTCAAGATTTTTTCAGGTATAATTTTTCTTAATATGGAGCCATTCAAGTTACATAATACTTGAATAACCTAAATTATTATCCACTTGTGAATGGTTAAATTTTAAGTAATTAACCTAGAAAATCAGAATATACGATTCCGGGAGTTTGTTAAAAATAATGATTTTCAGTTCTCGTAAATATCTGAGTGGGTAAACTAATTCACTTTTTTGTCGAAAATTCATACTTTCGGGTTACAAATTCCACTGTTTTTTACAAAATTCGTATTTTCAGCTTAAAATTTCAACAGTTTGTTAGAAAATTCAACGATTTGGTTTAAAAATTCATCTCTTAAGGTTGAAAATTAACTTTTTCGTTAAAAAATCATATTTTCGGGGAGAAAATTCAACACTTTTGTAGAAAATTCGTCTTTTTGGTTTGAAAATTCATCTCTTTGAATTGAATTCAACTGTTTTTTATTTAAAATTTGAATCTGTTTTGATTGAAATATCAACTATCACATTATTTTTTACAATTCATCTTTTTTGGTTAAAAATTAAATTACTTGGTTAAAAGTTGAAATATTTTGTTAGAAATTCATCTTTTTGGTTGACAATTTTACTATTTTTTCGAAAACTTACATTTTCGGTTTGAAAATTCAACTCTTTTGTTCGAAATTCTTTTTTTTTTGGTTGAAAAGGCAACTGTTTGGTTGATAATTAATATGATTTAGTTGAGTATATAACTATTTTGTTGAAAATTCGTCTTTTTTGGTTGAATTTATCTGTTTTTTATTGAAAATTAAAATCCTCTTTGTTGAAAATTCAACTACATGGTTATAAGTGGAACTATTTTATTAAAAATTAATTTTTTTAGTTAAAGACCCATCGCTTGAGTTGAAAATTGATTTTTTTGGTTGGAAATTTAACTATTTTGTTGAAAATTTATCTTTTTTTAATTGAAAATTCAACTATTTGGTAGATAATTTATGTATTTTGTTGCAAATTTGTCTTTTTTGATAGAAAATTGATCGCTATGGTTGAAAAGGCAACTATTTTTTATAATTAATCTGTTTTACTTGAGTATACAACTATTTTGTTGAAAACTCGTCTTTTTTGGTGCAATTCAACTATTTTTTATTTGAAATTTAAATCTGTTTTGGTCAAAAAATTCATTTATTTGGTTGAAAGTGGAACTATTTTATTGAAAATTAATTTTTTTGGCTGAAGACTCATCGTTTAAGTTGAAAATGTATCTTTTTTTAGGTGAAATTCAACTATTTGGTTGAAAATTCGTTTTTTTTTTGTATAAAAAATTAATCGATTTTGTTAAAAAGACAACTGTTTGGTTGATAATTGATGTGTTTCAGTTGAGTATTCAACTCCTTGGTTGGATTTTTTTTTTGGTTGAAAAATCATTTTTTTTTTGGTTGAATATTTATCTTTTTTTAGTTGCAATTCAACTAATTGGTAGAAAATTTATGCATTTTGTTGAAAATTTGTCTTTTTTGGTTGAATTCAACTGTTTTTTATTAGAAAGTTAAATCTTTTGTGTTGAAAATTCAACTGCATGGTTGTAAGTGGAACTATTTTGTTAAAAATTAATTTTTTTGGTTAAAGACTCATCGTTGAAGTTGAAAATTTATCTTTTTGGTGGAAAATTTAACTATTTTCTTCAAAATTCTTGTTTTTGGTATGAAAAATGTATTTCTTTTAGTAGAAATTTCATCCTTCTTGTTTAAGAATGCAACTTTTTGGTTGAAAAATAATCTTTTTTGGTTGAAGTATCAACTATTACATTTTTTGTTGAAAATTCGTCTTTTTCGGTAGATAATTAATCTCATGTTTGATTCAATTAATCACTATGTTTAATTTAGGAAGTTTTGACAAATCATTACAGAATATTCTAAAATATATTGATTATCACCATCGAATGACTAAATAAATTGATAACACCGAAAAGATATTTAATCATTTCTGGAATTTCTTCCTAAACTAAATAAAATTTGAATAATAATTGAAATAAATTTTTATTTCATCTTCATACTTAGAATTCAGTGCATATTCAACATATTAATATTTCAAATAAAAGATGTTTTTCTGAGAATAGTGAAAATTATATGAAAAAGTTTGGTTCAAATCACTATAAATCCAGTACTGTAAGTTATTTTATAAATAAATAATCATTGTTATTCAATTTTAAACTAAAATTTTTTTAAATTTAGTAAGCTCAAAAAAATTCCCTGAATTGGAAAAAAATTGCATGACATTTCCAGGTTTTTCCAGGTATATAAAAATTCCCTGACAATTTCAGGTTTTCCAGATTTTCCAGATAAGTAGACACCCTGAATAATAATATTATTAATAATAATAAAGAATAATTTAAGAACTTTCTTGATGATGATGTTAAAGAATTTGTTAAATAAGAGTTTGTAGGGTACATAGATTATTAGAGAGTGCAGATTTGTGAAGTGTACGAAGATGTACTTAGCTGACGTCTTCTGAGTAAACTTAAATAATCTTAGTGAATTAAATGGGCTTGTGCCAACTGACTAAACACGTATATTCAACTTTCTGAAGTCTAATTATAATCATTGTGAAATTAATTAATACATTTCCCTAGGTCCACAGTCTGGTACGAATTTAAACATTTGTAGACATTGTATTCTAAATTTAAAATGATCAAAGTTAACTAACTTATATAAGCTATTGTTTACTGAATAGGCAATATTAGATCATTACAGCACCCAGATTACTTATGCGACAAACATATCATTTTATTGTTCAAGCGAAGCATTTTCCCATGTCTAGTTGAGAGTGAGATAAGAATACATCTGGTACCGGAAACTCACGGAAAGTGACTTCACATGTAGCACACATGTTATGTTTCTTCGTTCATTGCGTGATAATAATTTTTTTTGAGTCCTAATTTTTAGAAAAGTGGAAAAAAAGTTAGAAAGCCGAATTTGAATAATAAATGGGTCCTTGAATCAAGTAAAAGAATGGCGGAAACGGAAAAGATCTAGTATTACAGAAGTAAATAAATGTATATCGATAGAAATTGAAGGGTCTATAGGAATATTGAAAACTTCATATATTTCAGAGAGGAGTTTCAATATGAATTTACATTTGCACATTTTTTCATTTTTAAGGCAATCTACTTACTTGGATACCCAAATCAAAAGTTGCAGTAAAAAATCAGCTCATTGAAACATGGGATTTACCACTTATTTACGTAAATAATTGGAATTTTGAAAAATATTTCTGACAAAAGTTGTGGATCTCATCAAAGTGCACATTTTATGTAATATTCATTTTTACTGTAAAGATGATAGTTTTCCAGCAAAAGATAGACGAAGTTTGAGAGTTGTAACAATGTGGAGTACGATAGGGGTTGGGTCTTTCTTCAGCGTTCGCGCTTTCGGGTGCGTCTTCATTATTCTCGAGCATGTGGAGGAAGCGGGAAGGCATCCCTGTGACTAGTCACAAAAATATTTTAGGTCATACTGCTACTTCTTTCTAATATTTCGTGGGGCTCAGGAAGGCACTCCTGTGACTAGTCACAAAAATAGTTTAGGTCACACCGTTACCAATTTCAAAGTCACGTCGCAGGAAGGCACCCCTGTGACTGGTCACTAAAATAGTTTAAGTTATACCACTATCCCTTTCTAATGTCTAGTGGGGGGCGGGGAGGAACCCTGTGACTGATCACAAAATAGTTTAGTCATAACGCTAACCATTTCCAATGTCTCTCGGGGGTGGGAAGGCACCACTGTGACTGGTCACAGATATAATTCAAGTCACACCACCACCCCTTAACAATGTTACGTGGGGGAGGCACCCTTGTGACTGGTCACAGAAATACTTTAAGAAATATGAAATCTTTGTGATTTCCCATCTTCAACTTCGAATATCTCGAAAACTATCACTCGTAGGCTAAAAATGGATAGAACCGAAAATGTGTACTTTTATATGACCTACAACTTTTGCTTGAAGTATTTTACGAAATTTTTTGCATTAACTGAGATAAATGCGGAAAACCATGTTCTTCAGCGGAGATCCGACGTTTTCTGGATTTTATCCACAAATATTAATGAGACTGGGCGATAAAAAATAATTTTGTAAATAAAGAGCAGTATTAAGTTTTGTGTGAACTAATGAATGCATATGAAGTATAAAAACATTCTTTTTAATGTAATCCAAGGTCGTTAAGACCCGAGCCAACCAATTAGATGGAGGCCATTATCCGGAGACTGAATTAGGTACATTTGCCTGTCTGGTTAGATTAGTCGAGAAATATATACGGACAATATTACATGTGTTAAAAGACACATGGCTAGCACTTAACTTGATGTCTACTGAATACCCTCTTTTGATCCGGCATTTGAGGGGAAAGAATAAACTTTGTAAACAGTTTCATCTTCACTCTAATATCTTCAAATATAAGAACTAAGTAAAAAAAATGCAATATCTACTTTATAGAAAGAATTAATTCCTTTTATCCGAGTTATTTTCAGCCGGAACTTCTGAGCCTTTCTGATCGTTTCTGAATAACTTCGAATATTCTGTATCTGCGAATTTTTCTAGGTTAATTTAGAACCAATTTATTCAGATTATTCCATTTTTCAAAATAGAGAAAGGTAATAAGCCAAAATAATAATACATTTCTAAAAATTGCTAACTTCCTCACATTTGTATACTGTATTGGGATAAAAATAGATATTTTTTGGTAAATTGAGTTAATCATTAATATCCCAATTAAAAATAATCTTAATAGTATTCATAGGAAATTATTAAAAAAAGGTCCATGCTTTACGATAGCAAAAATCTACATTTGTACGAAATACAGGTAATCAATATTATGTATTCCTACTGGAAATGGTTCATACGATCCTGACTGTTTACATCAGAGAAATTCTTGGAACAGCCTCACGGTCATCGCATGCCATACCCAAGACCGCCGTTAAATGGAAGTTTCAGTGTATTAAGAATATAATACGAATATACAAAATAACAAACAAATACATAAATACATCAATTAATTAAATTATATATATATATATAATATCATCATAATAATATAAATTAAATTATTTATATATATAGTTCAAATAAAATAGACAAGAATTTCCACCTACACATTGCATTCTTCAAACTTTGCGATTTTTGGACAACCTTACTGAGCAATGTAAATTATTCAAATATATATATAAATAAAATATTCACTGTCCGCATTAAACAATCATATACATTGGAAACCTTACAAATTCAAATTCTCAAATGCTAACTTTAAAAAGTCAACAATTCAAAATTTGAAATAATGATTAACAATTGTGTACAATTTTTAACTTTCCAAATCGAGCCCTAAGAAACAAAATTTTCAAAATGAGGGATTTTTCAAAAATAAACAGATTCAGAATTAAGATAATTTCACAACTAAGAGCCTTGAAAATGAAAATGTTAAATTTAAGATCTCAAAGTTCAAATCTACAAAAATGTTTTAGCCTTAGTATTCAACTTTGAACAGTTTTAATTTACGTACGCCAAAATAAGTCGATGTTAAAATTAATCTTTGGAACTGAATGAGTTTATATTTTAAACGCTACAATTGAATAATACATACAAGTTTGATGTGATCATTCATTTTTTTATACGCATAAATTACTTTGAAAATTTCCATTTTATTCATGAAAAAAAAAAATTTAGATACAGTACCGATGGACAGTATCGGACCACTAACCGGGTGACCTATTTAAAATTAGCCTTGAGTTTGAAAAGTGATAGCGCCTTCCAGAATGCAGATAAAAATATATTTTTTAAACCTTTGGAAAGCTTTTTAAATTCTGCGTCAAATGAGCCTCAGTTGAAGCAATTTAGACTTGTGGGTATTGAACTTTTGAGTGAGAAAGATAAAGATAAAATTCCTTTTTTTAAGGAATTTTGTACTTCAACTTCAACTCTGAGCAGGAGCTAAGAAAATGGATTTATAAATTTGATATTTCACAAAAGTGATCTTTAGAATTTTGCCTTTCATTTGAGCGATTGAAAATTGAAAAATCTTCACGGTTAATAGGACTCTGACTAATTACGACATAGAAATTCTTGGAAGAGCCTCGCGGTCAAAGCAGGCCATACCCGAAACCGCCGTTAAACAGAGGTTTCAGTGTATCAGCGCAGATTTAGTTAACATGACAGTTTTTTTTATAAATATATCTTTGGTCAATTATTTTGGTATTCTAATTAGCAAATAATTCTTAGATGTAATTCTAAATTTCTTTGATAAAGGCATTTCAAAGAAATTCACAAAGATTTCAAAACATTTCAAAAGATTTTGAATCATTTCACAAAGATTTCACAATGACTTCAAAAGATTTCACATGATTCCCAAGATTGGTAAATAATTCTTAGATATATGGTAATTCAGAAGATTTCAGACCATTTTGCGAATATTTCAAAGATTGGTGAATCATTCAATTTTAAAGATTTCAGAAAGATTTCACAGATTAGTAAATAATTCGATTTTGAAGATTTCAGGGAGACTTCAAAGACTGGTAAATAATACTTAGATATAATTTAGAAGATTTCAGAAGATTTCCGAGATTTCGCAAAGATTTCAAAAATTTCAATATTTCACAAAGATTGCAAAATTTCACGAAATTTTCAAAGATTCCAAATGATTTAAAAGATTTCAGAAGATTTCAAAGATTTCGCAGATTCAAACATTTTAAATATTTCTAAAGAATTCACAAAAGTTCCGATAGTTTGTAAACCATTTCACAAAGATTTAAAAAGATTCCAAAAGATTGTAATCATTAGACAAGGGTTTATAAATATTTTAAAGGTTTTAAAAATTGTTTTAATTCCTCAAAAAGTTCAAAAAATTTCTAAAGATACTAAAGATTCTAGAAGGTTTTAAATAATTCCACAAAGATTTGAGAAAAATTCCAATGATTCTAAAATTTCACAAAGGTTTCAAAGATTTCAAAAGATTTCAGAAGACTTCAAATATTTCAAAGAAATTCACAGAGATTTCAAAACATTTCACAAAGATTTTAGAATTATTTCAAAAGATTTCATAATATTTCACAGATTAGTAAATAATTCGATTTTGAAAATTTCAGGAAGACTTCGAAGACTGGTAAATAATTCTCAAAAATAATTCAGAATACTTCAGAAAATTTCCGAAATTTCGCAAAGATTTCAATGATTTCAAAATTACACAAAATTTTCAAAGATTCTAAAAGATTTCAGAAGATTTCAAAGATTTTGCAGATTCAAACATTTCAAATATTTCTAAAAAATTCACTTACGTTCTAAAAGTTTGTAAATCATTTCACAAAGATTTAAAAAGATTCCAAAAGATCGTAATCATTAGACAAGGGTTTATAAATATTTTAAAGTTTAAAAAAATTCTTAAAATTCCTCAAAGAGTTCAAAAAATTTCTAAAGATACCAAAGATTCCAAAAGATTTCAAATAATTCCACAAAGATTTCAGAAGATTAACAAGATTTCAAAAAAATTTGAAAGATTATAAAATTCCACAAAGGTTTCAAAGATTTCAAAAGATTTCAGAAAACTTAAAACATTTCAAAGAAATTCACAAAGATTTCAAAACATTTCACAAAGATTTCACAATGATTTCAACAGATTTCACAAGATTTCCAAGATTGGTAAATAATTCTTAGATATAATTCAGAAGACTTCAGACGATTTTGCAAAGATTTCAAAGATTGGTGAATCATTTAATTTCAAAGCATTCAGAAGATTTCACGGATTAGACTTCAGAGACTGGTGAATAATTCTTGGATATAATTCAGAAAATTGCAGAAGATTTCCAAGATTTCGCAAAGATTTCAAGGTTTTCAATATTTCACAAAGATTGCAAAATTGCACAAAATTTTCAATGATTTCGAAAGATTTCAGAAGATTTCAAAGATTTCGCAGATTCAAACATTTCAAATATTAATAATAAATTCTCAAACATTCCAAAAGTTTGTAAATCATTTCACAAAGATTTAAAAAGATTCCAAGAGATTGTTATCATTTGACAAAGGTTTTTGAATATTCCAAGGATTTCAAAAATTTGAAATAATTCCTCATAGAGTTCGAAATATTTCTAAAGATATCAAAGATTTCAAAAGATTAAAAATAATTCCACGAAGATTTCAGAAGACTAACAAGATTTCAGAAAAATTTTAAAGATTCCAAAATTCCACAAAGGTTTCAAAGATTTTAAAAGATTTCAGAAGACTTCGAACACTTCAAAGAAATTCACAAAGATTTCAAAACATTTTACAATGATTTCACAATAATTTTAAAAGATTTCACAAGATTTCCAAGATTAGTGAATAACTCTTAGATATAATTCAAAAGATTTCAGTCAATTTTGCAAAGATTTCAAAGATTGGTAAATCATTCAATTTCAAAGCTTTCAGAAAGATTTCACAGATTAGTAAATAATTCGATTTAAAAGATTCCAGGAAGACTTTTAAAGACTGGTAAATAATTCTTAGATATAATTCAGAAGACTTCAGAAGATTTTTGAGATTTCGCGAAGATTTCAAAGATTACAATATTTCAGAGAGATTTCAAGAATTAAAAATAATTCCTCGAAGAGATTTCAAAAGATTTTACAATGATTTCAAAAGATCTCACAAGATTTCAAAGATTGGTTAATAATTCTTAGATATAATTCAGAAGATTTCAGTCGATTTTTCAAAGATTTTTAAGATTGGTTAATCATTCAATTTCAAAGCCTTCAGAAAGATTTCACAGATTAGTAAATAATTCGATTTTGAAATGTTTTTGTAAACATTTTACAAGTGTTTATAAATATTTCAAAGATTTCAAAAATTTTAAATGATTCCTTAAGGAGTTCAACAAATTTCTGAAGATACTAAAGATTCCAAAAGATTCTAAATAATTCCACAAAGATCTCAGAAGATTAACAAGATTTCAAAAAAGTTTCAACGATTCTA
Source organism: Melikaiella ostensackeni (assembly GCA_032362435.1). Lineage (NCBI taxonomy): Eukaryota > Metazoa > Arthropoda > Insecta > Hymenoptera > Cynipidae > Melikaiella > Melikaiella ostensackeni. The sequence continues at coordinate 16,551,207 of JAUMHM010000085.1, read as the reverse complement.
AAATTTCACAAAGGTTTCAAAGATTTCAGAAGACTTCAAACATTTCCAAGAAATTCACAGAGATTTCAAAACATTTTACAATGATTTCAGAATGATTTTAAAAGATTTCCAAAATTGATGAATAACTCTTAGATATAATTCAAAAGATTTCAGTCAATTTTGCAAAGATTTCAGAGATTGGTAAATCATTCAATTTCAAAGCTTTCAGAAAGATTTCACAGATGAGTAAATAATTTGATTTTAAAGATTTCAGGAAGACTTCTAAAGACTGGTAAATAATTCTTGGATATAATTCGGAATATTTCAGAAGATTTCAGAAGATTCCCGAAATCTCGCAAAGATTTCAAAGATTTCAATATTTCACAAACATTTCAGAATTTCACAAAATTTTCAAAGACTCCAAAAAATTTTAAAAGATTTCAGAAGGTTTCAAAGATTTTGCAGATTCAAACATTTCAAATATTTCTAAGAAATTCACAAACATTCCAAAAGTTTGTAACTCATTTCACAAAGATTTAAAAAGATTTTAAATCATCTCACAAAGGTTTCTTAATATTTTCAAGATTTCACAAATTTTATATAATTCCTCAAAGAATTCAAAAGATTTCTGAAGATACCAAAGATTTCGAAAGACTAAATAATTCCACAAAGGTATCAGAAGATCTCAGATTTTCAAGATTGGTTAATAATTCTTAGACATAATTCTGAAGAATTGAGACGATTTTGCAAAGATTTCAAAGATTGGTAAATAATTCTTGGATATAATTCAGAAGATTTCCAAGAGTTCGCAAAGATTTCGAGGGTTTCAATATTTCACAAAGATTTCAAAATTTTACAAAATTTTCAAAGATTCCAAAAGATTTCAAAAGATTTTAAAGATTTCGCAGATTAAACATTTTCAAATATTTCTGAGAAATTCACAAACATTCGAAAAGTTTGTGAATGATTTTACAAAGATTTTAAATCATTTCACAAAGGTTTCTAAATATTAAAAGATTTTACAAATGTTATATAATTCCTCAAAGAATTCAAAAGATTTCTAAAGATACCAAAGATTTCGCAAAGATTTGAGAATTCCACAAAATTTTCAAATATTCCAAAAGATTTCAAAAGATTTCAGAAGATTTCAAAGATTTCGCGGATTCAAACATTCCAAATATTTTTAAGAAATTCAGAAATATGCCAAAAGTTTGTAAATCATTTCACGAAGATTTCAAAAGATTTTAAATCATTTTATAAAGATTTAAAGATTCCAAAAGATCGTAATCATTTCACAAAGGTTTCTGAATATTTCAAGGATTTCGAAAATTTTGAATAATTCCATGAAGAATTCAAAAGATTTTCAAAGATACCAAACATGTTAAAAGATTTCCAATAATTTCACAAAAATTTCAAAAGATATCAGAAGATTTCCAAGATTGGTAAATTATTCTTAGATATCATTCAGAATATTTCAGAAGATTAACAAGATTTCAAAAAAAATTCGAAGATTCCAAAATTTCACAAAGGTTTCAAAAATTTCAAAACATTTCAGAAGATTTCAAACATTTCAAAGAAATTCACAAAGATTTTAAAAGATTTCCAAACATTGTGAATTAGTTCACAAAGATTTTAAAAGATTTCAAAGATTTGATTTCAAATAATTTCACAAAGTATCATAAAGGTTTACAAAGGATTCAAAAGATTTCCAGAGATTTCAGAATATATCCAAGATTTGGCAAAGATATCAAAGATTTTAGAAAAATTTTAAAAAGATTTGAAAGATTTCGCAAATATGGGTAAATCATTCTCATGAAGGGGTCCAAGAGGCTGAGAAAGAGGCGTTGCGAGCTCAGTGGAGTTGAGCAGTTCCGTAGCCACAAAGCGGGCAGTTCGAACACTCGCGCGCATATTTCGCATTTATTTTTAAATACACGCGGAAAATTTTCTTTTCATTTATCACTCTTCATTATTAAAAAAGGTCCATCCTTTATGGTAACAAAAATCTACATTTGTATGAAATACAGTCAATTAATATTATGTATTCCTACTGGAAATGGTTCATACGGCTCTGACGTTTTAAGTCACAGAAATTCTTGGATGAGCCTCACGACCATCGAAGGCCATACCCGAAACAGTCTCTTAAACGAGGTTCCAGTGTATTTCATGATCTCGTGAAGATTTTTCAATGGTTCTTAAAATGGTTTAAAAAAATATTTTTTTCCCTATTCTGGAAGGCGCTATCACCTTTCAAAGTCAAGGCTAATTTTTAATAGGTCAGCCGGTTAGTAGTCCGACACTATCTGTCGGTAACGTAACTTTTTTTTGCAAAAAAAATTCGGATTACAATAAAAAATTACATATGAATTAGTTAACTATATTTTTGTACAAAAGTCTGGGAAAGCTAAAAAAAGCGTAAAAAATTGTACGTCATATTTTGACGCACCCTTCCTTGGTTACTGAGTTCTTTCCGAAGCTCTCCAAATACGGCACGTAGACCCCAAACCTAATAAGCCCTGAACCTTCAAGGGAAAAAGAGGGTTATATAAGGTAATCGAATAGATAGAAGATCAAATAAAAGATAAAAAAATAAAAGATAAAGAAATAAAATATGAGAAAAATAATAGAGATAGGAGGTCCAATAGCAATAAACCTAGTTTATGGAATCTGGAATACAGCCCTGTATCAAGAGGGCAATAAAAACAAAGTTAGTGATAACTTATTAGCTGGGTCCGTCGAGATAAAACCGGACACTCGATCATCGACGTTAATCGGCAAAACCGGGACGACAATAACAATGTAAGAGATAACGTCACCTATTGTGCAGATTTCGTTGCAAGAACGTATCTTCTTCAGGGCCATTTGAAAAGTGATCCACGGAGCGATTTTATTAGCAGAGCTTGGCACTTTTGAAGAAAAATAGATAACAACCTTCCATATGCTAAAGTAAACGGATATGATTCATATTTGCACTATACTGGCTTCTAGGCGGTCTCAGAACGAGCTTCCATATTCAAGAAATGCAACAGCCTCGTGTCCAAGGAGACTAATCAAGGAGGACTTAGTAAATCAGATTGCATCATTCGAAATACGAGTATATTATGATCTGCAAAACTGGTTCATTTCTACCGCAATTTCAAAGTAGTAATTAAAAACCGAGAATCCAGTTTAGTTTATGAATGAATTTTTAACATTCTTAAGTACTAACATAATAAAAACAATAACTCAATGTTACACCTTACAATCATTGGAATTATATCCAGCAAAATTTATTCGATTCCAAATTAAATTTGTCTGAAATTAAGACTCAATTCTGGAATTCAGATAGTGCTGTCTTAAATTCCAACAAATTTTTCCAATTTTAAGGCATCTTAAGGTGTAACACCTTTAAACATTCCGTTTTAATGTATAGTATGAAGACAATTTTTCATTACAGTTGAAGCAGACAAATTTCAAATTTAAAAAAAAAATATATTTTCAGAGGCTAATTTCAAGAAATTAGAGTAATGGCACCAATAGTGGACCAACTTTCAGTAGTGAGCCTCTGAAGCCCCTCTCTCTAATTCTCGACTTAGTTTTATCCATCATACTGACTTTTTTTTGTCGATGTAGTTTTAATTTATAATTGGCTCAAATTGAAGGTCTCGACATGAATGCATGTATGCCTTTATTTTTCAGCCTTATGACCAAAGAGCGAATGAACCCAGTCTGAAGTTGCGCACCGAGCCTGGGCTCGGCTCCCCCGTTGCGGAGAGCCCCTGAACTGAGCAAGCGAACATGCACGCGCACTCATTGCTGTCCGCTAATCACAGTCACTGACATTCAAATGCTCGCGCGCGCTCTCCCACCACTTCCCCCCATGCGGCGGTTCTCCGCAACGAGGGAGCCGAGCCTGGGCTCGGTGCGCGACCTCAGATTGGGCTCGTCCGCTCTCTGCTCATGACCCACGAAAATTCGTCTACAATATATACAAAATATACAAAGTTTTTAACTGTAGACCTACTCATGCTGCCCTCACTCGAACCTTTCGGTACCCTCTACTTCTCTTTTCATCGACTCCCTCCCACATTTTTACCACCTCCTTCTCTTTCTTTCCTAATTTTTACATTTGATTTACTTGACCTCCCTTCGCACATTCTCCACTCCCCACCTCTAATTTACATCCTTCGACGTGAAACTAACAATTTTTCACTTTAACTTACAGTCTCTATCGTACACTTTCTTTTCTTACTGACACCAAACAACTTCGCGCCCTCTACTCTTCTTCCTCACCTCGGTAACATCACACCCTTCCTCCGTACCTCACCCTGCCTACCCTCACACACTTTTACCATCTCCTCCTTTTTCTTTCCATTTGTTACATTTCTTGAACACCCTTCACACTAAGAATTATTTACTAATGAGAATACCAAAATAATTAACAAAAGATATGTTTATAAAACGAAAAAAACTGTCATGTTAACCAAATCTGCGCTGATATACTGAAACCTCCGTTCAAATGCGGTCTCGGGTATGGCCTGCTATGACCCCTCAGCTCCTTGGACCCCCTCATAAGAATTATTTACCCATCTTTGCGAAATCTTTCAAATCTTTTTAGAAATTTTCTAAAATCTTTGCGAAATCTTGGATACATTCTGAAATCTCTCGAAATATTTTATCCTTTGTGAATCCTTATGAATCTTTGTGAAATCATTTAAAATGAAATCTTTGAAATCTTTTTAATTCTCTGTGAAAGGATTTACAATGTTTTGAAATCTTTTAAATTCTTTGTGAATTTCTTTAGAATGTTTGAAGTCTTCTGAAATCTTCTGCATTATATCTAAGAATAATTCACCAATCTTGGAAATCTTCTGAAATCTTTTGAAATCTTTGTTAAATTATTTTAAAACTTTTGAAATCTTTGGAATATTTAGAAAACTTTGTGAAATAATTACAATTTTTTGGAATCTTTTTAAATCTTTGTGAAATGATTTAAAATCTTTTGAAATCTTTCTGAAATTATATACAATCTCTTGAAATGTTTGAGTCAGCGAAATCTTTGAAATCTTCTGAAATCTTTTGGAATCTTTGAAAATTTTGTGAAATTTTGAAATCTTTATGAAATATTGAAATATTTGAAATCTTTGAAATCTTTGCGAAATCTTGGAAATATTCTAAAATCTCCTGAATTATATCTAAGAATTACTTATCAGTCTTTGAAGTCTTTCTGAAATCTTTAAAATCGAATTATTTACTAATCTGTGAAATCTTTCTGAAATCCTTGAAATTGAATGATTTACCAATCCTTGAAATCTTTGCAAAATCGTCTGAAATCTTCTGAATTATATCTAAGAATTATTTTCCAATCTTGGAAATCTTCTGAAATCTTTTGAAATCTCTGTGAAATGATTTTAAATCTTTTGAAATGTTTTCAAATCTTTGTGAATTACTTTGAAATGCCAATACCAAAGAAATTTAGAATTATATCTAAGAATTATTTACTAATTAGAATACCAAAATAATTAACCGAAGATATGTTTATAAAACGAAAACAACTGTCATGTTAACCAAATCTGCGCTGATACACTAAAACCTTCGTTTAAAGGCGGTCTCGGGTATGGCCTGCTATGACCGTGACGCTCTTCCAAGAATTTATATATCGTGAACAGTCAGGGTCGTATGAAACATTTCCAGTAGTTTTGATTCTTTCAGAAATTATCAAAAAAATTTGCAAGCTTTGAAATATTTAGAAACCTTTGTGAAATGATTACAATCTTTTGGAATCTTTTTAAATCTTTATGAAATGATTTAAAATCTTTCTGAAATGATATACAATCTTTTGGAATGTTTGTGAATTCCTCAGAAATATTTGAAATGTTTGAATCTGCGAAATCTTTGAAATCTTTGTAAAATATTGAAATCTTTGAAATCTTTGCAAAATCTTGGAAATCTGAAATTTTCTGAATTATATCCAAGAATTATTTACCTGTCTTTGAAGTCTTTCTGAAATCTTTAAAATTGAATTATTTACTAATCTGTGAAAACTTTCCAAAATTTCGAAATTGAATGATTTATCAATCTTTGAAATCTTTGCAAAATCGTCTGAAATCTTCTGAATTATATCTGAGAATTATTTACCAATCTTGGAAATCTTGTGAAATCTTTTGAAATCATTGTGAAATCTTTGTGAAATGATTTTAAATATTTCGAAATGTTTTGAAATCTTTGTGAATTTCTTTGAAATGCCAATAGCAAAGAAATTTAGAATTATATCTAAGAATTATTTACTGATTAGAATACCAAAATAATTAACCAAAAATATGTTTAAGAAGAAAAAACAACTGTAATGTTTACCTAATCTAAGCAAAATCCAAATATCTTGGAAAAAGTGAAAAAAGTGCCCTATTTAAACCAAAGAGTAACCAAAAGTGACTAATTTATAACCCAAAAATTTACTTAATTCACAGAAAGTAACTTATGTGCATTAATAATGTGATTTGACGTTCCTTGAATCAAAAAGAATTCAGAATTGATTCGAGACAATTCAAGTTAAATTCGAATCACTCCGAATGAATTGAAAAAATCCAAAAATTTCAATGGTTTCAGAAAAATTTGAGTGATTTTAGAAGAATTCAAGAGGCTTTGACGAAATTCATAAGAACTAAAGTAGATTAAATAAATTTTCAATTATTAAAGCAATTTCCAACGAATTGAAAAAAATGTGAGTGAACAGAATTAAGAGCAAATTCAACAACATATAAGTGAATTGAAAAAAAAAAATTTAATAAAAATAAAAATCCTTTGAATTAAAACAGGGTTGCTAAAAAATCTGAATTTCGAAATTCCCTGACTTTTCTCTGACTTTTTTTTCATTTTCCTTGAATGATACAAGTTTTTCTTCTATGTATAAAAATACCTAGAATATCAATAATGTTAATGCAAAAAATTTTACTTTCTAAATTTATCCGTTTTCCGAAACTTTTTATATCGGACTAATTCAATTCACTGCATGTAATATCACATATTTATAAGACCCTTTTGCCGATATAAAAAGTTTCGAAAAACGAATTTAATACTTGGGTCAATAAAAAACGACATCTTTCAAAAAACTAGTAAAGATGTCACTGAACAATGGGACGTTGGTTTGGTTTCATTATTCATAACTACAGTTTTCCTATAACCTACTTCTGATGCGGAAGTTTAAATTGACTTCGAAACATGTTGGTCCCCAGTAGTATGAAAAAGACGGAGAAAAGAAAGAGTGAGAGGTTGGTATGGTTGACTCTTTCTTCTTTTTCCTTTTTTTCTTCTTCTTGTACGTTTATTGTAAATTTATCATTATTGGGCCGTGAAAGTGTGTAGTTTCGAAGCCTATCTTTCATTTGTGAATTTTTTGGGTGTTTTTTTCTTCGTACACGAAAAATTTTCGTAAGAAAGTAGATTTCATTTCGATCTTTAAGAGATGACTAAATTTAAGAAAATATCAATATAGAGGAAGATTATTGAAGTTCAGAGGGTCTTTTGTCATAAATTACGAGTTTTATAAAAGGCGATGAAAGTTCGAGGGGGAGCAATTTCAAGTTTGTTCGCCTGCATTCCAATCGCATGGGACTATTCAAAATTCAAGCTTGTCCTATGGCTTAGTTGTACCAATACGAGAATATCCTCGCCTTCGATCCCTTCTATGTTAGACCGCAAAATTAATGTTTTCTTCCCTCAAACAATTTTAGAGTTCCTTGTGTGCATTCGCGCCCCTAGCATTGCAGTATCTCCGATCTCTATCGACTTATACGAGGTGTCCGGGGATAAAGGCTATACTACCAGGCTTTGAGAATAATCCTATGACGATGAAAACCGAATCCCTCCTGTCGTCAAATTCGTTCCCACTAGGAAAATAAGTACAAGCATTTGTTTGCCATGGGTACGCAACAATTTTTCCACATGGGTGATTTTACTGAAAGAGATCCTTTTTATTTCGACTTTTGTGGGACAATTTTTTTATTTTTTAAAGATCGGAATGAAATATACTTTCTTCTGAAAAGTTTTGTGTTTTGAAATGGAACACAAAAAAAATCCACAAATGGAAAATGAAATTCGAAACTACCTACTTCATGACTCATTTGAGACAAATTGACAATTAATGTACAACAAAATGTAAAAATGGGGATGAGGAGAAAGAGTCAACCAAACTTTTGAACTTTTGAAAATTCAATTTTTGATTTTCTTCAATTTTCGAAAGTTGAAAACCTATTTCCTTTCTAATTTCGTTTACGTCATGTATTCTCTAGCGTTAAAAATTTTCAAAAATTGAAAATGAATTTTCATCGGTTGAATCTTCGCTTTTTTCTTCAATTTTCAACTGTTGAAAATTGAAAAATTAAACATTGCAGGAAATTAGAATTTTAATAGCTTAATATTCAAACAGTTGAATTTAAGACCAGTTGTAATCACAACAGTTGCATCTTCGACAGTTATATTTTTAATAGTTGAATCTTCAACAACGGAAGATTCAATTTTCGTTCAAAATTCGATTTTTCTTTGAATTCCCAACTGTTGGAATTTGAATAAAACTAATCATTCTGAAAACTGAATTTTCAACAGTTGGAAATTCAACTATTAGGAATTCAACTGTTGAAGTCGAAAATTGTAAAAGCTTGAAAATTGAATTTTAAATAGTTGAATTTTCACCTGCTGAGAATTCAATTATCAACTGCTAAAATTCGATTACCTCCCACTTTCAACAGTTTGAAAATTCAAGAAAAAAACGGAAGATCAACTGTTGAAAATTCAAATTTTAATTTTCTTCGATTTTCAGCAGTTGAATTTTTAACTTTTGAAAATACAATTTACAATTTTCTCTAATCTTCAACAGTTGAAAATTCAAGAAAAAGGCGATTTTTTAAATAAAATTACAAAATAAGATTATAAAATCAAAGGAATCTAAGAATGAGTTTTCAACAGTTGAATCTTTGCGTTTTTCTTGAATTTTCAACTGATGAAAATTAAAAAAATTGAACATTGCAGAAAATTGGAATTCCAAAAGTTTAATATTTAACAGTTCAATTTTAAACAGTTGAAATTACAGCAGATGAATTTTCAACAGTTGTATCTCCGACAGTTGTATCTCTAATATTTAATCTTTAACAACTAAAAATTCTATTTTCGTTCAAAATTCGCTTTTTCCTTGAACTCTCAACTGTTGAAATTCAAAGAAAACTAATCATTCTGAAAATTCGAGATTGAATTTCCAACAGTTGGAAATTCAACTATTAAGAATTCAACTGTTCAAGACGAAAAATGCAAAAACTTGAAAATTTAATTCTAAACAGTTGAATTTTCTAAACTTGAATTTTAACGTGCTGAAAATTCAATTATCAACTGCTAAAAATTCAATTTCCTTCCATTTTCAACAGTTTGAAAATTCAAGAAAAAACGAAGGATCAACTGTTGAACATTCAAATGTTAATTTTCTTCAATTTTTAACAGTGGAATTTTCAACTTTCGAGAATTCAATTCACAATGTCCTCTCATTTTCAATCGTTAAAAATTCAAGAAAAAAGCGAGTTTTGAAAAAAAAATTGAATTTTTAATTGTTAAAAATTCGACTGTCGGAAATTCAAATTTCAATTTCCTTCAAATTTCAACAGTTGAAAATTCTATTTACTTTCAAAATTTGTTTTCTTTCTTGAATTCTCAAGTGTTGGAAAATTAAATAAAATCAAGAATGAGTTTCAACGGTTGAATCTTCGCTTTTTTCTTGAATTTTCAACTATTGAAAATTTATAAAATTGAACTTTGCAGAAAATTAGAATTTGAGAAGCCTAAAGTTCTAACAGTTGTAATTAAAACAGTTGAATTTTCAACAGTTGTATCGTTGACAGTTTTATCTTTAATAGTTAAATCTTAAATAACTAAAAATTCCATTTTCGTTCAAGATTCGCTTTTTCTTCGAATTCTCAACTGTTGAAATTTGAAAAAGACTAATCATTCTGAAAATTAAATTTTCAACGTATGGAAATTCAACTATTAAGAATTCAACTGTTGGAGTCGAAAATTGCAAAATTTGAAAATTTCATTTTAAACAGTTGAATTTTCTGAGCTTGAATTTTTACCTGCTGAAAATTCGATTATCAGCTGCTGAATTATTTTCCATTTTTAAAAGTTTGAAAATTCAAGAAAAAAGAGAAGGATCAACTGTTGAAAATTCAAATTTTAATTTTCTTCAATTTCCAACAGTTGAATTTACAACTTTTGAAAATTCAATTTACAATTTTCTCCAATTCTCAACATTCGAAAACTCAAGGACAAAGCGAGTTTTGAGATAAAATTGCATTATCAGTTGTTAAAATTCCAACTGTCGAAAATTCAATTTCCTTCATTTTTCAACAGTTGAAAATACTATTTCCTTTCAAAATTCGTTTTTATCTTGAATTCTCAAGTGCTGAAGATTGAATTTCTAAAAGTAGAGTATTCGCTTTTTTCTTGAATTTTCAACTGTTGAAAATTTAAAAAATTGAACATTGCAGAAAATTATAATTTCATTAGTTTAATATTCAACAGTTCAATCTTTGAACAGTTGAAATTACAACAGTTAAATTTTCAACAGTTGTATCTTTGACTGTTGTATCTTTAATAGTTAAATCTCGAAAATTGAATTATAAATAGCTAAATTCTGTAGACTTGAATTTTACCTGATGAAAACTCAATTATCAACTGTTGAAAATTCAATTTCCTTCAATTTTCATTCAAAATTCGCTATTTCCTTGAATTTTCAAGTGTTGAAAAGTGAATAAAATTGAAAATTGAATTTTTAACCGACGAATTTTCAATTTCCTTCAATTTTCATTCAAAATTCGCTATTTTCTTGAATTCTCAAGTGTTGAAAAGTAAATAAAATTGAATTTTCAACAGACGAATTTTCAATTTTTCTCAATTTTCGACAGTTTAAAATTAAACTGTGAAAAATTCGTGATAAACGCGGATTTCGAAAGAAAACTGAATTTTCAACTGTTAAGAAGTCGAATGCCGAAAATTCAATTTCAAATTTTCTTCAATTCTCAACAGTTCAGAATTCAAGGAAAAAGCCGATTTCGAAAGAAAATTGAATTTTCAACAGCTGAGTATTCAAATGTTGAAGATTTAATTGTTAAAGATACAACTGTCAAATTTTAGAAAGTTGAACTTTGAAATTTTGAAAATTCAAATGTCTACAATTCAATTTTCAAATTTTTGCAATTCTCAACAGGTGAAATTCAACTGTAGGAAATTCATGATAAGAAAAAATTCTGAAAAAAATTACCTTCCAGCTGTTAAAAATTCAATTTTCAATTTTCTTCAATTTTCAACAGTTCACAATTCAAGAAAAGAGCAAATTTCAAAAGAAAATTGAATTTTCAACAGTTGGATTTTCAACAGTTGGATTTTCAAAAGTTGAATTTTCAATTGTTGAAGATTCAACTGCTCAAGATACGGATGTTGAATTTTTTGATATTTGAACTTTCAAGTGTTGATTATTCATATTTGTTAAATTTTCAGCAGTTGAAAATTAGACTGGTGAAAACTCAATTTTCTCTCAAAATCCGTTTTTTTTTAATTCTCAACTGTTGAAAATTCAAGAAAAAAGCGAATTTTTTATCAAATATAAGTGTTAACAATGTCATATTCACATAATTTCACATTAAAATTTGATAAACGAACATTTCATTCCATAAAAAAAAATGTGAGAAAATCGTTTTTTCCGAAAACGGGACGCAATTGGCAAAAAATGTTTTGGCGAATTAATAGTTAACCAATGCACTCTCAGTAGGGAATTTCTGAGATTTCAAAAAAATCCCATCTCAGCTCATCTCCTCGTAAATTCAGAGTGAGCGTTTTCCTTGATAATATTATAATTTCAACCGAGACTTTGGTAAATTAAGTTAATCATTAATTAATATTATTCATAGGCAACCATGCAGATTGGAACAAATCTTTAATTAATGTCTCTCTTTTGAAATTTCTGAAAGATTGGTATGAAATTTACTTTTTCATGAAAATTTTCTGTGTTCTAAAAGAATAACACCCAAAAAGTTCACAAATCAAAAATAGACTTCAAAACTACCCACTTTACGACTCATTAGGAACAAACGTAAAGTAAATGTACAAAAAAAAATGAAAAAAGAGGGATAAAAAGAAACAGTCAACCAAATCAGTTTTCTTCCAGTTTACAGTTGAAAATCCCAGAAAAAAACGAAACTTTATCTGTGGAAAATTCAGATTTTAATTTTCTTAAATTTTCAGCAGTTGACTTTTCAACTTTCGACAATTCAATTGACAATTTTCTTTAATTTACAACAGTTGAAAATTCAAGAAAAAGGCGATTTTTGAAAGAAAATTGAATTTTCAGTTGTTAAAAACCCAACTGTTGAAAAATTAACTTTCTCCAATTTTCAAGAGTTTGAAATTCAATTTTCTTTCAAAATTAGTTTTTCTCTCAAATTTTCAAGTGTTAAAAATTTCAGAAAATTAAAAATGAATTTTCAACAGTTGAATCTTCGCTTTTTTCTTGAATTTTCAACTTTTGAATATTTAAGAGATGCAACATTGCAGAAAATTGGAATCATAACAGTTGAATTTTCTACAATTGTATCTTCGACAGATGCATCTTTAACAGTTATATCTTCAACAATTGAAGACTCAACTTTCGAAAATTTAATTTTCATCCAAAACTTGCTTTTTCCTTAAATTCTCAACTGTTGTAATTTGAAAAAAAAACTGATCATTCTAAAAATTCGAATATGTGCTGAAATGAAAAAACTCAACAATTGATTTTAAAAAGTTGAATTTTGTAAGGTTGAACTTTCAACTACTGCAAATTCAATTTTCTTCAATTTTCGTTCGAAATTCGCTTTTTTCTTGAATTCTCAAGTGTCGAAAAGTGAAGAAAATTGAAAATTGAATTTTCAACAGAAGAATATTTATCTTCTTCAATTTTCAACAGTTTGAAATTCAACCGTCGAAAATTCATGATAAGCGCGAATTTCGAAATAAAATTGAATTTTAAACTGTCAAAAATTCAAAAATCGAAAATTTAATTTTGAATTTTCTTCAATTTTCAACTGTTTAGAATCCGAATAAGAAGCGAATTTTGAATGAAAATTGAATTTCTAGCAGTTCAATTTTCAAATTCTGAAGATTCAACAGTTGAAGATACATTTGTTGAAGATACAACTGTAGAATTTCAGAAAATAGAACTTTCAACTGTTGAAAATTCGATTTTATTCAATTTTCAACAGTTGAAAATTCAAATTTGGAAGGTTAATTTTCAATTCTCTTTGATTTTCAACTGTTGAGAATTCGAATAAAAAGCGAATTTTCAAAGAAAATTGAATTTTCAATAGCTCAATTTTCATTTCCGAAGATTTAACTGTTGAAGATACTATTGTTGAAGATACAACTGTTGAAATTTAGAAAGTTGAACTTTCAACTGTCGAAAATTCGATCTTATTCAATTTTCAACTATAGAAAATTCATCTATGGAAAATTCATGATAAAAGCGATTTTGTGAAGAAAATTGAATTTTCAACTGTTAAAAATTTAAATTTGAAAAATTCAATTTTTAATTTTCTTCAATTTTCAACAATTGAAAACTCAAATGTCGGAAATTCACTTTTCAATATTCTTCAATTTTCAACTGTTTAGAATCCGAATAAAACGCGAATTTTAAAAGAAAATTGAATCTTCAATAGCTCAATTTTCAAATTCTGAAGATTCAACTGTTGAAGATGCAATTGTTGAAGATGCAACTGTTTAATTTCAGGAAGTTGAACTTTCATCTGTCAAAAATTCGATTTTATTCAATTTTCAACAGTTGAAAATTCAACTATGGAAAATTCATGATAAAAGCGATTTTTGAAGAAAATTAAATTTTCAACTGTTAAAAACTTAAATTTGAAAAATTTAATTTTAAATTTTCTTCAATTTTCAACAATTGAAAATTCAAATGTCGGAAATTTACTTTTCAATTTCCTTCAATTTTCAATTGTTTAGAATTCGAATAAAGAGCTAATTTTGAAAGAAAATTGAATTTTTAATAGGTCGATTTTCAACTCCTGAAGATTCGAATGTTGAAGTTACAATTGTTGAAGATACAACTGTTTAATTTCAGGAAGTTGAACTTTCATCGGTCGAAAATTCGATTTTATTCAATTTTCAACAGTTGAAAATTCAGCTGTAGAAAATTCATGATAAAAGCGATTCTGGAGAGAAAATTGAAATTTCAACCGTTAAAAATTAAAATTTGGAAAATTCAATTTTAAATTTTCTTCAATTATCAATAGTTGAAAATTCAAATGTCGGAAATTCACTTTTCAATTTTCTTCAATTTTCAACTGTTTAGAATTTGAATGAAAAGCGAATTTTAAAAGAAAATTGAATTTTCAATAGGTCAAATTTCAAATCCTGAAGATTCAACTGTTGAAGATACAATTGTTGAAGATACAACTGTTGTTTTTTAAGAAGTTGAAATTTCAACTGTAGAAAATTCATGATGAAATCGATTCGGGAAAGAAAATTGAATTTTCAACTGTTAAAAATTCAAATTTGAAAAATTTAATTTTCAATTTTCTTCAATTTTCAACATTTGAAAATTCAAATGTCAGAAATCCACTTTCCAATTTTCGACAGTTCAGAATTCAAGAAAAAAGCGAATTTTTAAAGAAGATGGAATTTTCAACAGTTGAATTGACACCGTTGACAGATAAGGAATCATATCCGTAAAATTTCTGGTAAAATGTCACAAGATGTAACAAAATGTTTAATGAAAACATTTTTATCGAAAAAAGTCTACAAATTTGTTATTAAACATTTTTTCATCAGATAGGCAGTTTCTGTTTTATTTTTCAATGGTTAAACTTGTAATTTTAAAAGATTTCTGCATAAATATGGAGGAAATATGTAGACCGAGCACGTAGCTCGACGTAAATAAAATATATTATCGAGCGTGAAGCGTGAGATCCGACAGACGCGCATCCTAGGTGCTCAAACTTGCTAGCTGCGCGCGTTGAGAATGTCCCCGCGCAGCGGGCAGATTTTTCTTTACTTTTTTATATTCAAGTCATTTATTTAACACAAATACGCATATTTAAATTATAAGTATAATCTCTCACTAGATTAACATTGAATATTTATTCATCCATATTGTGGTAGAATAATACTGTAACTGCAAACAAAATAAAATCTCTGAATCGAAGCGAAAAAAGGCCTCGGAGATGAAAAAGGTTTCGCAGATGACCAAGTGCATACATTTCTGATGTTATAAACAACGCGATTAAGTTCAACAATTTTCTTGTTACAACTTTCAACATACAAACACTTTTTATGATTTATTAAAGTCATAGTATTTGAAATTATTCTGTTGTTCTCTGGAGAACGAGGCTTCGGAGATGAATTGGAATTTTTACTCGCGACAAACTAATGATTTCAATTATGCATTACGGAAAAACTTTTCCACATTCGGGAACTAACACGGGCGGAAAAGAAATCTAGAGGACTGAACTTGAATTTCATGGATAATAAAGCCTCATTCACATACTTTAAGCATGTTAAAGCAAGATAATGCAATGTTTCTATTTTGAGGAAAACCTGAAGACAAAGTTCTAACGCTCCTTTGTTTAAGAAAGATTTGTGCAGGAAACTCATCAAGTGCCTACAATTTTAGTTGAAGCATTTCAGTTTTAGAAGATAACGCTTAGAAATTCAAAAAGCAAGAAAATTCCTATAAAAAATGCCTCAAATGCTAAAAATCATGTTAGAGACATAGCAAAAAGGCTTCGGATATGATCTGTTTGAAGCTCCCACATACATTTAACTTATGACAACCGACTACAGAATTTTTTCTGTTGTTACTTACAAGCACGTTCACCACATCAACATCAATTAATATAAATAACAAAGAGTGTCGAAAAAACAGAGATGTCAAAAAGATCCCTTCAAGTAGGAAGAACTATTCAAATTATCTAAATAACTTTTCAAAAGATCGAAATAAAATCCATTCCACTATGAAAACTTTGTGTGCACCAAAACACGCCAAAAATCTCACAAAT
>JAUMHM010000085.1:16492061-16511252 GCA_032362435.1 Melikaiella ostensackeni | reverse complement strand
GAATCATGGTTGCGTGTGTTAGAGAGGTGTACAGATGATGATGGAGTAGGGGAGAGTATGGAAGAGAGAATGAAGTGGATTTTGAATGGGAATGGTCAGGGTGAGGAATGGATGAAAAAGCTGAAAGAGTTGAGAGAGAGAGAGAGAAAGAAAGCTGATTGCACGGGGTACGAAAAAGCCAAAAAATGACTCCTGAAGAAGGAGAATAAGGAAGTACTGTTGCGGAATTGAGCTACAATATTAAGATTTATAGCAGTAAGAGGAAACGGAAACCCAGGGCAAGGTAGTAAGGGTATAGGATTAAGAATAATGGTTAAGATGATACTGAAAAAGTAGTTGGTGAGGTAGTATATACTATATTACAATTGTGGAAAAGAAAATATTTAATGGATCTCTAAAGACTCTTAAACCCGTGAAAGGGAGAGAGTATAAACAAATGAAGAAGAAGATTAAAAAGCATTTCTTAAGTAAGTTTCCTCTTTTTAATTATTTTTTTTTATGCTAATTGAAACCCGTTTTTGCTGTTAGAATTACTGTTTACACTATTATGCAAATTTTATCATTATTTCCTATATTTTTTTATTTATCATGTATTATTTCATATTACATACGTCCAATGAATATAGAGTCGAGGAGGTAAAGATTCTTGAAATCTGGTGTACAACTTTCATGAAATCTCGTTAAATACCCGGAAATCTTTGCAATCCTTTGAAATTCCGTGATTCACTTTGAAAATTTTGTGAATACGTTAAAATTGTTCAAATCATATGAAAATTCCTTGAATTCCTTTGAATTCCATGGATATCGTATTTAATATATTAAAATGTCTTTAAAACGATTAAGCTTCTTGGAAATCCCATAAAACCCTTTTCAATCTGATCTGAAAATCCCTTAAAATTCTTTGAGATTCCGTGAAATTTTTCGAAATTCTTGAATACGCTTGAAATCATCAGAATCTCACAAAAATCCTATTTAATCCTTGAAAATCCATGAAAATCTCTCAAAATCGGTTAAAATCTTTGAAATACCAGGAAATATTATAAAATACTAAGAGATCCCTCAAAATCGACGAAATTGATTAAAAATTTATTGAAATCCCTTCAAATTTCACTGAAATCTTTCACATCTGCGGAATCTTTCTGAATTTCCTGAAATCCCTTAAATTACATTAAAATCCATTAAAATCCATTAAAATCTTATAGAAATCCTTGAAATCGATGAAAATCTCGAAAATCGCATGAAAATCCCATATAATTCTTGATATTCCGTGAAATACGTCGAAATATTACGAGATCCCTTTTTTGAATTCATTGAAATCCTTGAAATCCGTGGGGATCTTTACGAATATCTTGAAATCGCTTAAAATATTGCAAAATTTATTAAAATCTTTTAAAAGAAATTAAAATCACTCGAAATCCCCCAAAGTCTTTTATGATATTTGGAAATCCTTTGAAATACTGTTAGATCTTTTGAAACCTTTGTAATCGCTTGAAATCTTCAAAATCCTATATAATCCTTGAATTTCCGTGAAATATTTCGAAATATTACAAGGTCCTTCGAAATCTTCGAAATTCCCTTAAAATTTATTGAAATCTTTAAAATCAGTGAGCATATTTCCGAATGTCTTGAGAAGCTTTAAAATATTGTAAAGTTTATTAAAATTTTTTAAAAGCGATTAAAATTTCTGAAAATCCCTTAAAAATCTGTATAATATTCGGAAACCCTTTGAAATTCTGTTATATCTTTCAAAATCTTACCAAATCCTCTAAAATCCGCGGATATAATTTGGAATATTTTGAAATTTCCTAAACTCGTTTGATATCCTGTGAAACCATAGCAACTGCTTTAAGTCTCTAAAAATCCGTTGAAATTCCGTAAAATCCTTTGGAATCTTTCAAAATCTTATGAAATACTTTCAAATCCCTTTAAATCTTCGAAATCAAATTAAAATCAAGGTATTTTAATTTTATTTCCAAGATTTGATTTTAAAACATTCGGAGATTCCCACGGATTTAAAAGATTTCAATGAATTTTGAAGCGGTTTCAAAGATTTCAAGGAATTTCGTAATAATTCCAAATATTTCATGGAATTTCAAGGATTTTAACCGATTCTTAGATATTTTAAAGGAATTCTAATGATTTTGAAGGATTATAAGGTTAATTCCTCAAAATCCCTAAAAATCCGTCGAAATCCTTCGGTATCTCTTTCAATCCCGTCAAAACTCTTGAAATCTGATTGACCTCCTTGAAGTCCCTTAGAGTCTTATAAAATCTCTTGAAAAAAATAAGATTCGCTCTGAAATTGTGCTAGGTAATTTCTTCAATTTCTTGAAGTCTTTCAAAATCATTTGAAAGCCGTATCCTTTGGAATCAATTAAACTACCGTAAAACTGCTGTAATCCCTTGAAATCTTTTGAAAAAACTTGAAATCTCATTAAATCCCTGAAAAGCTTTGAAAATATCATTGAATTCTGTAAAAATTTTGTAATTCTTTGAAATACTTTGTATTCCAGCGTTTTGAGGAAAATTATAGTTTTTTCTGAATTTTAACCAATTGTTTTAATTTCATAAAATTGTCTACATGGAAATCTTCTGAGAGGGATACTGAATCAAAATTTTTTTTGCTGTTGTCCAACATCAAATACAAGTAATATATGAAATAAAATCCGAGAATCTAGCAGTTAGAGGATACTTATAATTTTTTTAATTCTAGCAAATTTCTTAAAATTTAATTTTGTGTAAATAGCAGTCTCCTAATAGGGATATTAGGGATATGAGTTGTCCCACATCAGAGACAAGTAATATATGCGATAAAAACCGAGAGCCGAGGGTTTAGAGAAAAATTATAATTTTTTAAATTTCAACAAATTTTTTAAATTTAATAAATTTGTCTAAATAGCAGTCTTCCGATAGGGATACAGAAGTAAAACTTTTTTTGCTGTTGTACAATAACAAATAAAAGTAATATATGTAATTAAAATCAGAGAATCTAGCATTCACAGGAAAATAATAATTTTTTTAATTCTAGCAAATTACTTAAAATTTAATCTTGTCTAAATGTCAGTCTTCCGATAGGCTTATTAGGGATATTAGTTGTCCAACATCAAATAAAAGTGATACATGAAATGAAATTCAACAACCGAGCATTTAGGGAAAAATTAGATTTTTTTAATTCTAACAAATTTTTTCAATTTAATAAATTTGTCTAAATGTCAGTCTTCCGTTAGGGATACTGGGATGAAACTTTTTTTGCTGTTGTCCAACATCAAGTACAAGTAATGTATGAAATAAAATCGGAGAACCGAGGATAAAGAGGAAAATTATAAATTTTTTAATTCTAACAAACTTCTTAAATTTAATAAAGTCTAAATGGTCGTCCTTTGACAGGGATACTGGGATCCAAATTTTTTTGCTGTTGTCCAACATCAAATACAAGTAATATATGAAATAAAGTCCGAGAACCGAGCGTTTAGAGGAGAAAATTTAATTTTTTTAGTTCTAAGAAATTTCTTAGATTTAATTTTGTCTAAATGGCAGTCCTTCGATAGAGATATTAGGAATTCTAGTTGTCCAACATCAAATACAGGTAACATGTGAAATGTAATCCGAGAACCGAGCGAACCGAGCGTTCAGAGGAAAATTATAATTTATTTCATTCTAACAAATTTTTTAATTTAATACATTAGTCTAAATGGCAATTTTCCGATAGGGATATTAGAAATATTAGTTGTCCAATATCAAATACAAGTATAATATGAAATAAAATCCGAGAATCAAGCGTTTAGAGAAAAATTTGATTATTTTCATCCTAACAAGTTTCTTGAATATAATAAAGTTTGAATGGCAGTATTCCAATAGGGATATTAGGGATATTAGTTAACCAACATCAAATACAAGTATAATATGAAATAAAATCAGAGAACCGAGCATTTAGAGGAAATTATAATTTTTTTAATTTTGACGGATGTTTTAAATGTAATAAATTTATCTAAATGGCAGTCCTCTGATAGGGATACTGGGATGAAACTTTTTTTGTTGTTGTTCAACATCAAATACTTCCGATAGGGATATTAGGGATACTAGTTGTCCAACATCAAATACAAGGAAAATGTGAAATGAAATCTGAGAAATGGGCGTCCAGTGAAAAATTAGAATTTTTCAAATTCTAACAAATTTTTCAAATGTCATAAATTTGTCTAAATGGCAGTCTTCTTATAGGGATATTGGGATGAAACATTTTTTGATGTTGTCCGACATCAAATACAATTACTTTGGAAAACAAAATCCGAAAACAGATCGTTTAGACAAAAATCAGTTTTTTTTTCATTTTAACCAATTCCTTCTATGTTATAAGTTTGTCTAAATGTCAGTCTTCCGGCAGGGATATGGGATGCAACTTTTTTTCTGCTGTCCAGCATCAAATACAAGTAATATATGAAATAAAATCTGAGAAACGAGTGTTTAAAGGAAAATCAGAATTTTCTTGTTTTTCACAAATTTTTTAAATTTAATAAATTTGTATAAATAGTTGTTTTCCAATAGGGATACTGCGATAAAACTCCCTTGGCTGTTGTCCGACATCAAATACAAGTAATTTGTGTAATAAAATTCGAGAACCGAGCATTTAGGGGAAAATTAAAAAAAAAAGTTATGCATTAGAGTGCATGAATAGCTCAAACGTAGTTGTCGTAATGTGCTTACTTTCTAAAATAATTTATTACTTTATTTTAATGCTAAGACATGTATTTCTGTAATAAAAAAATCAATTTATATTTTCGTTTATAATCGTTGCGAAATGTTATGTTCTTACATTTATTCCTGATAATTTGAAGACTAAAAATTAAGGGTAAAATGGAACCGTCATCAAATAATTATCTTGTCTAACACATCTTATCGTTTTTATGAATCAACCGCGTTGTTCCTAGCCCCAATCTAGAAACATGGAGTTTTAAATCTCATAATTCGGCAACAAGCCCTTTAATCTTGAAGGAAAAAATGAAGTCGGTATCTATTGCACAAGAAATTTCGAAAGCAACTTAAGTTAAGTTAGAACGGAATCTTCTTGCTCGATCTTTCAGTAACTAATCCGCTTAATTCCTCAAATACTTTAGTTTTTATAAGGTTATACTATGAAGCATATAACAAAATATTAAGGTCATGCAGACATATCCGGCAGAGAATTAAATTGCCCTGTTCACTGAATTGTTCTTTGTTCTAACCGAAAATTATGAAATTTAATGACGGTTTATTATCATCAACTAATGCTTTTTTAATAACTCTATGCAAATCGAATTATGTTGATAAACTACAGAAAATTGTATCTTACCTTTTCATCGAGGTTGTTCAAATCTGGCAGCTGAAAAAAGACGAAATAATTAATATTTAATAAAACACAAATTTATTAAAGAAGTCGTTAGAAAACTACGTCACGTTATTTTTAAACAATTTTCCGCCCCTCCACTTCTTCGTCACAAATATTGAATTCAATATCAAACACTCAAGATTTTAAGTCAAAATATATTGCATTTTCAACAAAATAGTTGAATTTACAAATGAAAAAGGTTAATTTTCTAAGAAAGGAGATGAATTTTCTAAGAAAGGAGATGAATTTTCAACGAAAGAGTTGAGTTTTCGAGCTAAAAGGTCCCATGTTTTGAAAGACAGTTGACCTTTTAACCAGAAAATATGAATTTTCAACCAAGAAAGATGAATTTTCAATTGAATAGTTGAGCTTTCAACAAATGAAAAAATTAATTTTAGATAAAACAGTTGCATTTGCAACCAAATAGCTGCACATTCAAGCAAAAGAGACCAATTTTCAACCAAATAGATGGATTTCAACCAATGGTCGAATTTTCAAACAAAAAAGATTAAACTTCAAAGAAAAAACAAATTTTTTAGAAGACTGTGGAATTTGTAATCTAGAATGAAGAATTTTCAATGCGAAAAAGATGAATTTTCAGTCCAAAAAGATGAATTTTCAACAAAACATTTAAATTTTCGTACAAAAAATATGACCTTTTAACAAAATAATTAAATTTTCAACAAAATATTCGAAGTTATGAACTTAAAAATATGAATTTTTAACCAAAAAAAAAGAATTTTCAATAAAAAGATATTTAAACCCACAAATATGAAGTTTCAACCAAATGGTCGAATTTTCAAACAAAAAAGATCAAATTTCACAAAAAAAGTTGCATTCTCAACCAAATAATTGAATTTCCAACAAAATAATTAAACTTTCAACAAAATATTTAAATTTAAAAAAAAGCAATTAAAGTTTCAACTAAAGTGATGAATCTTTAACCAAACAAATAAATTTTTGACAAAGGAGTTCAACTTTCAACCAAGGAGTTGAATTTTCAATAAAAAAAATTAATTATCAACGAAAAATATAATAGTTGATGTTTCAGCAAAGAAAAGGTTTTAATTTTAAATCGAAAACCGTCGAATTTAATCAATAAGATAAATTTTCAACGAAAAATGCAATACTTGCTATTTTAATCGAGGATTTTTTTTAAATGAGAAAAATAGCTCAATTAAATCAAAAAAGAATAATTTTCAATAGGGCAGTTAAATTTTCGAATAAAAAATATGACTTTTCAACAGAAAATTTAATTTTCCAGAAATATTTGAATTCTCAAACCCGAAAATATGAATTTTCAATCAAAAAAGAAGAATTTTCAATCAAATAGTTCAATTTTCAACTTACAGATATGAATTTTCAATCTACAAATATAAATTTTCAACTAAATGATCGAATTTTTAAACAAAAAAGATTAAACCTCACAAAAAATTACATTTTCAAATCAAAAACCGTCGATTTTAACGAAAAAGATGAATTATCAACGGAAAATGTAATACTTGCTATTTTAATCGAAAACTATTTTAATTAAAAATTTTAAAAAACAGTTTAATTCAACTAAAAAAGACAGATTTTCAACTCAATAGTTGAATCCTTGATCAAAACAGATTAATTTTCAAACAAACAGTTGCATTTTTAACCAAAAATGTTACATTTTCTACCATAAGATATGAATTTTCAAACCAAAATGACAAATTTTCTACAAAAGAGTTGAATTTTCAACCAGGAAAGATTTTTCAGTCAGGAAAGAAAAAAATTTCCACCATATTGTTGAATTTTCAATCTAATAAATCAATTTTTCAAAATTCTCTAGGATAAAGTTAAATTTTCAACCCGAGAATATAAATTTTCAACTAAAAAGTTAATTTTCAACCAAATTGTTGAATTTTCTATGAAAATTATAGAATTTCCAACCCGAAAAGACAAATTTTCAACAAAAAAGGTGAATTTTTACCCCCTCCCCCCAAAAAAACGAATTTGCAAAAAAAAAATAGTTTAATTTTTAATTAACAAGACGGATCTTCAACTAATAAGATGAATTTTCAACAAAGGAATTCAATTTTCAACCAAAGAATTCAATTTTCAACCAAGTAGTTGAATTTTCAATCAGGAGAATAAATTTCTTACGATAAAGACGATTTTACAACAAAATAGTTACATTTTCAATCAAAGAGATGGATCCTCAGCCAATAAAATGAATTTTTAACAAAGTAATTCAACTTTCAACCAAGCAGATAAGTTTTCAATGAAGAAGATTAATTTTCTACCAAAAAGACGAATTTACACAAAATACATAAATTTTTGATCAAATTGTTGAATTTTCAACTAAAAACGATCAATTTTCAAAAAATAATGGAATGGTTAAATTTTCAGTTAAAAAAATTAATTTTGAACCATTAAAAAACGATTTTTTAACGTAATAGTTAAATCTACAACCAATAAAATCAATGCTTCACAAAGTAGTTTAATGAATTTTCAACACCATAATTTAATTCCTTGAATTTAAATTCTTACACACAGGTTAGTCCATCTAGCGGAAAAGTCGGAAATAATTTCGCATCTCAACCATGGATTTCACTAGATAACTAAAATGGTATGAATGAAAGTCAAGTTTACTGCTTTACCGACATCAATTTGGTTTCGTTTCATTTGTAAGATCTAGGTGGCGAAACATTTCTGAATTCAAATTCAATAAAAAATAAAAATTAACTTCAATCAAGTGAAATTAAAAGCAATTTACATCAATCCACTCTGGAGGCAATTTAAAGTTTATACGTCCTTGTTTCTTTGGTATATACCTAAACAAGTTTTATAAATGTTGAAATTATGTAGTAAAAGTTAAATTTTCAGTGCAGAAAAATCAATTTTTGTGATGATAGTTTATTGACTTTTTATCTATATATAAATTCAAAAAGTCAAATTTTAAACCATGTATTCAAGCTAGAAAATATTAATTGTCTTAAGGCCTTTTTACACATACCCGATTCCTACCTTACCGACATTTTTTTGCAACAACTCACGTCCACACGAATTGAGATAGCGAGTTGAAAATCTGAATAATTATATAAAAGGCTCTAAGGAACGTTTCTATGGTCCTAAATTTTTCGAAATCCAATTTAAAAATTTTCCAAAAAAATTTAAAAATTAATTTTTTTTGTAGTTTCAGAAATTTAGAACCATACGAACGTTCCTTAGTGCCTTTTAACTAATTTAAGGAAATTTCAACTGGATATCTCAATTCATATAACTAAAAGAGATTTTCTACCAAAAGAGATGAATTTTGAACCCAAAAAGACGAATTTTCAACAACAAAAAAAAATTATCATTTAACCAAACAGTTGCATTAACAACCAAATAGTTCAATTTTCAAGCTATAAACATGAATTTTTTCGAAAAAAGTTTAATTTTCAACAAACAACTTAATTTTCAACTAAGAAAATGGAATTTCCTACCAAGAAGATTAATTTTCTACCAATGAACGAATTTTAAAAAAATACATGAATTTTCCACCAAATCGTTGAATTTTCAACCAAAAGAATTAATGTTCTACTAAAAAGGACGAATTTTCAACAAAATATATGATTTTTCAACAAAATTGTTGAATTTTGTATCCAAAAAGACGAATTATCTACAAAACAGTTGAATTTTCAATCCCAACATATGATTTTTCAACAAAAAAGTTGATTTTCTACCAAGTAGTTCAATATTCAAATGAATAGTTTAATTTTTAACCAAACAGTTGAATTTTCTACCAAAATAGTTGAATTTTAAAAAAAATGGAAGTTAAACAAAAAAGTTGATTCTCAACCAAATAGTTTACTTTTCTACCAAATTATTGAATTTTTGAGCCGAAAAGACAAATTTTCTACAAATTAGTTCAATCATCAACAAAAAGAGATTAATTTTCAACCAAAAAGTTGAATTTTTAACAAAAAAGGATGAGTTTTCAACCAAGAAGATTAACTTCTACCGAAAAGACGATTTTTCAATGAAATAAATGTTTTTTTCTTAACCAAATAGTTGAATTTTCGAATAATAAAGTTAAATTTTTAACCAGGTAGTTGAATTTTCAACTAGAAAAGAAAAACATAATAGATGAATTGTCAACTAGATAAGATGAATTTCCAACCAAAAATAAAAAACTCCAATAGAAAAATGGAATAGTTACACTCTCAATTGAAAAAATTATTTCTCATCCAAAAGATCTTTAACTAATCAGATGAATTTTTGACAATGTAATTCAACTTTCAATCACGGTGTTGAATTTCCAATCAAGAAGATGAATTTTCTGCAAAAAAAGACGAATGTACAACAAAAAAGTTAAATTTTCAACCAAACAAATAAAGCTTTAACCAATAAAATGAATTTTAGACAAAGTAATTCAACTTTCAATCAAGTAGTTGAATTTTCAATCAAAAAGATTGATTTTCTGCCAAAAAAGACGAACTTACAACAAAATACGTACATTTTTGACTAAATTGTTGAATTTTCAACTGAAAACAATCAATTTTTAATAAATAATGGAATGGTTAAATTGTTATTACAAAAATTAATTTTCAACCATTAAAGAACGAATTTTCAACAAAATATCTAAATCTACAATTAATAAAAAAAAAAGTTGCATTTTTAACCAAAAAGGATACATTTTCAACCAGATAGAAGAGAATTAAATACTTATTTACGAGTATAATTGAGAATGATTTCATAGAATTGAATTGATGAAATGAATCTTCAACCAACAAAGTGAATTTTCAACAAAATACCTAAATTCTCAACCAAAGACATGAAGTTTCAACTAAAATGATGAATCTTAAAAAAAAAGTTGAATTTTTAACAGAATAATTCAACATTCAATCAAATAGTTCAATTTCAAACCCGAAAAGATGAATTTTTAATCAGGAACATTGATTTTCCACTAAAAAATACGAATTAACAGCAAAACACATGAATTTTCAACCTGATAGTTGAATTTTCAACTAAAAATGATGAATTTTCAACCAGATAGTTCAGTTTTTAACTAAAGAGATAAATTTTGAACCAAAAACAGAATAATTCAATTATCGATTTAAAAAATTAATTTTCAACCAAAAATGAAACGAGTTTTCAACACAATAGTCAAATTTTCAACTCAAGAGATAAAACCTCAAATTTAATTTCCAAATTAAGTAATTAGTCGAAAACATGCAGCACTCAAAAAAAAAATTGCCACAATTTTTTTTTCAAAAAAAGAAATGTTGAAAAATTTGTTGGCACTCAATTTAAAAAGTTTTCTTATTTAAAATGAAACCCACGCACCAAATTTCATACTTTTGTAAAAATTAGAGCAAATTCAAGTGTACCGCTAGTACTCTGATCTAATTTCAAAATACTAGGCCAATTCCCGGTTTTTCCGGTCAGTGGCGACCCTGAACTTCGCATTTATTTTTGAATACACGCCGAAAATTTTCCTTTCATTAATTAGTATTGATTATTGAAAAAAGGTCCATCTTTTATAATAAAGAAATCTACATTTGTACAGAATACAGTAAATTATTATTATGTATTCCTACTGTAAATAGTTCATACGGCTCTGACTGTTCAAGTCGAAGAAATTCTTGGAACAGCTTCACGGTCATAGACGGCCATACCCAAGATCGCCGTTAAACGGAGGTTCAGTATACTAAGCTTCATTTTGAAAGATCTAATATTTTCAAAAAATTTAAAACATCCAAGTTGGAAAAACACGATTTCCAAAATCGGAAACTTTCCGAGTTGGTAGTAATCCAACTTTGAAAGCAGTAAAATTAAGCATACAGTCAATCCGAGAAGATATTTTTTAACAAACTATACAATCAGGAAAATAATGTTTCATAGAAACTGAAATTAAGGAAATTTAATGTCGTTTCTATATTTTCATAAAGACGTTCCCTAATATCTAAGGACCTCTAGTTTGTGCGAAGCGCCTAATCGCATAATAGTGTACCTTAGAATTAAGTATAACTCAGAAATTTTGTGTTATATAATATTATAATGTTTCCATGCCAAATATACCGAATTTAACGTCGCATCAAAACGCAAAATTTTATTTTCGTTGCATCGCATGTGAAAAAGTCAATTGGGGCCAGACTGGGTCCCAGTCAGGTTGCCCAACTACCAATTAGGCACAAATTGGGCACTAAGATTAGCCACCAGCAGGGCACCCCAATTAGGCGATCCAGTTGGGCCCCACTTGAGCAATCTTACTTATGCCTAATTAACTTGTATATGGATTTTTTCATTAATATTATATTAATAATGCATTTTGTTTATCTACCGAACTTATGTATTTTATTTTAATGAAGTATACAAACTCTATTTTTCATCATAAGGCGGAAAAAGTTATTATTTTCAGATGAGATGGTGGGAAAATGAAATTGTCGACATGTTCTTCTTCTACCATCTTTATTTCAAAACGCTTTTTCGAAAAACAGACCTAAAGAGTATTATAAAAAGCTAATTTTGATTGTCTTAATAAAAAATCACTATTATTCACATGCACCTTTATTTTGCATTTGAGGGATTCACACCATTACGCGTACTCCAAAAGAACGAAAAAAACACTGTGCAGTGCGACGGCAGAGGGCGCTGGCATTGATTCACGCCACGCTCTAATTGGTGAAAGCAAGGACATGAACAAGCGCGGTTAATTTTAAAATGTGTAAAAACGTAAATAGAGGAAACAGATATAATATGCTGAGAAAAATGTTTTGTTCAAATAACAAAATAATTTCGTTGGTATTTGTGCAACAGATATTTTCCTTGGTTCTATCAAATTTTTGTTTGCATAGCAAAACTTTTTGTTAAACAAAGAAAATGTTTTGTTGTACCAATAAAACTTTTCGTTAAGTCAACAAAAGTGTTGTTGCGCCAAGAATAAGATTCGGTTGCATGAATATTTTTCTCATTGTCAGTGTAGGTAAAATGTTTATAGAAAGTTTAAAATTTTTTTATTTATTTAGAAAACTTTTATTTTGGGTTGCTTTTAACCTGTGCAAAAACTTGATCGATCAATATCCCGAGGTTTTGCGGGGCCAAAATAACTTTTCAAAATTAATTTTCCTTAGATTAATGAAAATATAGTAAATTATAATTTTTTCACTTGGGAACAAAATTTCTCTTCTGCTAGACGTTTTTATCCATATTATATGAATAAAAAATAGCTTATCTCAACATCAGAAATAAATATTGAGACAGCACCTGACATTATCATGTTGATGGTCGGAGTATTTCTAGCCTAATTTACAGGCAATATATTTTTTTACTTAATTACATTTTTTTAAAGTAGGCCGCCCAATTTGGGGCCAAATTTGCGCCCAAGAAGTATTTTGACCAAAACATTACATAGATCTTTTTTTGAGAAAGGGCTTCAATTATTATACTTTAAAAAAATATAAGGAATTTGAATTTTGAACTTCGCGCTTTTTTTACACTTAGGTTTCTTTAAAGGGTCCTTGTTCCGAAAATTCGCCAATTCATCGAATCATTTGAGCCGAGGAAAAAAAGCTGTTTGTCGTTCGAAACAAGTACAACAGAAAACGTTGAAATTGATTAATGTTTTCTGTCCTGTTTTTGAATTTGAAAATTGAAAAAATTTCTTTATGAGCAAAAACATTGTGGCGAATTTCTTGTAGTAAAGTTTTTTTGTGGGAACATAAAAAAAAGTCAAAAATGAAAAAAAATTTAGCAAGTAATAATGTTTCGAGAATGGGCGTGAATTTTTCTTTTGAATTTATTTAATTGCAAATTAAAAAAAAAGTTGTTCATGTTGAATTTCTGCAGTTAGACTGGAAGGATTAGAAACGCGGTTTTTGACGTTTTCGAAAAATTGTATCTTGCATAGCAAATTTCCTTCGAATTTTTTATTTTTTATTGTTATTCAATACTAATAACTCTAGCTGGAAATAATTCATTATAATTTTACAGCCATTAGGCAAAATTTTATGAATTTTTTAATTAAAAACCCGAACAGAAGACATTAACAATTTTTATTCTTTTCTCGGGCACCAAGCGACAACATTTATTTTGCTCGGCTGAAACGATTAGATTAATTTCAGCATTTTCATCCCACTCGCGTGTACTTATACTCTCCTCGTTTCAAATATTCATATTTTTTAAAATTACAAAGTGATTTTATGCCTTAAAATTTTCTTATTTTTACAACGCATAATTCGATTTTTTGTCGTATTATTTCGCATAATAGTCAGTTTTTAAGTGCACAATCCAGACATTTTCAACAGCAGAAAATACTGTCTTCACTAATACCGCTAATTTTCTGCATTACGTCAGATCCTAAAGCCTCTTTTGAAAAATCGAATTCGTACCAAGTAACGTTTCAGCAAAAACGAAACCCGATTTTAGCTGTAGACTCTTTGTATAGAAAACTTAATTCTATTTTTCTTCACTTCTTCTTCAATTCAATTGACTCAGCAGTCATTGACCATAGAGGTTGGCACTTTTACCCGCTACATATAGGCATGTATGCATGGATAAGGTTTCATTCGCTTTGCATATTTATTCGAGAACCAGGAAATTAAATTCCCACAAATCAAGACTGGCAAGGTGCATGCCATACGGTTTTGCCGATGAATAGTAGCTTCCTTCCAACCAAATATTCATCTTTTAAGACTGCCATTAAAATCTTTCAGCTTACCATCTTTTAATTTCATAGTTTTCTCGACTTTTTACTTTACTTCTATAAGGGCCTAGCAGAATAATCATGTGCAATCTGTCACCCGCACGTATAAAGCTGAAATTAATTTCATGAATTCGTATCCATGTAGCATGAAACTCCCTTTTTTCAAAGGACGTCTGCACTGCCTATACACGTATAGTTTCCCGAGTTCACCCCAAGAAGATTGCAGTACGTTTTTAAACTCCTTATCATCGGGGTGCTTCTTTAAAGTGAGTCCCCTCGCCTCTCACATCAGTTCATAATCGTCGGGGTTCTTTTTTTATATGAGTCCCCTTGCCTCTTACATCAGTTAATCGTCAGGGTTATTTTCTAATGTAGGTCCCCTTGCCTCTCACATCAGTTAATCGTCGGGGTGCTTTTTTAATATGAGTCCCCTCGCCTCTCACATCAGTTCATAATCGCCGAGGTGATTTTTTAATGTGAGTCCCCTTGCCTCTCACATCAGTTCATTATCGTCGGGGTGATTTTCTAATGTGAGTCGCCTTGTCTCTCACATCAGTTTATTGTCAGGGTGATTTTTTAATATGAGTCCCCTTGCCTCTCACATCAGTTCATAATCGTCGAGGTGCTTTTTTAACGTGAGTTTCCTTGCCTCTCACATCAGTTCATAATCGTCGGGGTGCTTTTTTAATGTGAGTCCCCTTGCCTCTCACATATTTCTTAACCTTCTTCACTGTCACAGTCAATTACTGGAATGCAATTATCGTTCTTGAATAAATCACTCAGTATTTCTGCTGGTTTATAAACTTGTGATAAATACCTTGCGTAAGATAAATAATAAACGATGGCTGCAAAACGAGAACAGCAACCAACTGTTCTTCTACCATTAGCACATTCACATGCATAATGTGTCAGACCCTAAACCCCAACGCTGTTAGGTTGATACCTTAAAAAAAACCTATATGTTGTGCGAGAAATATTTCTGGATGGAATTTTTAACTTCAGCACATTTTTCTCATCTTTAACATATTCTATGTTCAATGTGCCGCCTTTATCAACCATTTCAGCTAAATACGAAAGAGCTTGGGAGAGCTGATATGATCCAGTGAACAGAATCTTAAGATCCTTTTTTGTCATTTCCGGAAAATCTAATAAAGTCTTCGGATGTAATACTTTGGAAAGAGAGTTTCTTTCGAAACCATCCTTTCTTTTCAGCCTCAATAGCCTAAGTATTTTCGATAGATTTTTAAGTATGCATCCTCTGAACCACTTGATCCAAAACTTCTACGTCTGAGAGTAACCTTTTCCGACGATTATGAACTGATTTGAGAGGCAAGAGGACTCACATCAAAAAAGCACCCCGACGATTATGAACTGATGTGAGAGGCAAGGGGACTCATATTAAAAAAGCACACCGACCATTATGAACTGATGTGAGAGGCAAGGGGATTCACATTAAAAAAGCACCCCGACGATTATGAACTGATGTGAGAGGCAAGAAGACTCACATTACATGATGCACCTCGACGATTATTTTTTCGAGAAAAATCACTTTTTTTCTTTTTTCTTTTCCCCTTCATATCTCCCCCAAAAATGGGATTTCGAGGTTGGAACTTGGTGAAGTTTCATAGCACATGGATATGAACTTATGAAATTAATTTCAGCTTTATGCGTGCGGGGACAGATTTCCCATGCTTATTCCGCTAGGCCCTTTATTTTTTCCTCTAGACAAAGTCTTGGCTTTATCTTGCTTCCCATCCCTTATTTTCCCTCAGCACCACCAGTCTCTTCATCCATCCCTCTCCCCGACCGTTTTCATCCAGAATCCCTCTCACACAATCATTCACACTCCTTCCTTCCTCTTCCTTTCCAGTACACACTTCTAACACATGGGCTCAAGACTCCAATTCATAACCGCATACTCTACATAATTTCTTCTGTTCCTTCATCCAGTATCGACACGCTCTTACTCCCTCCCCTATTCTGAATCGCACCATCCTTTTCCACTTACTCTCCTTTTTTAACTTTTTCAGGTATTTTGTTTCCCCCACCAACTAAACCATCTAATATCATTTATTGTACTTTGATTTCATAATTTTCCTCCATCTTTCCTCTCCCTGCCTCACCACCATCTCCAATTCTATCTACATATACTCCATATACTCTCTTTACTCCGTTCTTGAATACCACATTCTTTCCTCATTTGCTATCTCTCTTCCTCGCACCTCGAACCTTCTGTGTTGCCTCTCCTCTCTTTCTTTCGAATCTCAATTAGGCATGCTTGTGCAATTTTTCTCTCCTCTCCCCTCTGCGGCTTCTCTTTAAACTTCTTTCCCTTATCCTCCGTTCTTCAACCCTCAACAATCCTTTAACGTACTCTGTCCACTCACTCAATTTCATCTCCTCATTCAAGCCCTTCCTTCTTGCTCTTTCACCTATTTATCATCTCCCATTTCCTCCCTTCCCTCACTGCTTTCTCTCCTCCACCATGCAACTTTCCTTCTCCTTCTGCCTTTTTTCGTTTAACATTCTCTCTAAATCTCGTTTTCTTCTATTGTACTCCCTTTTGTCCATCTAACCTTTCCTCCATTTTCTTAGACACTTCTTCATTCTCTTTTTACCCTCCTTACATTCCTCGTCCCACCATTCTTTCCTCACCCACTCTCCCTTTCTTTTTGGTCTTTCCTCTTCCCTTATCTTCTCGATCACCCCTTTCATTCTTTCCATTATCTCGTCTACCCCTTCCTCTTCAATACCTCTTAGATTCTCGTTCTTCACTTTTTCTTTGAATTCTCTTAATTTATCTCCTCCCCAGTGGGGTTAAAATCAATTCTTTTTATTACCTCCATTCTTCTTCGCTCTAGAATGCTTAGTATCGGGCTCAGAATACAAAAATTTGTAATTCCATTACTCATTTCAATACTTTAAAAGGTATGTTTGGCTTACCCAGATTTAGGTTTGCTTTAGGATTATCCAAGGATTAACCACTATTGAATTGAAGTCTATACCTATTACTGAATTTTCTTGAATTCTTTTAAATTCCTTTTAATTCCATCAAGTTCCTTTAAATTACATTGAATTCTTTTTAATTCCCTGAAAATTCACTGAATTCAGTGGATATTTTTTGGATTTTCAATTTTCTTAATTCGCCCTGAAGACTTTAAAATTTACCGAATTTTATGAAATTTCTATTTATTCCCATTTATCTAAATTCAGTGGATTTCCTTTGGATTTTAAAAATTTGGTTGCACTCACTTGAGTCATTTTAAATTCACCATGAATTCCTTTGAATTCATTTTAGATTCGTATGAATATCATCGAATGCTCTTAATATGCCTGGAATTCTTCTAAATTCACTCCAGTTTCACTAAAATCAATGAAATATTTTGGATTTTTTGGAATTCTCTTAGACTTTTCAAATTTTACCTTAAATTCTTCCAAGTTAACTCAATTCTACTACATTCAATGGATTTTTAAATTATTTTTTTTAATTCACCCTAAAGTCTTTTAAACTCACCTTGAATTTTTAGGCATTTCATTAAATGTTTTTCAATTCCCTTGAATTTTTCTAAATTCACTCCAAATTTTATGAATTCAATCAATTTTGTTAATATTTTTGAATTGATTTCACTTTACTTGAAGTTTTCAAAAATACACATTGCATTTTGTGAATTTCATCAAATACTTCTCATTCACCTTAAATCCCTCTAAAATCACCGGAATTTTATTTAATTCATAAGTATTTTCAATTTTTGGA
The DNA here is from genome assembly GCA_032362435.1 of Melikaiella ostensackeni. Lineage (NCBI taxonomy): Eukaryota > Metazoa > Arthropoda > Insecta > Hymenoptera > Cynipidae > Melikaiella > Melikaiella ostensackeni. The sequence continues at coordinate 16,493,480 of JAUMHM010000085.1, read as the reverse complement.
TTTCTTTTCAATTTTCGTGAATTCCATTGAATTCGCCCTGGATTCTGTTCGCTACCACTTTACGCAATTCAATGGACTTTTTTAACAATTTGGTTCAATTGTCTTAAATTCTTTTAAATTTCGTCAAAGTTTCCTGAACTCCCTTGAATTCTTCTAAATTCGCCCCGAATTTTACCAAAATCAATGGAATATTTTGGACTTTTTGCAATGCATTTCAATTCATTTGGAATTCATCCTGAATTCTTTTTAATTCATCCCAAGTTCCTTTGAATTCTATTGAATACTTTGGAATTCTCTTAGACTTTTTTAATTAACTTCGAATTCTTTTGAATTTACCTGAATTCTTCTAAGTTAACTTAATTCTACTACATTCAGTGGATTTTTTTAGTTTTTTAAAATTCACCCTGAAGTCTTTTAAACTCGCCTTGAATTCTTAGGCATTTCATTAAATGCTTTTCAATTCCCGTGAATTTTTCTAAATGCACTCCAAACTTAATGAATTCAATCAATTTTGTTAATATTTTAGAACTGCTTTCAAATTACTTGAAGTTTTCAAAAATTCACCATGCATTTTATGAGTTTCATCGAATTCTTCTCATTCACCTTGAATTCCTCTGAATTCACTGGAATTTTATTAAATTGATTCGTGTTTTTTTTTAATTTCTGGATTTTTTTTCAATTCCCTTAAATTCCGTTAAAGTCGCCCTGGATTCTGTTTACTCCCATTTTACACAATTCAATGGATTTTTAAAAAATTGAATTCTTTAGAACTCCCGGAAAATCCACTAAATTCAATGAATATTTTTTGGATTAAAAATTTTTTTGATTCACCCTGAAGTCTTTAAAATTCACCGAATTTTATGAAATTCGTATTCATTCTCATTTATCTGAGTTCAATAGAATTTTTTTGGGTTTTAAAAATTTTGTTGTACTCCCTTGAGTTATTTTGAATTCACCCTGAATTCCTTTTAATTCATTTTGGATTCGTATGAATATCATCAAATGCTCTTAATTTGCCTTGAATTCTTCTAAATTCACTCCACTTTTATTAAAATCAATGGAATATTTTGGATTTTTGGCAATTCATTTTAATTCATTTGGAATTCACCCTGAATTCTTTTTGATTCATCCCAAGTTCTTTTAAATTCTATTGAATACTTCGAAATTCTTTGAGACTTTTTTAACTTACCTCGAATTCTTTCCAATTCACTTGTAAGCGAAAACTGAGGAAATTCATTTCCAGATCCCAAACGGTCTAGCGGAAGATTCAACAATTTTTCAAAAATAAAAGAAAATTCACGGCGGTATTTGTTCACCAGAAGGAAGAAATTCAGTAGTTTATGAACCTGATATACAAATTTACAAATTTTTAATTTGGGTCCATAAATCACGGGGGGGGGGGGGGCGGACAGATCGTCC
>JAUMHM010000085.1:16466956-16482521 GCA_032362435.1 Melikaiella ostensackeni | reverse complement strand
CACAAATTTTACACAAATCTAATACCTTCTCTGATGAGAATGTAAAAAGTAAAAAATTGTGGAACTTCGAAGCCTGCTTACGCCACTGATCAAAATTTGAAAACAATACGAATTTATGCAAGATAATATAGGTACACGAATTTATATTGGTAACGTGGTTCGTAAGTGTGAGCATTCTGGGTGGTGGGGAGACAGTTAGGAAAGGTTAAACCAACATGAAACATCCATTAACTAAAGCTTAGAGTGAAATACACCCTCAAGGATAATGGTACAAAGTACAAGAGCTTAAAGGGTGAAGTAACTTGCCTTCTTGTAAGCAATGCACAAAATAACGATTACAATTCTGTGGACAAGTGCCAGTAAAATTAAGTAGTTCCCTTTATGTAATAATCGAATCGTTTTCTCGAAATCTAAAAATGCTTGCAAAAACGCTATTTAGAAATGAGATCTTTCGAGATACAACAAAATTTGAGATGGAGTCATTAATTGGACACATTGACTGTTGGTTTGGTCAGAATTTTGACTACAGGCGAATCAATTTTCAAATAAAGAATGAAATAATTGACTTTAGTTTTTATGCAGAATATTTGTCTACGTGAAAATCATTTTCAATCAAGGAATGAAATATGTAACAAAATAACATATGTTATTTTTTATCTCTGTTTTATTTTTGTACCCGTTTTTTTCCTATAAATGGCCCCTGATGAAGAAGTCTAAATTTGGCTTTGAAACATGTTGGTCCCCAGTAGTATAAAAAAGGCGGAGAAAAGAAAGATTGAGAGGCGAGTTTGGTTGACTCTTTTTCTCCCTCTTTGATCTTTTTGCTGTACATTTATCGTACATCTGTCTCTAATGAACCGTAAAAGTGGGTAGTTTCGAAGTCTATTTTTGATTGGTGAACTTTTCAGGTGTTTCTTCTAGTAGACAAAAGAATTTTCAAAAGAAAGTAGATTTCATTTCAATCTTGAACATTCTTGATATCAATAAGAAAATAGAAAAATTTACAAAGCAAAATTTGATATTAATTTCTTTATTTTTATTTTTAAGCAATATTTGCATTTAGTTAGTATAGATTTCATTATTTATAACTGTAGGTTTCCTATAAATTACCCCTGATGAGAAAATCTGAATTGGCTTCCAAACATGTTAGCCCCCACTAGTATAAAAAAGATGGAAAGAAGAAAGATTGAGAGGCTGGTTTGGTTGACTCTTTCTATTTCTCCTTCTTTTATCTTTTTGCTGTACATTTATTGTACACCTGTCTCTAATGAGCCTTGAAAGTGGGTAGTTTCGAAGTCTATTTTGGATTTGTGAACTTTTTGAGTGTTTTCTTTAGTACACAAAAAATTTTAATAAGAAAGTAGATTTCATTTCAATCTTTAATATTTTTGATACTAATAGAAAAAATAGAAAAATTGACCAAGCAACATCTGATATTAATTTCTTCATTTTAATTTTCAGGTAACATCTGAATTTAATTAATATAGGTTTCTTTATTATTTATAACTAGTTTTCCTATTAATTATCCCTGATGAGGAAATCTAAATTGGCTTTGAAACATGCTGGTCCCCAGTAGTATAAAAAAGACGGGGAAAAGAAAGATTGAGAGGCTGATTTGGTAGACTCTTTCTATTTCTCCCTCTTTTATCTTTTTGATGTACACTTATTGTACATCTGTTTCTAATGAGCCTTAAAAGTGGGGAGTTTCGAAGTATATTTTTTATTCGTTAACTTTTTAAATGTTCTTTTTAGTACACAAAAAATTTTCATAAGAATTGTTTATTCCTTCTCTATCCTTCTTATTTGTTCCTTGTTCATCCTTCTTGATTATTCCTTGTCTATCGTTGTTGTTTGTTCATCTTTGCTGTTTATTCCTTTTCCATCCTTGTTATTTGTTCCTTGTTCTTTCTTGTTATTCATTCCTTCTCCATCCTTGTTATTTGTTTCTTATACTTGTTGTTTGTTCACCCTTGTTGTTTGCTACTTGCTCATCTTTGTTGTTTACTACTTGTTCATCCTTGTTGCTTGTTCCTTGTTCATCCTTGTTGTTCATTCCTGTGTCATCCTTGTTGTTTATTCCCTGTTCATCCTTGTTATATGTTCCTTGTTCCTTCTTCTTGTATATTCCTTGTCCATCCTTGTTGTTTACTCCTTGTTCACCTTTGTTGTTTGTTCCTTCTCCATCCTTGTTATTTGTTCCTTGTTCATTCTTGCTATTTATTCCTTCTCCATCCTTGTTATTTGTTCCTTCTTCATCCTTGTTGTTTGTTCTTTGCTTATCCATGTTGTTTGCTACTTGCTCGTCTTTGTTGTTTACTACTTGTTCATCCTTGTTGTTTATTCCCTGTTCATCTTTGTTTCTTGTTCCTTGTTCATCTTTGTTCTTTATTCCTTCCCCATCCTTGATATTTCTTCCTTCTTCATCCTTCTTTGTTCTTTGTTTATCCTTGTTGTTTATTCCTTGTTTATTCTTGTTTTTTATTCCTTGTTCACCCTTGATGTCTATTCCTTGTTCATCCTTGTTGTTTGTTCTTTTTCATCCTTGTTGTATATTCGTTGTCCATCATTTTTGTTTGTTCCTTGTCCATCATTGTTGTTTATTCCTTGTTTATCCTTGTTTTTTATTCCTCGTTCATCCTTGTTGTCTATTCCTTGTTCATCCTTGTTGTTTATTCCTTGTTCATCCTTGTTGTTTATTCCTTGGTCATCCTTGTTGTTTGTTTCTTGTTCACCCTTGTTATTTATTTCTTATCCATCCTTGTTGTCTGTTCATTGTTCATCCTTATTGTTTATTTCTTGTCCACTATTGTTGTTTCTTCCTTGTTCATTCTTGCTGTTTATTCCTTCCCCATTTTTGTAATTTGTTTCTTCTTTATCCTTAATGTTTATTCTTTGTTTATCCTTGTCGTTTATTCCTTGTTAATCCTTGTGTAATTTTGTGGGAAAATGCTCTTTTGTTTTTGTGACATCCGAGCAGGTTTCCGTGAATTTATTTGGCACGTCGTCATCGACAAATTTTCCTTACCTTTTTTTCTACTTATTTCCGACAGAAGATTCAGGCTCAGCAAAATTTGAAGATTTCGGGACTGCTTCTACGGCTTAGGTCATCAACCGCTTTTCTCCTCTTCGATTCAATTTCTTTAGATAAATCATGGATGGCTATTTCCATGAGCTGTTGGTCCTTTTTAAATTTCTCAGCAGCGACAAGCATTTCTTTTGGTTGTGAATTGACTTTTTTGTTAAAAATTCATATTTTTGGCTTGAAATTTCAACTGTTTTGTAGAAAGTTTGCCTTTTTGGCATGAAAATTCAAAGATTTAGTATAAAATCGCACTATTTATTCAAATATTGAACTATCTGGTTGATACATGAATTGTTTTGTTGAAAATTCATTTTTTTATATTCACCTCTTCGGTTGAAAATTCAGCTCTTCTGTGGAAATTTCGTTTTTTATTATTTTCTTCATATCAATTTTTTTATATGAAAATTTAACTATTCCATTTTGGTTTGAAAATTCAACCTTCATGAAATGAAAATTCAACCTTCATGAAATGTAAATTCAACTATTTGGTCGAAAATTCATGTGTTTTGTTGAAAATTCATCTATTTAGTTGAGGATTCAACTATTTTGTTAAAAATTCGTCTTTTTTCGTTAAATTCAACTGTTTAAAAAATCTTTTTTTTATTAAAAGTAATTTTTTTGAACTGAAAATTTACTTGTTCCATTTGTGCTTGAAACTCATTTTTTTTTAAATTGAAAATTCAACTAATGGGTTGGAAATTCAGGTTTCTTTCAAAAATTCATATTTTAGTAAAAAATTAATTTCCTTGATTGAAAATTCATATTTTTAGGCTAAAAATTAATCTATTTGGTTGAAAATTCAACTAATTCGTTAGAAGTTGATTTACTTTGCTCAAACTCTTTTGTTGAAAATTCAAATATTTGGTTGAAAATTTCTGAAAAATTAAAAAAGATTCTGGTTGAATTTAAATCTTTTTGCGTTTGAAAATTCGATCATTTGGTTGAAAATGCACCTTTGTAGGTTGGAAATTATATTATGTGGTAAGAAATTCATCCTTGTTGTTTATTTCTTGTTCATCCTTGTTGTTCATTCATTGCTCATCCTTGTCGTTTGTTTCTTATTCATCCTTGTTGTTTATTCCTTGTTCATCCTTCTTGTTTTTTCCTTGTCCATCCTTGTTTTTTACTCCTTGTTCATTCTTCTTGTCTATTCTTCGCCCATCCTTCTTTGTTCCTTGTTCATCCTTGTCGTTTATACCTTCTTTATCCTTTCTGTTTGTTCTTTGTTTATCCGTGTTGTTTATTCCTTATTCATCCTTGCTGTTTACTCCTTGCTTATCCTCGTTGTTTGTTCCTTGTTCATCCTTGTTGTATATTCCTCGCCCATTCTTGTTGTTTGTTCCTTGTTCATCCTTGTCGCTTAATTTCTTGGGAGGATCCTCTCTCGTTTTTGTGACATTCGAGTAGTTTTTCTTGAGTTTATTTGGTACATCATCATGAGCAAATTTTTTAATCTCTTTTCTATTGAATAGTTGTAAATGTTCATTACTAAACTTCTTATTTTCCACTTCAAATTTCTTCAAACTTGTTTTTCTTCTTCAAGTCTTTCTTTCTCCCTCTTCTCATGAGAAAGTGAAGAATTAGTGACATTAACGTATAATTATGAGAAAATAGTGTCTTTAGTGTCATTTTCTTCGAAATAGAAGCAAAATAGTGCCATCGCTCGAGAAAAGTGTCAAATAGTGTCAATAGTGTAGTGAGATCGAGGCCTTAGATTTTTCGATGTATTCATGTTAAGAATACAAACCCTTTTTTTGCTTAAGTCTTGAAATTTCAATTTCTCTTTAAGATGTTTATAGTTCAGTTTATTAATAAAAAAGGAGAGATTAAAGTAATGAGAAACGATTTAAATATCCTCCTCATATGAGTTGTTTTTCAGCCTTTGGCTTAAAATTTCGAGAGAGCCTCTTGAATATGAATATCCAGGGAAATTTTTCGAGAAGTTGGTCGATAATTGTCTAAACATGTTTTTTTCAAACAAATATATTATTTGTAAAAAAAAAAAGATTTTGTAAAATGTTTTTCAGACGGCTTGAACCACGACAAAACTTGTTCTGTTTGCACTTTTTTTGTACAATTAAGTGTTTTCAACTTATAGCGTTATAAACAATTAAATTTGCACTGAAATTTACATATTCACACGCAGATATATCAGCATCTAATGGATCGAAAAATTTCAAAAAACATTATCATTCATATCATCTTATAAAATTTTGGAATGATTGAACACGTTTCTTCAAAGTTATTTTGCGGGGAAACGAAAGTGACCTCTTTGTGGAGAAATACCCATATAAAGAGGTTGATGTGATGATTGAAATCAAATTTTATATCGTCAATATCATGATCCAAATGACCACGTTGAGTGATGCGAATACCTTCACTGATATTCGACATTTTGGGATTCGGTAGATTGATTCGCTTCGGCTATTACGCAAAGCAATAACCCATTGACCAATTCGACGCATAATCGATTACACATATGTGTCACCAGTTGACATATCTATATTCATATATTGTGTAGATATTATCGATAAATGAAAAGGGGTTGAAAGACCGGAATTTGAGGAAATATTGCGACCACTCTTGTATTTGGGATTGATTGATCACAAATTACGTGATGTGAAAATTTACCACGAAAATAGCACATTAATAGAATAAAGATGAAATAGTATATTGTGTAACAAGTGCAGAAAGTAGGCAGTTGGACGAGTGTAAAGTTGACTTCGATTCAAACCGCAAAAGTGACCAAAAGTGACTTTTTTCTAACCCAAAAGTAACTAAAATTGAAAAAAAGTGACTGAGGCGCATTAATAATATGACTAATGTTCTTCTGCATTCAAAAGAATTCAAAGGAATTCGATGACATTTATGAGAATTCCAAATGAATTTCAACGAACTCACGATAAATTCATAAGAATTTAGAGTCAGTTCATAAGAATTAAAGTTAAATTAAACAAATTCAGGGTGAATTGAAAATAATTTAAATGAATGGAGAAAAATGTAGAAATCCAAAATATACCATTTGCTTCAGTAAAATTAGAATGAACTTAGAAGAATTCAAGGGAACTCAGAATAATTTGAAGAAGTACCTGAGAATTCAAGAATGAGATTAAAAGACTTCAGGGTGAATTCAATAATACGAAAAAAAATCAAGAAATCCATTGGATTGAAGAGAATTGAGTGAATTGAGAAGAATTCAAGGTGAAATCAAACAAAATTCAAAAGAATGCATGATAAATTAATAAGAATTTAGGGTGAATTCCAAACGTTTTCAAATAAACTAAAATCAACTTAAGAAATAAAAAGTATTCCATTACTTTTAGTAAAATTGGAATGAATTCAGAAGAATTAAAGTGAATCAAAAAAAAATTTAGGGTTTATTCGAAAATTTCAAGAGAATTTTAAAGAATTCAGGGTGAAGTCCAAGAATTCAGGATAATTTAATAAGAAATCAAGGCGAATTCCAAGTGAATTCAAGTTAAATGAAGAAAATCCAAAATGTTCCGTTGATTTCAGTAAAATTGGAGTGAAGTCAGAATAATTTTAGGGAATTCTAGAGAATTCGATGAAATTCATAAAAATTCAAGGTGAATTTAAAAGACTTCAGGGTGGATTAGATAAACATAAGAAAATCCATCAAACTGAGTAGAATTGAGTAAATTTAGAAGAATTCACGGCAAATTAAACAAAATCCAAGATAATTCCCAAGAATTCCGGGTGAATTCGAAAAAAAATTAACAGAATTGCTAAGAACTCAAAAGAATTTAAAATAATTTAGGTTGAATTAATAAGAATTCAGGGTGAATTCAAAATGTATTGAGAACAATTTAAAAAATTCAAAAGATTCTATTCATATCAGTAACATTGAATAAATTTAGAAAACGTGAAGTAAATTCAAAATAATTCAAGGTCAATTCGAAAAAATCAAGAGAATTCCAAAGATTGAGAAAGAACTAAAATGAATTCAAGATAAATTAGTAAGAATTCATGGTAAATTTCAAATGTTTTCAAATAAATTGAAAACAATTTGAAAAATACAAAATATTCCATTCATATTAGTAAAATTGGTGTAAATTAAGAAGAAGTGAAGTTAATTTAGAGCAATTCAGCGCCAATTCGAAAAAATTCAGTAGAATTCCAAAGAATTAAAAAGAACTGAAAAGAATTTAAGATAAATTAATAAGAATTCAGGGTGAATTCCAAATGTTTTCAAATGAACTGAGAACAATTTGAAAAAATCCAAAATCTTCCATTGATTTCAGTGAAATTGAAATGAATTTAGAAGTAAGAAGTGAATTCAAAAAAATTCAGGATGAATTCGAAAAAATCAAGAGAATTCCAAAAAATTAGAGGGAATTAAAAAGAATTCAGGATAAATTAATATCAATTCAGGGTGACTTCCGAATGAACTAAAATTAATTGAAAAAACTTCAAAAAATCCAAAATATTCCATTGATTTCAGTAAAACTGGAATGAGTTGAGAAGAATTCAAGGGAATTCAGGAGAAATTTATGAAATTCATAAGAATTGAATGTGAGTTTAAAGGACTTCAATTTGAATTGAATGAAACTAAAAAAATATAAAAATCTATTGATTTGAGTAGGATTCAGTAGAACTGAGTGAATTTAGAAGAATTCACGGTGAATTCGATAAAATCCAAGATAGTTTCAAAGAATTCAGGGTGAGTTCGACACAGTTTAAGAGAATTCCAAAAAATTAAAAACAATTTGAAAAAAATGAAGATAAATTAATAAGAATTCAGTGCAAATTCCAAGTGAATTAAAATGAATTGAAAAAAATACTAAAAATTCAGGTATTCAATTGATTTTACTAAAATTATATTTAATTCAGAAGAATTCGAGGTTAGTTTGAAACACTTCAGGGTGAATTCAATAAAACTAAAAGAAAAGAAAAAAATCCATTGAATTGAGTAGATGTTAGTGAATTTAGGAGAATTTAGGGTGAATTTGATACGATTCGAGAGAATTCCGAGGAATTAGAAAGAATTCAGAATAAATTAATAAGAATTAAGGATGAATGCCAAATGAATTCAAATTTAAAAAAAATTCAAAAAGTCCAAAATATTAGAATGCTTTCAGTAAAACTGGAGTGAATTTAGAAAAATTCGAGGGAATTTGAGGAAATTCATAAGAAAAAAAGAGTTCAAGAAATTCAGGATGAATTAATAAGAATTCAAGGTGAATTCCAAATAAATTCAAATTGATCGAAAAAAATTCAACAATCCAAAATATTCCATCGACTTCAGTGAAACTGGGTGAATTTAGAAGAATTCAAAGGAAATCAGGGAAAATTAAAAAAAATCGGGATAAATTGATAAGAACTCAGGGTGAATTCAAAAGAATTCAAGAAAATTCAGAAATAGGTAAAGACCCTCTGTTTTAATTTATTGAAAGAAGCGTGACTGAAACGCGAATTGAGAAAAAAAGTGACTGAAAGTGACTTAAGTGACTCTGGGCAGCCCTGAGAATACAATAAAATTTCATCGAAGAGCGCATGCGCAACGCTGCGGCAAAGCTACTTTTCCACGCTGACAAAAAGAGGCACAGCCAAGATACCCGACTGTGGTGTTGGTGAACATATGTACTAGATCACGCTCCCTCCTTGCTAGCATTCAAATTGCATGAAGGGATGTTCGTGAAAAGGCACTTGTCTGCAAATTCTATTAATTGCAGTAAAATTGAAATACATTTAAATGAATTAAAATGAATTTAAAAGAATTCCAAGTTTTGAAAGTTTGTTTCATAAACTTGGGTCCTGGCGAAAAGAGGCAAAGCCAAGTTACACAAACGTGGTGTACGTGAACATATGTTTGTATCACGCTCCCTGCTTCCTAGCATTCAAATTGCATGCAGGGATGTTTGTGAGAATGCACTTGTCTGCAAATTCTATTAATTTCAGTAAAATTGGAATGAATTTAGAAGAATTAAAATGAAATAAGAAAAAATCCAAATCTTGAAAGCTTGTTTCATAAACTTGGGTCCTGATAGATAGTGTCAAAGCCAAGATACCCACCCGTGGTGTTAGTAAACATATGTACTATATCACGCTCCCTGCCTGCTAGCATTCAAATTGCATGCAGGGATGCTTGTGAAAGTGCACTTGCCTGCATATTCCATTAATTTCAGTGAAATTGGAATGAAATAAGAAGAATTAAAATGAATTAAGAATTCCAAATTTTGAAAGTTTGTTTCATAAACTTGGGTCATGACAAATAATGGCAAAGCCAAGATACCCAGCCGTGGTGTTATTAAACATATGTACTAGATCACACTCCCTGCTTGATAGCATTCAAATTGCAGGCTGGGTTGTTTACGAAAGCTCACTTGCCTGCATCTTCCATTAATTTCAGTAAAATTGGAATGAATTTAGAAGAATTAAAATGAATTTCAAAGAATTCTAAGTTTTCAAAGTTTGTTTCATAAATTTGGCTCCATGGCAAAGACAAGAACTCAGCCGTGGTGTTGGTGAACATACCTATGTTCTAGATCACGCTCCCTGCTTGCTAGCATTCAAATTGCATGCAGGAATGTTTTTGAAAGTTCACTTGCCTGTATACTCAATTAATTTCAGTAAAAGTAAAATGAATTTAGGAGAAATAAAATGAATTCAAAAGAATTCAGGGTAAATTCCAGGTTTTGGAAGTTTGTTTCATAAACTCGGGTTCGGACAGATAGTGGCAAAGCCAAGATACCAACCGTGGTGTTAGTAAACATATGTACCAGATCACACTCCCTGCTTGACAGCATTCGAATTGCAGGCAGGGATGCTTGTGAAAGCTCACTTGCCTGCATACTCCATTAATTTCAGTAAAATTGGAATGAAATAAGAAGAATTAAAATGAATTAAAAAGAATTCCAAATTTTGAAAGTTTGTTTTATAAACTTGGGTCCTAACAAATAGTGGCAAAGCCAAAATACCCAATCGTGGTATCAGTGAACATATGTACTAGATCACGCTCCCTGCTTGCTAGCATTCAAATTGCATGCAGGGATGTTTGTGAAAGTAACTTGCCTGCATATTCCATTAACTTGGGTAAAATTTGAAGGAATTTAGAAAAATTAAACTGAATTTAGAAAAATTGAAATAAATTTAAAAGAATTTCAAATTTTGAAAGTTTGTCTCATGAACTCGAGTCCTCACAAATAGCAGAAAAAGCCAAAATACCCAACCGTGATTTTAGGAAACATATGTACTAGATCACGCTCCCTGCTTGCTAGCATTTAAATTGCATGCAGGAATGTTTGTGACAGTGCACTTGCTTGCATATTCCGTTAATTTCAGTAAAATTGGAATGAATTTATAAGAATCAAAATGAATTTCAAAGAATTCTAAATTTTGAAAGTTTGTTTCATAAACTCGGGTCCTTGCGAATAGTGGCAAAGCCAAAATACCCAATCGTGGTGTTAGTAAACATATGTACTACATCACGCTCCCTGCTTGCTAGCATTCAAATTGCATGCAAGGATGTTTGTGAAAGTACACTTGCCTACATACGTACGAATTAACATACGCAGACACAAATAGTGGCAAAGCCAAAATACCCAACCGTGATGTTAGTAAACATATGTACTAGATCACACTCCCTGCTTGCTAGCATTCAAATTGCATGCAGGGATGCTTGTGAAAGTGCACTCGCCTGCATGTTCTATTAATTTCGCTATTCATTAATTTCAAAAGAATTAAAATGGATTTAAAAGAATTCCAGATTTCGAAAGTTTATTTCATGTACTCGGGTTTTGACAAATAGTGGCAAAGCCAAGATACCCAACCGTGGTGTTAGTGAACATATGTACTAGATCACGCTCCCTGCTTGCTAGCATTCAAAGTGCATGCAGAGATGTTTGTGAAAGTACACTTGTCTGCATACGTACGAACTAACACACGCAGACATTCATTTCCAAAGCTTTGAAGCGAAGAGCTACCATCGAAGCTTTTGTTTGTCAAGCGGTAATCTCCACATCACAAGCCCAAGCGTCTAGCTTGGATGGTGAAATTTAACGTGAAAGAACCAACCCTTCTGAGCGCGGATTTTACATCAGTTATATGAGCCACGCATAGTTGACGTCAAACCATTAACCAAGAAGAGCTTTTTCTACACAAACTGGAATCATTAAAAAAATACACTGTCATAAAACTTGGATTGAGTTCTTCGAACGCAGAATTGTATCAGAATTCTTGCTTCCGAATTCATTATGAGCATTAATTTACAATTTTACTTTATAAACGAGAATGACGCTCGTCCTTCATTAAATCAATTTTCATCTTACTTCATATAGTTAATGCGACCATCTCATATTATATAAGATTTTTCGAGGAATTCAATTAAAAATAATAATATTTATTTAATTATATTATCAGAAGTTAAATTATGTTGAATAAATAGTATTTTTCTGCATAATTTTTAATTTAGCTATTTGTAATTATAATAAATTGTGAGTGGTAAGGGAGTCTGGGGTGAACGTGCAAGTGTGAATGAAGGGAGTGGTGGTAAGTTTTTTCTGACTAAAAAAAAAGAAAGGTTGAAGAGAGTTGATTTTGAGGTCAAGAGCGCGGGATCGAGGAAGTTTTTACAAAGGTGGAAAAAATCGACAAACGTGAAAAGCAGCGAAGCAGAAAAAACAGGCGACGAAAAAAGGAAAAAAGAAGAGGGGATTGTGGACGATTTGGAAAGGCACAACGAGTTTTAAAAAGCGTGTTTTTTTGTCTCGCGACTTTTTATATCATGTCAATTTGACAGTCTGTTCAATAAATTTAAATTTTACATCTTAAAATTGAAGAACTTTAAATTTTAAATCTTCAAAATCGAATAATTTTCAATTTTAAATCTACAAAACTGAACTATTCCGAAAAAAGCCTTCAAAAGTACATCATTTCGAAATATAAACAACGCAAATTGATGAATCTTCAATTGTGAATCTTAAAAATTAATGAATTTTGAGTTTCAAATCTATAAGACTCAATAAATTTCAATTTTGGAACTTCAAAATGGAACTATAAAAAAAAACATTCAAGATTACATCACCTTAAACTCTAAATATTACAAATGAATGAATCTTCAATTGTAAGTTTCGAAAAATGAAATTTTTTTCATTTTAAATCTTCAAAATCGAACCATTTCAAAGAAGCATTCAGAAGTACTTCGTTTTAAACCATAAACATTCCAAATTAATGAGTCTTCAATTGAAAATATTAAAAATTGAAGAATTTAAAATTTTAAAACTTCAGAATTAAACTATTCCAAAAAAGCGTTCAAAATTACATCACTTAAGAAAATAAACATTCCAAATTAATGAACCTTCAATTACAAATCTATAAAATTGGAAAAATTGAAATTTTAAATCTTCACAATTGAACCATTACAGGAGAAAGTTTAAAAGTACATCATTTATAAACATTCCAAAATAATAAATTTTCATTTGCAAATATTAGGAATTGAATAATTTTCAATTGCAAATGCATAAAATTGAATAATTTAAAATCTTACAATTTGAACTATTCCAAATAAAGACATCGAAACTACATCATTTTAAACAGTAAAGATTACAAATGGACGAATATTTAATTGTATATCTTGAAAAATGAAGAATATTCAATTTCAAATCCATAAAACTGAATAAATTACAATCTTCAAAATTGAATAATTTCCAAATTTAAATCTTTAAAATCAAACTATTCCGAAAAAGCATTCAAAATGACATCATTTAAGACTATAAACATTCTAAATTAATCAATCTTCAATGGAAAATCTATAAAATTGAATAATTTGAAATCTTAAAGATTGAAATATTCCAAAAGAAGGCTTAAAATTACATCAATTCAAGTTATAAATAAAATTAATGAATCTTCAATTGTGAATCTTGGAAATAGAAAATTTTCCAATTTTAAATCTTCAAAATTGAACCATTACAAAAAAAGTTAAGAAGTACATCATTTTAAACTATGAACATTCTAAAATATTAAATCTTTAATTGTAGGTATTAAGAATGGAATAATTTTAAATTGCAAATCTATAAAATTGAATAATTTAAAATCTTGAAAATTGAACTATTCCAAAAAAGACTTCAAAATTACATCATTTTAGACAGCAAATATTCCAAATGAATGAATCTTCAATTGTAAATCTTGAAAAGTGAAGAATTATCGATTTCAAATCTATAAAACTAAATAAATTTCAATCTTCAAAATTAAACTATTCCAAAAAAGCATTCAAAATTACATCACTTAAGACTATAAGCATTACAAATTAATAAACCTTCAATTGCAAATCTATGAAATTGAATGATTTAAAATCTTAAAAATTGAACTATTCCGAAAAAGGCTTCAAAATTATATCATTTTAGACAGCGAATATTCCAAATGAATTGAATTTTCAATTGTGTATCTTGAAAAATGAAGAATCATCAATTTCGAATCTATAAAACTGAATAAATTTTAATCTTCAAAATTGAATAATTTTCAATTTTAAATCTTTAAAATTGAACTATTCCAAAAAAGCATTCAGAATCACATCACTTCAGACTATAAACATTGAAAATTAATGAACCTTCAATTTTAAACCTATAAAATTGAATAATTTCGAATCTTGAAAACAGAACTGTTCCAAAAAAGGCTTCAAAATTACATCATGGTAAACAGTAAACATTCCAAAGGAATGAATCTTCAATTGCAAACCTTGAAAAATAAAGAATTATCAATTTCAAATCTTTGAAACTGGATGCATTTCAATCCTCAAAATTGAATAATTTTGAATCTTCTAAATCGAATAATTTTTAATTTTAAGACTTCAAACTTAAACTATTCCAAAAAAGCATTCAAAATTACACCACTTAAGACTATAAACATTCTCAATTAATGAATCTTCAATTGCAAATCTATAAAATTGAATGATTCAATATCTTAAAAATAGAACTATTCCAAAAAAGGGCTTCAAAATTACATCATTTTAGACAGCAAATATTCCAAATCAATGAATCTTCAATTGTAAATCTTGAAAAGTGAAGAATTATCAATTTCAAATCTATAAAACTGAATAAATGTCCATCTTCAAAATTAAATAAGTTTCAATTTTAAATCTTAAATCAATTTAAACCTTAAATCGATTTTAAATCTTAATTAAATTAAACTATTCCAGAAAAAGGCTTCAAAATTACATCATTTTAAACAGTAAACATTCTAAATTAATAAACCTCTAATTGAAAATGTTGAAAGTTGGAGAATTTTAAATTTCAAACCTATAAAACTGAATAAATTTCAATCTTCTAAATCGCATAATTTTCAATTTTGAAACCTCAAACTTAAACTATTCCAAAAAAACATTTAAAATTACACCACTTAAGACTATAAACATTCCAAATGAATGAATCTTCAACTGCAAATCTACAAAAAATCTTGGAAGAGCCTCACGGGCATAACAAGCCGTATCCGAAACCTTCTCTAAATCGGGGTTCCAGTGTATTTGAATTTGAAACAAATGTGGAAAAAATACAAACAAACGAGAGTAAATAAGAAAAAAATGAACAAAATCTTTAAATTTTTAAATTAAATTACAAATAAACTTTGCGGATACTTAGGAAAAAGAAACAAAGCTATTTTGAGTTTGCAAGCTGTGCAAAAGATAATGGAACTCTCAAGTTGTATCGATTCTCGTTGGCAACTAGTACTACGTTTTAAAAGTTCTATCGAATTTTTTTACTCTCTTTTATCGTTTACCACATGGTTGAAGACTTTCACCCTTAAAGGGAGCGACCATTTCCAAAAAAAATTGTCAAGAAGATCCGCTTTTCAGACTTTGACTCTTTTTCTTTCTTTTTTTTTTAAATTGTTAACCCAACCAAAATTGAGGCTACATTAAATCTGAAAATTGTCGAGTGCAAAAAATTCGACAGATTTTTTTCTTAAAGAGGAGAACTTGAATTCAGTTTAGACACGCAGTTGAACGAGAAATGCTTGGACTTGGGAACAGTTTGCGCAACCGGAAACATCGCACAGTCGTGTTCCATTTCCGTAAACGACCGAACGTTCATACCCGAACCTAATGAGAGAAACAAGACTCAAGCCAGCAAACAATACTAGAAACGAGCGAGTTTTGCACACGTCAACGGAAGTTACGTTACATTTTGGTTCAAACTCGAGCGCAAATGTACATTTTCATGTTAAACAAAAGAGAAGCACTTTAATCCGGAAGCACCAATATTCCACGACCCACTGCGGAGGGCTTTCAGTCTTACTTTGAATGGCTTTTTGTTACTCAGTAGATGCAAATCCATTATACAATTATACAATTATACGATTGTGCAATTGTACGATTTGCTATTGGTAATGTGACGTGGAATAATGATAATAATAAAATAATAATAACAATCTGTCAATGACAACAGGGTTCTGTCAATGCATTTGAATGCAGAACTAACTGCTTTACAGGTGCAAACTCTTGTGTATTGTGCTGCTGTGGCAGTCGTTAGA
>JAUMHM010000085.1:16452749-16466856 GCA_032362435.1 Melikaiella ostensackeni | reverse complement strand
CTATCAAGCTGAAAATCTGAAAGAACGTCAATGACACTTCTACCAACACAACAAAAAAAGAAGAATTGAAATCGTCCAAACGAGAACGCCACACGGTGACGAGTTCTAAAACTTTTTGATCAAGGTGGTATGTCTAGAGAGTCGCGAGATAAACAACTTCTGATACGGCACTGACCGTCCGAGCGAAGACCTCGAGTACAGGGCGTCAAGGGACGTTCAGGGGGGGGGCAGAAGCAGTCAAGCGTGAACAAACGTGAAGCCGGCCAAAGATTGGACGGCCAAGTAACGCGAATGATTGTATCTGGAAATAGAATTATGGGAGAGATTTCGGAGTTATTATACCACACTATCTTCGATATTTCTGATATAACTTCGTAATATCTTAGATGCCTGTCACAGTTCAACTTCCAGATATCGAGTTTTTGTTACTTTGATGAATATCTATTTTTCTCTCTGTTGTTTGTCCTAATAGAGCTGTGTTGTTTTTTTATTTACATGACTTGGAAAGGGATTTAGGTCAGTATTTTCACTTTAAGGTGTTGATCACTGATCAGCATCAGCAGAGGTAAAAACCATTCATCTAAAAATTTTCACATAATATTGTCAGCTAACAAACTTTCTTGCCTTCTCCGAAAAAGTGCCCCTGCGTAGTCGCTTATCTCTTTTGTCCAACAGAATAGTTTTATTGACTCAACAAAACTTTGTTTAGGACAACACAACAAGACTCAACAAAATAATTTTGTTGTTATAACAGAATATGGTGTTAAACCAACAGTATAATTTTGTATTAACAACAAAAATTTTGCTGTGACAACAAAAGTAGCTCAACAAAACAGTTTTGGTGCGATTACTGGATTTTTTTTCAGCGTAATTCAATGCAACCTCTCAAGAAATTTAGTTGCACACAATCCTTTGAGAAATTTAATTCTCTCTATTTTTGAAAGAGTAAGAGCTTCTGGTGCAAGAAAAATAATTGAAATATCAGTGCCATTTGCATTTAGCATTTAAGAACTTGCATAGCTGAAATTTAGTTCAATTAAGGTTTGTTGGAGAGAAAACTGTAGTGTTCCTCTTACATTAAATGGATTGAATAACGAACCAATTACAAGTACTGACCTGTTCGAGGCACGCATTTCATCGAGAATCCATTGCCCCGGCAGATTTAACTTGCAATGTAGCAATATGCATACACCATGAAAGACAAATTACATTTTCAGGTATTGCCACGAATACAGCGCATAGTGCAGTGGGGCAAAAAAAGTACCAGTGGACAAATAAATTTTCAGTCCACAACTTTCATCCGATTTGCAAGTTTTTTTCTTTAAATAAATATTTATTAAACTCTACATCGTTACAAGTACAACGAAGCATATTTTTGAAAAATTTCTTTTAACAATTTAAGAAGAAATGAATTTTTTTTTTGAAGAAATAACTTTTAAAAAACGTGAACTCTAACGAAGTCATCTTGTGTAAACAAAAAATTGCACAAGAAGTCTTTAAACCGAGTACGTTTTCAAAATTCAGTGTGAATGGATTATTAGGGACAAAAATGTAACAAGAGAAAAAAGAGGGAAGAAAGGAAAGAGATCTTTGTCTTATTCTTTCTCCATCTTTTTTATACTACTAGGGACTAAAATGATTCGAGGTCATTCAGACCTCCTCATCAGGGAAATTTCATAGGATACTACGGTAATACACGTATATTTTGAACTTATTTTGCTTTTAGTCTCTTTATCTAACTGTACCCGGAGAACTTATAGTTTTTTTTCTTCAAGGCTGCCATTTAGACAACAAATTTTTTATTTAATCGTAAATCGTTTGGTTCAAAACATAAGTTCAATAAAAAGTACGTCCAGCAAGATCCGTTGAAAAAATATTTTTTCTTAAGTTGTAATAAACAAATTAGTGGACGAAAGTTATATTGCATCCTCACAGAGGAAGCTTTGTGCCGATGAAAATTTTCGAACTTCATTTTTTGAGATATCCTGACATAATTCGTCCTCAGGAGATTGAAGTCCCAAATAATGCCCATTATTGATCAAGTTTAGAGCAGAATTATATAAGAATAAATATTTTTTTTCGATTTTATATTTTTCGCAAAAATCGTTTTAGATGTAATTTTTTTGCGATTTCGATTATATTTGAAAAAATCATGCGTAGATCTTAATGAAATACATCCTTTTTAACAAAAAAGTTTGAGGTTGAATCATTAAATACGGTGAGAATAACAAACAATGAATATGAAAAATTCGAAATTTTTAAGAATTTGTATCACAGTATTAGCAGTAATGCCAGAACTTGTGCGCCAATTTTTTTCAAACGCGGGTGGTATTCAGTTGATATAATTCGATAGATCGTTTATAGCTATCTCCATACAAAAATTTTCATTTTTGAAACTTTTTGAAGTTTTCAATTTTCCGCTTATAAGTAAATTTTTCTTTTTAATTAGGAATACAACCACATAATGAGTACCATTTTTTTTGTTTGACAACATAAATCGATTGATGTATTTAGGGACACTCTATGGCCAAATAATGCATTTCATCAAATTTGTTTAAATAATACAGAATTTGATGTCTAACGGTTATTATATACTAAAACTTATACTTAAACTAAATTTTAGCAATATTTATAAAAATATTATGGCTTTGAATTTTTCTAAATCATATGGTGAGAACAATCATTATTTGAAATTTTGCGACTTTTTTGCACAAAGTTTGACCCTTGGTAGAATCTAACACTTGGGCAGAATCTAGAGAAAAATATATTTAAAAATCTTAATAATTAAGCAAAATACTATGAAGACTCACCTTTGAAATGAGCCCAAGAACTTAAAAAAATGTTAATTATTTCCAGAGTTATTCCAATTTTTCGCAAACATCGAAATTAAAATTTCTTTTTTGCAATACATTTTTATAAAATTGACATTTTGCCTTCAACTTGGCCTTATGGAATTTTATTCTCTTTCATACTATTACGAGGAAGAAATTTCATGTTAATATTGTAAACATTAAGGAATTTTAGCATCAGTCAAAAAAATAGGCAGATAATTTTCGCTGGTAGTGCACGCACTAAAAATGATTGAACTATCAATTTTTTAATGAAATTTGATTAAACAATATAAAACTTTTTTCTAACTGCCATGTTCTAATTTATATACTGAAAAACGGACAAATGATGTATTTTTTATCAAATTTGTTTGAACAATAAATAATTATTATCTAATTACAAAGTATCACAGCAAGAGGTATTGGCGAAATATAAACAGTCGATTTGGCGGAAAAAAACTAAACATATTAACTGAAATATGGCCAAGTTATCCATTTATTTATAAAATTTGTTCAAATGATACACTATTATTGCCTAACTGCGAAGTATCATAACATATTAGGCTTTGTCAACATATAAGTAGTTAATTCTGCCGAAGAAACCGAATCTATCTATTGGAAAAGGGCAAAATTATTAATTTATTGTTTTCTTATAGAGGAAGCTTTGTAACGATGAAAAATGTCCGAAGTTTATTTTTTGATATATATTGACATAATTCGACCTCATGAGTCCAAAAATGATGTTTTTAAAAAATGTCCGCGAGTGTGAGAGCGGGTGTGTGTGTCAACAATATTCTTTTTATAATAAATCGAAAATAAGTAGAGCTAAGGTCATGAAATTTGGAAGGATTATAGTCCTAAATAATGCCCATTATTTGTTAAGTTCAGAGCCTAATCGAATAAGATTAACATTTTTTTTTCGATTTTATATTTTTCTTCAAAATCGTTATCGATATGAATTTTTCTGCAACTTTGATTACATCAGGGGGAAAAAATTGTACGTAGATATTAATGAAATACATCCTTTTTCAACAAAAAAGGTTGGGGTCGATTCATTAAATATCGTGAGAATGACAAAAAATGAATTTGAAAAAATCGAAATTTTAAGTACTTTATCACAGCATTGGCAGTAATACCAGACCCTGCAAACTGATTTTTTTAAATAAGCAGTCCTTAGAAAATTTGGCACGTGAACGACGCGCAAGTCGTATTAAAATAACGGAAGATTTGAAAAGAATGGTTAAAAAGCATTGTGAATTAGTTTTTAATAAAGTATTATTTTAGTATTTTTTTTTTTTGGAAATGTCTAATAAATAAATTCTTTTAACGATAATATCTGAAGTATTATTTTGGTATCCGACTTGACCTTCATATCGTCCGCTGCAACACGTTCATAGCTGAGGAGGCACGTGGGTAGGGCAGCGTCAAGATTACCGCTTGCAACTCAAAACATTCATAATTTTTTAGCCATTATTTCAATTGGGCTGAAACTTTCCAGAAAATTTCTTTGAGCATTAATCAACAACTTTCTCACTAGAATTTTCCTGCTGCTTGAAATTCTCTGGATAAACGAAGCGCTTGAAGGTTAAAATTCATGATTTTTGCGAAGTCTAAAAAATCAACAACTTTTTTGTTTATTTTCTTTCTTAAATAGTTTCAGAAGACTTTAAAACGTATTTTAGAATTAAGGAAATCGAAAGATTCTCAAAATTGACTAAGTTAGCGTGAGTTGAAGTGTGAAAAGATTGAAATTTTTTGTTTTCGAAAAGTCTACTTCTTACCAATTACTTAAAAAACTACAAAACATACAAATTTTGCAAGAAAAAAAAGGTGCGCCTTGAAATTATCTACAAGCATCAGTCCTTAAAATTTAAATTCGAATGATTTTTAAAATTGACTTTTAGGAAGAAAATACTTAAACCTTATGTTTAATATTTTCTGAAATCTCTTCTTCTCGTTTTGTGAGAATATCATCAGTCTGAGATGGAGAAAGTCGCAATAAGGATGAGACTGGAGCATCCAATGAAATTTCCACGAAACACCGAGATGGTCATTTCACTTGAGAGATGAAGAAATTTCCATTCAGGCATAAACAAAGTTCTAAACTCGTACCAAAATTCACCAGGAAATCCTTCTCTGGAGTCCTCGGGTCGGATATGGAAATGAGCCTCGTTCCCGAATGTTACGAATGAATAATTCTTTGTCGTTTATTGAAAATGGTGAATACTAAAATTGTATATTCAAACTTTTCCGGATTTCAATAGAGTCAAATAAAGCATTGAGAAAAAAATGCTATTGAATGAAAAGTACGCGCTTTCGCGTTCGTTCGAAAGCAAATACTATTAATTTAAATGAATATTCAATGGAACGATGATTTATTTTGGCTCAACAGTGATGCTATGAATTCGATAGTATATTTATTTGAATCAAAAGTATCTGCTTTTGAATGAGCGCGAAAGTGCTTTTCAACTAATTTTCATTGCAATTATTTGAATGAGCAAAACTGTAACATTACATTACATTAATATACAATGGTAGATACTAAATAAATGATAAATTCATAAAAAATATTTAACAAATGGGTTTATTAATAATTGTACTGTAAAATGTAGACGAAGTGTTTTGCCAACCTGAAAGCGGCCTTTTTTGGTGCCAAAAAGGCGGCTCGAAATCTTATCTACGTGGATAGGTTTTTCCATCAGTTTTCGTGTATACTTTGGGCACGAATATCAAGCCTATCTACAGTTTTGCATACAAACAATCAAAATTATTAATCGTTGTTTGCACTAATGGATAGAGCCGGTCCGAATGACCCAAGAACGATCGTTTTTCACAAAAACAATCATATATTGAAACATGCAGATCAGTAAAGATTTAAACAAGTTTCGCTCAATATCTCCGTTCGACTCCTATTTTTCTTGTATTTATACTTATTATTTGAAAACAAAATTGGCATCCTATGTCATTTCTGACATCGGACTACAAAATTTTTGTTGTTTTTATACTATTTAGTTATGTAAAAGCAAAAAAAATTAGGTGTCCGAAGTTTGGGCCAATGTCCGAAGTTAGGTGATTCTACGATACGGAAGAATAGAGCCAAGTAATAGCTCGAAAGTACATTTGTTTTTAATTAGAAAATAAAAAAGTCATCCAACTCTATCTCAGCCAAAATCGGGGTGTTTTGGGACGCACTGTTCCTTTGACAAAAGATTTTACAAAGATGGTTGCTCCATTTAGGGTGCTCCTTTCATGGTTCGATGAAGCTAAGTAATAGCTTAAAAGTACTTTTTTGTAAAAAAATTTAAAGTTGGATAGTTTTTTGTGTCTCCTGTAAAATTCGCATTTTGGCACTTACGCCCTTTTGCTCAGCGACCATTCAATTATTCTTGATACCAAGTTCGAGAATGTACGGAGAGCTAAGTTTAACCTTGACTCAGATTTCAATTATCATTCACAATAAAACATTGTCCTTCTATTTTTTATCCGGAAACACTTTCTTCTAAGCGTAAAATCAATCTTATGATTGAAGTTGTTGAGGAAAAATAGTAGTCAAGATTTACGCAACAAAAATAAACAACTGTTGTTGATTAATCTTGATTCACAAGACAGTTTTGAAAGAATGACTCTTATCGGTATCTTTCGTAGCAAACAAGTAGAAAGAAATTCTTTTCCTGGTTTATGAAAGGGGTCAGTAGAAAAGGTACATGCGAGCATAGTAACCTCATGAGCTTCACAGAAAAAACTAAGTGTAATCTTTACTCTGGTTTTAGGGTAATACGTAAAACGTAATGAGAATCATTTGTAGTGAATAAGATGAGAAGTATTTTGAATAAAGAATGAGAGCTAAAACTGCCCTTGACTCAGATTTTTTTATCTGGAAACACTTTCTTCTTAGCGTAAAATTGATCTTATGATTGAAGTTGTTGAGGGAAAATAGTAGTCAAGATTTACGTAATAAAAACAAACAACTGTTGTTGATTAATCTTGATTCATATGACGACTTTGAAAGAATAACTTTTATCGGTATCTTTCGTAGCAAACAAGTAGAAAGAAATTCTTTTCCTGGTTTATGAAAGGGGTAAGCAGAAAAGGTACATGCGAGCATAGTAACCTCATAAGCTTTTCAGGAAAAACTAAGTGTAATCTTTACTCTGGTTTTAGGATAAAGTTTACCTAAAACATTGGGTATGGTTACTATGTCAACTATATTGTATTTTCTTTTGTTTCGATCCGACGAGTGGCAGTTGTTACACTTTTTATCGAAAGTCGTAGGTCAGTCATGACTGACAGTAGAGTTCAACTTTCAACCAAGTAGTTAAATTTTCATCTAAAAGAGATGAATTTTCAACTAAAAAGATCAATCTTCAATAACCAAGAAAATAAATTTTTAACAAAAGAGTTTAACTTTCTAACGAAATAGTTGAATTTTCAACCAAAAAAATG
The DNA here is from genome assembly GCA_032362435.1 of Melikaiella ostensackeni. NCBI lineage: Eukaryota > Metazoa > Arthropoda > Insecta > Hymenoptera > Cynipidae > Melikaiella > Melikaiella ostensackeni. Next base: position 16,459,585 of record JAUMHM010000085.1, on the reverse strand, counting down.
AATTCTCAAAAAAAATGTAACAAATAATATTTCAATCAGAAAATATTTTAATTTTGAACCAAAAGCAGTTCGGTTCAACCAAAAATGTCGAATTTTCAACAAAATTGTTGAATCCTCAACAAAAAGAGATTGATTTTCATCCAAACAATTGCATTTTCAACCAAAAAGTACAAAAATTCTATCAAAATAGATGCATTTTCGGACCAAAAAGACAAAATTCAACTAAAATGGTGAATCTTCAACAAAAAAAAATGAATTTTCAACAATCGAGTTCAACTTTCAACCAAGTAATTGAGTTTTCAACCAAAAATATATATTTTCAACGAAATACATCAATTTTCAACCAAATAGTTAAATTCGCAGTTAAAACTATGAATTTTCAACTAAAAAATATGAATTCTTAAGGAATAATGTGATAGGTTATACTTCAACAAAAAATATTTGTATTTTAAATCAAACACATTTGGATTCAACCAAAAAGACGAATTTTCAACCGAAAAAGATTAACTCTGGATGAAAAATGTAATAGGTTATAATTCAACCGAAAAATATTTTTATTTTAAATCAAGAAAAGTGGTATTCAACCAAAAAAGGCAAATTTTTAGCAAAGAGTAAAATTTTCAACCAAGAAGGATTAATTCTTGGCAAAAAATGTGATACGTTATACTACAACCAAAAATATTTTTATTTCAAATCATGAAAAGAAGGATTCAACCAAAAAAGGAGAATTTTTGACAAAAAGTTGAATTTTCAACCGAAAAAGATTAATTCTGGATGAAAAATGTAGAAGGTTATATTTCACCCAAGAAAGATTTCAATCTCAAATCAAAAAAAGTTGGATTAAAGCAAAAAAGGCGAATTTTTAACGAAGAGTTGAATTTTCAACCAAATAATAGAATTTTGAATAAAAAATAAATAAATCCTCAACATAAAATATTATTGTAGACTTTTCAACCGAAGAGCTGAAACTTCAACTGGAATGGTTAAATTTTCAGAGAAAAAACTTAATTTTTAACAAAAAAAAAGCGAATATTCAATTCTGGTAATTTTTTTTTCTTTCTAAAAGTGTGACTATACTTCTGGAAGATTCGTAACTTCCTAGGACCAGAAAAAATTAATTCTCAAATGAAAAAAATAATTTTTTAACCACGCAGTTGAATTTTCAACCAAGAAGAATTATTTTCTACCAGAAAAGATGAATTTTCAATAAAATACATGATTTTGCAAACAAACGCTTCAATTTTCAACTGAAAAAGATAAATTTTCGACCAAAAAAAAAGAATTTTTAACAAATTAGTTCAACTTTCAATCAATTAGTTGAATTTTCGGCCAAAAAAGATTTTATTTTTAAATCAAAAATAGTTGAATTCAACTAAAGAAAGAAAAAATTGAGCAAAATATTTAAAACCTCAACCAAAACAGATTATTTTTCAACCAAAGAGTTGAATTTTTAACCAAAAACGATTAGAAGAAATTTCTACCACAAGAGATGAAGCTTCAAACCAGAAAGACGAAATTTAACTAAAGAGTTGAATTTTCAACCCGCAGATATGAATTTTCAACAAAAAAGTTAAGTTCCAACCAAATAGTTCAATTCTCAACCCAAAAGGATGAATTTTCAACAAAACAGCTGAACTTTCGGTCAAACAGACGAGTTTTCAACCAAGAAAGACTTTTCAGTTCAGAAATAATAACAATTTCAACAAAAAAGTTGTGGTTTCAAGCCAAAAAGACCAATTTTCTACAAATCAGTTAAATTTTCAAGCCAAAAATATAAGTTTTTAACAAAAATGTTAATTTACATACAAATAGTTCAATTTTCTACCAAAATAGTTTGAATTTTCAACCCAAAAAGACAAATTGTCAGCAAAATAGTTGAATTCTCAACCCAAAAATATGAATTTTTAACAAAAAAGTTAATTTACAACCAAATAGTTCAACTTTCTAACAAAATAGTTTGAATTTTCAACCCAGAAAGACAAATTATTAACAAAACAGTTGAATTTTCAACCCAAAAAGACGAATTATCAGCAAAACAGTTGAACTTGCAAAGAAAAAGACAATTTTTCAACCAAACAGTTCAATTTTCAACGGAAAAAAATTAATTTTCGACCCAAAAAAAATGAATTTTTAACAAAGTAGTTCAATTTTTAACAAAGCCTAACAACAAACCTTCAATAAAAAAGCCTTGAGTAAACCCTAAATGGATAAAAAATCTTTCCCATGAAAATATACCAGAAAAAGTAATGTACTTTCTTAGTCTTTGTCAACATTTTAGTACAATACAAGCTCAAACAAATAAGATAAAAATTGTGGCTGACACTCTTGCAGCCTTAGAAGAAAAAGTAGTTACTATAGAAAATAAAAAAAGAAATGAACTTACATACAAATTTTCGGATTTTTTGTCATCACATTTAAATAATAGTTCAATAAATGGTAAATATAATGGGTATTTGAATTTAGCTTTTGAAACTAAAAAATTTTTGGAACAAAATGATGATTTAAGGATTACATGTGAAGATGATGGAAACGTGACAGTGATCATGTCCAAAACTGAATACCTAAACAAAGTTGAAGTTATGTTGAATGATACTGAGACAAATAAAAAAGTAGAGATCCTACTAATAAAATAGCTAAAGAATGAAACGAAATTATTGTTGAAAAAGAAAAATTAAATAAAATTGAAAAAATAGGAAAATTTCTTGAAGATTATAAAGAACATGTACCCAGACTTTATTGTTTACCTAAGATACACAAAACGGGTACTCCTTTGAGATCTGTAACATCTTTTATAGACTTTCCGCTTTATAATTTATCTAAATTCTTAAGTGTACCAATAAAGAAAATATTAGGAAAAACAGCAACTTTTATTAAAGATAGTTTTGAATTTGTATCCAACATAGAAAAGTTAGATCTCATTCCTCAAGACTATGAGTTATCATCATTTGACATTACATCTCTCTTCACAAATTTACCAACCGAACTTGCTATAGCAAATATTAAACTTAAATGGTACAAAAAAAGGGAACATACCAGTCTTGAAAAAGAAGTATTTGTTGAACTAATGGAGTTCTGTCTGAATAATGCTTATTTTGTAGATAACGATAAATTTTATAGACAAACACATGAAATACCCATGGGATCACCTATCTTATCGGCAGCAGCAGAAAGAGAAGTAGATAATAAAATTAATTTTCTAGATATTTCAACTAACAGAATTGAATGTAAACTCGTTTAAAATTGGTACCAAAAACCAACCTGGCCAGACAGATACCTTCATTTTGACTCACATTGGGATTTTAAGTACAAAATAAGTGTAATAAACTCTTAAATCGGCAGAGCAATTAGACTGGCTGATCCTATGTTTTGGAACAATAATTCAAAATGAGTAAGAAATACACTTCTAGATAATAAATATCCTTCAAAACTACTAGAAAAACATATTAAAAATAGACTTAAACATATCACAAAACAAAATAACTTATACAAAACAACAGTACAGAATAACGTTATATATATGGTAATCCCTTATATTAAGAATCTTAAAAAGACTATAATAAAGGTATGTAAAAATACTGATTTTAATTTAGTTTTCATATCAAATAGAGATAGTTTTTAAAATTTTAATACAGGAAAAGAACCAATTGAAAAAAAAGTCTTGTGTTGTATATGGTGTTGATTGTAAAGGATGTGATGGTATTTACATTGGACAAACAAGTAGAACCACTGATAAACGCATGAAAAAAAAAATGATGATAGAACTACAGTACTTGTAAAAAGTTCTCATAAAAATAATCATCATCATCTACTAAAAGAGATGAAGCTTCAAACCAAAAAGTCGAAATTTAACAAAGCAGTTTAATTTCCAACCCGAAAATATGAATTTTCAACAAAAAATTTATCTTCCAACCAAATAGTTCAATTTTCTACCCAAAAAGACGCATTTTCAACAAAACAGTTAAACCTTCAACCAAACGGACGAATTTTCAACTAAACAGTTTAATTTTTAACCAAACAAGATGACCAGAAGCAATTTTCACCAAAAGAGATAATGTATAGAATTAAACAGTCGAAAGTTAACAAAAGAATTAAATTTTCAACCAAAAAAGATTTTTCAGAAGAGAAAGACTAACAATTTCAACCGAGGTGTCGAAGTTTCAAGCCAAAAAGACTAATTTTCTACAAAATAGCTGAATTTCCAACCCGAAAATATGAATGTTCAACAAAAAAGTTAATTTACAGCCAAATAGTTCAATTTTCTACCAAAATAGTTCAAATCTTCAATCCAAAAAGACAAATTATTAACAAAATTGTTGAACTCTCAACCCAAAAAGACGAATTTTCAATGAAACAGTTGGACTAACAAACAAAAAGACCATTTTTCGAACATAACGTATGACTTTCTTATAACATTATTCAATTTTCAAATAAATAACTAAATTTTCAACCAAATAATAAAATTTTTAGATTTTAACCAAAAGGAAATAATTTTCAAACTAAGAAGACGAAATTCAACTAAAATGATAAATATTTAATCAAAAACATGAATTTTAAACTGATGAAAACTCAAGAAAAAAGGGCATCCCGTTTTCGATAAAAAAACTGTATCAAAATATTGATTTCATGGATTGAAATGTTTATTTATTAAATTCTCGTGTAAAATATGTAAGTATAACATTTTTGACACTTGTTTTTAATACCAACTTCCCTTTTTTCTTGAATTTTCAACTGTTGAAATCAGCTTTCCAAAAACAAACAACATTCTAAATTCGATCAACAATTTTTTCACATATTTTGAAAAACGGACAAGGTGTCCAAAATGATAGGAAATTAGAAATTCACACTATCAAAACAGGATTTTTTCTCTCATCATCTTGATGGTCTGGTTTGGCCCAGGTTTGGTGCTGATGAGCTTTTCAAGACATGCCAATTTTAAAGTGTCTATCAAAAAGAAAAAACTGGAAGTTAAGGTGTGTACAAGATGGGTGCCGCGATTACTGACTTCTGATCAAAATCGCAACCGAAAAAACTTTTCAACGCAGTGTTTGGCGGAGTTTAATCGGAATCCGCAAGACTTTTTGCGTCGATTTATGACTGTGGACGAAACTTGAATTCACCACTATACACCGGAGACAAAGCAGCAGTCAAAGCAGTGGGTACTGCTTGGTGAACGTGCGCCAAAGAAGGCGAAGACTGTTTTGTCATCTAGGAAGTTGTTGGACACAGTACTTTAGGATTCCCAAGGAATTATCCTTAACAATTACTTAAAGCAGGGTGGAACTATAACAGGAACGTATTATGGATCATTATTGGACCGTTTGAAAGCCGAGCTACAAAAAACGGCCACGATTGGCTCACTAAAAGGTGCTGTTTCATCACAAAAACGCACCGGCTCACACCTCCGGAATAGCAATGGCAAAAATACAAGAACTGGGCTTCGAACTGATTCCTTATCCACCTTATTCTCCAGGCTTAGTTCTGTGCGACTTCTTTCTGTTCCCCAACTTGGAGACCTGGCTCGGTAAAAAGAGATTTTCGTCCATTAAAGAAATAATCGATGCCGTGAATGAAAATTTTGCAGACCTCGAGAACCTTCCTTTTCTGAAGGGATAAAAAAATTGGAATCACGTCTGACTAAGTGTGTAGCTCTCGAAGGAGACTATGTCGAAAAATAGAGGCAAACTTTTCAAAAGAAACACATTTTCACTTGCTTTTTTACCAAACTTATCAAACGACACACGTACTATTCATATTTCGCGCCGTTTTTTCAGAAAAATGATATTTTCAATTGTTAAAAACGATGTTACTTCAATTTTATAAATAAAAACAAATTTTTCTTTACTTTGAGGCTCAGGAACCTTAATAATCTCATGGAACATGTTCTTCGTATTGTTACTAAACTAAAAATAAACGTTGTTAAAAGTAAAATGTTAAGGTCGTTAAACTACATGCTATTTTAGTAGATTTCTATCGACTTTTCCCATTTTTTTAGAAAAAGTTGTTAAAATACACAGAATAAACATCCAGTAAGGGTATTATTTTACAGATTTCAGGAAGGGGAACAATTTTGAACTATGAACTGCTATTCATATTTTGCATCATTTTTGAGAAAAATGAGATGTTCTATCATTAAAAGTGAAGAAATCGTTTTTCTCAAAAACGCGTAGTACAATTTTTTTCTTTGCTTAAAATAATCGGGCGGTATACCCGAAACACGTACAGGAGTGCAACTGGATGTGCAATTATTTTTGGGTTAAATTTAATTGAGGCTAGTCTTGGGAGGGATAAGTGAAAATCACTCAGAATAGCATCACGTAATATGTGGACAATTCAAATATCGATTGATCGCAACTCCGCATCCGTTTCTTATTTCTTTGTTTCTTTCTTGAACTTTGCTCATGATAATGATGTGAGTTTATTAATATGTAATCATGGATAATTAGATTCTATTAATATCTGATAAGGTACATATATGTTTTTAGTTGATAAAATTGTACACAAGTGTGCCTCGAGTCGAATTTCGAATTTCTCGAAGCACTACTGAAAAAGCATCAAATATCGATTGATCGCATCACGGCAGCCGTTTCTTATTTCTTTGTTTCTTTTTCGAACTTCGCTCATGATAATGATGTGAGTTCATTGATGTGTAATCATGGATAATTGGACTCTATAAATATCTGATGAGATACATATATGTAAAGGTTGATAAAATTGTATGCAAGAGTGCCTTGAGTCTCGAACTTCTCGAAGTACTACTGAAATTGTTAAATCTTACTCAATGCCCTTTGTGTCACAAGAGTTACACCGAAAGCTCTCGTGCATTGTTAATACTCTTT
>JAUMHM010000085.1:16437948-16452649 GCA_032362435.1 Melikaiella ostensackeni | reverse complement strand
TATAAGATCGTTAATTTTGATTCCGACGTCAAAATTTATAAATTCAAAATGCCAGATCGAATATGGCGGATCCAATTTGGCAGCCAAAATTTCCGAATTTTTACAGATTTGTCTAAAATTTGGCATAAGAGGGTTTTTGAGGTCACTCATTCCGACTTTGACCTCGAAAATTGGAAATTTAAAATGGCGTATCCAATATGGCGGCCAAAATTCTAAAAAATTTACAGATTTGCCTATAATGTGGTACAAGGGGGTTTTTCAGATCGCTAACTTCGATTTTCAAATCAAAAATAACAAATGCAAAATGTCAGATCCAATATGGCGGCAAAATTTTTTAATTTTTTACATATCTGTCTAAAACTTAGTAGAAGAGGGTCTTCAATGTCGCTAATTTCGACTTTGACGTCAAAAGTTACAAATTCAAAATGGCGGATTTAATATTTCGGCCAAAATATCAAAATTTTTACAGATTTCCCTAAAACTTGGTAAAAGGGGTTTTTTGAGATAGCTGATTTATCATTTGACGTCAAAAGTTAACATTTCAAAAATTATTGTAGGATCCAGAATTTATTACGTGTAGGTTGCAGTGTTATGTTGGAGCTTCAATAAATATATTCAAAATATCATATCAAATAAATAGATTCTTTCATTAATTCTTTTCTTTCTTTCTTTTCTTGATTCATTTTTTCTTGAAAAACTTGGTTTTTCGAATTTCAGAGGTGAAAATTCGTTTTACACTGTCTTATGCACGAGAAAAAATTAGAACAGATGAATATTATTATTCGAATTGTCTGATGATATATTTTTATTTTGAGAATGTTATCGGCTTATCATAAAGTTTCTAGTGTTAAAAAATATATGGACATGAGTACATTCCTAGCTCTTGTAGTTAAAATAATTATATCGAGAACAAGAAAAAAGAAAAGAAGAAATTTATAGTAAAATTGAAAGATCAAGTTTTTCAAAAAACAAAGTGAGATCAAAAATTATCAAGGTCGTCCTTTCGTTGCAATTTTTTCAAGGAACAATTTCGCATTTCAATCTTTTTTCCATATCTCGCTTCGTTTTCGAGAAAAACTGGAAGTTTCGATTTTTTTAAATTAAACATGATTTTTTTCAGGAACGGCTCCGGAGGAGATTTTGTTCTTTATCAGAAAATAGTTGTAAATCATCCCAAATACAAAATCAAAAATATTCTTGGTGTTCTCACCTTTCGGTTGAAGACATTTCAACAGGACCGCGCATGCCAAACCGTGTATGGACCGTGTATGTCAAACGCAAACTAAACATCGGTTTTGACTGAAGCTTAGTAGAGGTTAGTTTGAAGAGTGCTCTTTCTTAGCTATATACTACAAAGTTCATTTTGGCGCCATCCAGTGGGAAATTTAGCTTACTTATCAAACGAACCTCGCAATGAACCTTCTAAAACCATAAAACTTTAGATACAAGGTGGAACTTTGGGGAACTTTTGATTAAAAAATTCGAAAAGAAGTTGCTTCAACTCATCTACATTATGAAAAATAAGTCATTCCCCAAAAACTTTGAAGCTGGTTTTTGGCCACTTTTCGGTGTCTTTCAGCTCACTGTGCAGCATTAAAAACAACCCGACAAACGAGGGATTCTAGCATATTCCACCAAATGCCCCAGGGTCGGCTGGAATTCACTCTTAAGCCCCGCGATTTATCGGCGTTCAAAGAGATTATACTGGGAAAGCAAATAGAAACGTCCACGAAATAATATCCAGAGAATTTACTTCACTACTCCTATACCATAAAAAAGCGTATTTTTCATGAAAATGAATTAGTAAGATTATTTTATCGATTCGTAGTAGTACTTTCTCATATCTTTTCATGGAAAAAACATTCCTCTGTTTTCCTTATTATTACAAAATATAACCGATAAAAATTACGTTATTTTCGATCACAATTTCCAACACCAAAAGAGATAATTATAATTAATAATAATAATAATCTTTGAATTCATTCATTCACTTTGTCCACATTAAAGCTTCTATGTTTCTGCTTGCTTTTTGCGTGTTTTTTGTCTCGCGACTTTTTCTGTTAAGTCAATTTGACAGTTTATTAGCATTTATCAGTATACGTCAAATTGACGTCTTATAAAATTATTGTCTTGATTCATTTTCTAAAGACTTAGTTTTAACTTCCTAATTCGAGAATACGTTAATTTTAAACGAAGTTTGGAATTGTTTAACTTTCATCGCTTTAAGTTTGTATTCATTAATTTTTGAATTTTTTAAGTTTGAGAAAGAAATCTCAAAGCTTGAACCTATTTTCGAACGTTGTAGTTGATTTGGAAATTTTATCTAATGAAGAAAAGAAATTTTGATCGGTCATATGTTCATTAATTTTGAAACTTTCCAATTAGAAATCTGATAATTTTCAACGCTTTCAGAATGATTGAACTCTGAAGGATTACAATTTCAAATTCTTTAATTTCGAATGGTGAAAATGACAGTGAATTTTTTCTATTCGGAAATCTCATTTTTTAGTTTAGAAAAACCTATCCAATCACTTTGAATGTCGCTTGATACTACATGATTATAATAAACACCTATCAATAATTTTCATCATGTTTAAAACTTTAGGGATCTCGGTCGTTCTGTAGTTCAATTTTAGGTGAAGCAAGGGCATTTTTTCCGAAAAGGCGATCAAAAGGGAGTTTCTTTTATTATTAAAAACTTTTTATATCATACGGGTCATTTTTGTGTTTTAAAATTTTTTCTATCTAGCATTAAAAAACCTGTTGAACAGTTCAGCAATTCTCACTGATTGAAAATACATCACCAAAAAATTCGAAAAGTTCAAAGATTGAAAAACATATAAACAACAGAATTGAAAAATGCTCAAGTTTAAATTTTTTTAACTGTATTTTTCTAAGTATGTAAGCTAGGAAGACATAGTTTGGAAAACACAAAAATTACTATTTGAAAAATCTACTCTTTCTGTTTTTGTTTCCATCAACTTTAAATTCTTTTCTAATGTATTTTTATCAGTTGAAATCTCTCACATGTTCAAAATATTTTCAAATCTCAGCTAAAAAAAAAGATAACTGCGTAAAACAATAAAAATTTTAAAAAATTAACATTCACGAAAGTAACAATATTATGAAGATAATTTTTTCAAATACGGAGTTTGCTTTAAGTTATTGCTTGAAAAGACTAATATTATGTTTTTGGTTGAGAATTCATTTTTTTATTGAAAATTTTATTATCTGGTTGAGAATTAACTTTATTGTTGTAAATTCATATTTTCAGGTTAAAAATGTAAAAGTTTCCTTTCTTAACTAAAATTTTCTTTTTTAAACTAAAAAATCTTTCTTTGTCGAAGAATCGTCCATTTGGTTTGAAAATCCATCTCTTTTGGTAGAAATTTAATCTTTTCTAGTCAAAAATTCAACTGTTTTCTTGAAAATACGTATATTTTGATTAAATTACACTATAACATTTTCATTTAAAATTTGTTTTTGTATTGAAAATTCAACTATTTCTTATAAATATTTCGTTTTTTTTTTTTTTTTTTTGAAATATCAAATATTCGGTTAAAAATTCATCTGCTTGGTTTAAAATTCCACTGTTATGTTGAAAATTGAAATATTTTTTTTTGTAATATCAACTATTACATTTTTCATTCGGAATTTGTCTTTTTTGATTGAAGATTTATCTCTTTGGTTTAAAATTTAAGTTCTTTGTTGAAATATTCGTTCCTTTCTTTTTAGTTTAAAACTAATTTTTTAGCTTAAAATTTTGACTATTTCATTTAGGTTCAAAATTTATCATTTTTAGTTGAAAATTCAACTATGAAGATAAACATTCATGTATTTTGTTGAAAGTTCTTCTTTTCCGGTAGAAAATTAATTTTCTTGGTTGAAAATGCATCTTTATGGTTGAAAATTTGACTATCCGGTTGACAGTTGAACTATTTCGTTAAAAATTCATCTATTCTGTTCAAAATGCAATATTTTTACTTGAAATATTAGGAATCAAAAGCATTTCAATTTAAATTTGATCAAGTACCCACATTAATTTTATTTGAAAATATTTTTTTTTGGCTTCTTCTTCTAGGTCTTGTAGGCCCTTTTTTAAACAAAATTAGCAAATAAATCGTTTAGAAAGTATTTGAGATTGGTATGAACAAAAAGAATATTTTTCAAAGCGTCTTGCTTTCTAATGTCTTTAATTATTGTCTATGATTCTTGAAAATTTAATCGGAAATTTGTAAAAGAGGGGAACTTGGGTCGAAATTCTTGATTTGAGGTGTTTTAGGGGATTATCTAAATTCGAGGCGGAAAAGGAGAGAAAAGTTTTAATTGCTTTTTTAGGACTATTATTTATTTACAGACATTATATTTGAATTTATTCAGTTTTAGAGGTTTCCAATTTGAAATTTGAAATATTGAAAGCTATTACTTTAAAGTTGTACATTTTCTAATGCTTTATCTTAAAACAGTGTCTAATTTTGAAGTCCTTTTAGGAATTAATTAAAAATCGTCAAACTAAAAATCGATCTTGCTCGATCGGACTCAAACTTGGGCAAAGTATAGTCTTATTGAAATTGAATTGTAGTTTAGGGTTGTTTCATTTTTCCTTTTCTTACTGGAAAAAGTTGAAAACCTTTTTGAAGAGAGTTATGCGTCACAAAAATAGATGGTAGTTGAGAAATAATGCTCCATACATTGCACTGCTTCTAATTTTTAATTTTGCAGTGTAAGACGTTTGATACATTTATGAATTCAAAATTGCTTAGTTTTAGTTAAAAATATTTCAAATTCAGAAAAGTTTTGATACTTCAATTTTGTAGTTAAGTATTCATCATTTAAATTTAAAAACATTTTCAGGTTTGGAAATTTTAATTTTTTTATTTTAATGACATGGAAAAGTGTTTGTTAACTGAAGAAAGACCAGAAGTTAGTTTTTGTTTTCAGATGCCACCCTAAAATATTTACATTGAGAATTTGATTGCTAGTTATTATACAAAATGGTTAGAATAATTGAAATATATAAGAATTGCAAGTTACTCAATTACTAACCAGTAGATGTTTCACGAAATGAGAAATAATTATTATTAATGTTGCTAAAATTAAGAATGGCTTAATTTATTGTTTAAAAACAGAAACAAGAACATTTCAAATGAAAAAAAAGATTGAAATGGATTGAAAGCACGTACAACATTAAGCGATTATTAATCTTCTCGCCCGAAATATGCGGAAAGTAACGCGATTTTTTCCGATCGCGTGTCAGATTTTGCAACCTGTTATATCTTAGCATCACGAACGGAGAAAGATATGACAAATTTCAGGGATCAAGGTCTTCCGATTCGATCCATGATAATTTACCTGAAAATTTGATTGAAAAAGTGAAAAAAGAGACCCATTTAAACTAAAAAAGTGACCAAAAGTGACTAATTTCTAACCCAAAAAGTGATAAAAATTGAATAAAAGTGATTAATGTGCATTAATAATGTGACTAATTTTCTTTTGAATTTAAAAGAATTGAAGAGTTCGATAAAATTTATAAGAATTCCAGGTGAATTTCAAAGAATTCAGGATAAGTTCATAAGAATTTAGAATGAATCCAAAACAATTCAAGTTAAATTCGAAATAATTCAAATAAATTGAAAAAATTTGAAGTCCGAAATATTCAATTCATTTTAGTAAGATTGGAGTGAATTTAGAAAAATTCAAGGGAATTTAAGAAACTTTGATAAAAATCATAAGAATTTAAATGAAGTGAATAGAATGCAGGGAAAATTCAAAAGAATTTAATTGAATTAAAGAAAAATAAATAAATACCAATTAAAGAAATAAAATTGAATTCTAAATATCTATTTTTTTCAATTCAAATTTTCAAAATTTAAGAAATTTTGCATTTAATTTTAAATACACGCAGAAAATCCTCTCTTCATTAATTAGTCTTCATTAATTAAAAAGTCCCATCCTTCATGATAACAAAAACCTATATTTATACAAAGTACAGTTAATTAATATTATTTATTCCTATTGGAAATGGTTCATACGGCCCTGACTGTTTACGATATAAAAATTCTTGGAATAGTCTCACGGGCATAGCAGGTCATACCCGAGACTGACGGTATATCAAGGTTCAAGTGTAATTTCAAAACAATTCATAGTGAATTCAAACAAATTCAAGAGAATTCAACAGAATTGAGAAGAATTCAGAAAAAATTAACAAGAATTTAAGACGAATTTCAAATGAGTTCTAATAAATTAAGAAATTCAGAAATATTCCATTTAATTCAGTAAAATCAGAGTCAAATTAGAAGAATTCAAAGGAATTTGAGAAGCTTTAATAGAATTCATAAGAATTTTAATGCATCAAACAAAATTTTACAAATAAAGAAATATGAAATAAATTGAGTAAAATAGAAGTGAATAGAATTCAGTGCGAATTCAATATAACTTAAGAAAGTAGTTTTTTTCTAATCACTGAATGAAATTAAATTGAATTAAAGACTTGAATTTTTAACCAACTTAAGTGAATTTGAAACAATTTATAATAAATATTAAAAGATTCATTCCATTCATTAAATCTGGAGTGAATTGAGAAAAATTCAAGGGAATTCAAAAGAATTTGTTAGAATGCCTAAAAGAATTCAAGATGATTTTAAAAGACTTTAGGGTGAATTAGAAATCAATTTTTAAAAAAATCAAAATAGTCCACTGAATAGAGTAGCATTGAGTGAATTTAGAAGATCTTAGGATGAATTTCAAATGAATTCAAATAAACTTTCAAAAAATCCAAAATATTCAAATGATTTCAGTAAAATCGGAGTGAAATTAGGAGAATTCAAAGGAATTTGAGACACATTAATAGAATTCAGAAGAATTTGAATGAATTGAACGAAATTTTACAAATAAAGAAATTTCCAATGAATTGAGTAAAATAGGAGTGAATAGAATTCAGTGCGTATGCAACAGAACTTAAAGCGAGCAAATTTTTTTTAACCGATGAATAAAATAAAATTTAATTATAAATTTGAATTTTCAACAAATTCAAGTGAATTGAAAACAATTTATGAATATTAAAAGATTCATTTAATCCATAAATCTGTAGTGGATTGAGGAAAATTCAAGGGGATTCAAAAGAATTAGATAAAATGCCTAAGAGAATACAAGATGAGTTTAAAAGACTTCAGGGTGAATTAAAAAGTAATTTTAAAAAATCGAAATAATCCATTGAATACAATAAAATGGGGTGAATTTCGATGAATTCAGAATAAACTTCAAATGAATTCAAATAAATGGAAAAAAATCAAAAATATTCCATTGATTTGAGTAAAATCGGAGTGAAATTAGAAGAATTCAAAGGAATTTGAGAAACATTCACAGAATTCATAAGAAATTGAAAGCATTAAACGAAATTTTACAAATAAAAAAATTTTGAATGAATTCACTAAAACAGGAGTGAATAGAATTTAGTGCGATTTCAACAGAAATCAAAAGAGTAAATTTTTTTTTAACCAATGAATGAAATAAAATTGAATTATAAACTTGTATTTTTAACAAATTCAAGTAAATTGAAAACAATTTGTGAATATTGAAAAATTCATTCAATCCAGTAAATCTGAAGTGAATTGTGAGAAATTCAAGAGAATTCAACAGAATTTGATAAAATACCTGAGAGAATTCAATATGAGTTTAAAAGACTTCAGGGTAAATTAAAAAGAATTTAAAGAAATTTAAAGAAAAAAATAATTGAATAAAGTAGAATTAAGTGAATTTAGAATATTTCAGGATGAATTTCAAATGAATTCAAAACCATTTTTAAAAAATCCAAAACATTCCACTGATTTCAGTAAATTCGTAGTGAAATTAGAAGAATTCTAAGGAATTTGAGAAACTTCAATAAGATTCATAAAAATTTGAATGCACTGGTCGAAATTTTATAAATAAAAAAATTTCCAATTAACTGAGTAAAATAGGAGTGAATAGGATTGGAAAAAATTGAATTATAATCATAAATTTTCACGAAATTCAAGTGAATTGAAAAAAATTCATAAATATTGAAAATTCATTCAATACATTAAATCTGAAGTGAACTGAGAAAAATTCCAGGTAATTTAACGGAATTTGATAAAATCCCTAACAAAATTCAAGATGAGTTTTAAAAATTTTTAGGGTTAATTAAAAAGTAATTTTAAAAAATCAAAATAATCCACTGAATGGAGTAGAATTGAGTGAATTTATAAGAATTCAGGATGAATTTCAAATGAATTCAAATAAATTTTTAAAAAATCAAAAATATTCCATTGATTTCAGTAAAATCGGAGTGAAATTAGAAAAATTCAGGGGAAATTGAGAAACTTCAATAGAATTCATAAGAATTTAAATGCATTGAACGAAATTTTACAAATAAAAAAATTGTCAATGAATTGAGTGAAATAGGAGTGAACAGAATTCAGTGCGAATTTACCAGAACTTAAAAAGTAATTTTTCTTAAACTAATGAATAAAATAAAATTGAGTTATAAACTTGTATTTTCAACAAATTCAAGAGAATTGAAAACAGTTTATAAATATTAAATAATTCATTCAATTTATTATATCTGGAGTGAATTAGGAAAAATTCAAGGAAATTCAAAAGAATTTGATGAAATGCTTAAGGGAATTCAAGATAGGTTTGAAAGAGTTCAAGATGAATTGAAAAAAAAATTTTTTTAATTCATTGAACTGAGTATTTTGAGTGAATTTTGAAAAATTCAAGTGAATCAAAAAGCATTCAGGGTGAATTCAAACAAATTGAAGAGAATTCCAAATTAATTCAAATGAATTGATTTTTTTTTAAATCCAAAATCTGCCACTGATATCAGTGAAATTGGAGATAATTTAGGTAAATTAGAGGAAATTCAATAAAATTCACAAGAATTCAAGATGAATTAAAACTAATTCAAGTGAATGGAACAAAATTTTTTTAATCCCACAAAATGGATTGAATTCAGATAAATGAGAGTGAATAGAATTAATGAATTGGAATTCAAAATAATTTCATAAAATTTATAAGAATTCAAAGTGAATTTAAAAGCTTTCGGGTAGAGTAAGAAAATTGAAAATCTAAAAAAGATCCATTGAATTCAGTGGATTTAAAGGGAAAACCAAAGAAATCAGAGTTAATTCAAAGAAAATTCAAAAACAGGTATAGACCTTCTGTTTTAATTTATTGAAAAAAAAGTGACTAAAGTGATCTTTTCATTTCAAAAAAGTCACTCTAGTGACTTTACCTTTATAAAGTGACTAAAAAGTGATTTGAGAAATAAGGTGACTAATAGTGACTTAAGTGATAGATAAACATATCCTAACTTGGATCTTCATTAACAAAACTGACTTAAAAAATTCTGTACTTCAGAAATTTGTCAAATTCATAATATTCGCATTCTCACCTTTGATATACTCACAACTTTTTGTATAAATTTTTCAAAACTAGATCAAACCTTATCATTTAAATATCATCGGACAACATATCAATATTCAAACTGTAATCATAATTATGTTTCCTTAAAATGATATAATTGGTTTTACACTTAATTAATTAGAAAAATGTTGCTAGGCTGCACTTACCTTTCTTGTTCGCCTCGAAATTGGATTCACTAATAAAACTTGCACAAGAAAGCTCACATTTTAATTGGCGGCGGTGACTAAAACGTAAAGCGTGTTAAAATTTCAAACAGTAGGAAATAATGACAAAACCTGCTGAAACAAGTTTGTAATTACCTTGACTTACCATTATCATTCACTGATAGTACAATCGGAAAAAACAAACATATTTCAATTTAAGCGATACGAGTTTCCTCCTGTCGAAACTAAATAAAATATGCAGGTTTTAAAAGATGCTAGAGTTATTGCCTTTCGCGAAATGGATATTGAAAATCCTTGCATTTATCATGTCGGATGAACGCGAAAACTGTTTCCACCGAGAAACACGCTTTCTTTCTGTGAAGGAAAAATTCAGAACCGTAAACAGTGTAGCATGTTTAGGATTTAGTGGAAACAGATAACATGTGAAGACACCATAAATTATTATACGAAAAACGGATCGTCTTTTTCAACATAAAAATGTTTTTAGTTTCAGGAATATACCATCCAAGAGGTGGGTAAACTTGGAAGTACCACCATGCCCAAACAATATATACCCTATGCTGAAATTAAGGGCTCATTTAGGGCTCATTTAGTATCCAAAAGTCACATTTTGGGCTCTCCATTTTTTTTAAAAGGGGTATGGTACTGCCAGGTTTACGTCAAACCGGCAGTACTATAGTAGAAATATTTGTTGCATCAACTTTTTTCTTTCACAGGAATTGATGGCTCATTAAGGGCTCTCGCAAGGCCCCAAGTGCGATTCTTTCCAAACATAAAAGTGAGTACATCAGAATTAAGAGCTCTTTTTAGGCTATCCAACACCCGCAAAATAAATTTCCCAAAACCATCCCTTAAAATTGGAAGAATACCCCGAAATCAAAAGTACTGATAAAGTGCAAGAAAAATTACTGCGACAGTTTGGAACATTTTCTATAGCTGTCTAAAAACATCAAAAACTTTTCGAAAAACCACCCCTAACACTCGAAAACCACCCCGTCGAATAATTTGACATTAAAATGAGAATCAATTATATCAACAGTTTTTTCTTTTATCGGACCGAGCTCAATCCGTGTACAGTACTGGCCAGAATTGTCAGTCAACTAAAAACAACTCGTATTAAAAACATGTCTCTCTTTTTTGTAGATATCTCAGTGATGCATAGAGCTAGAGAGATAAGGGGGGAACAGTTGGAAAGCATATTAAATTTTGTGCAAGATAACCCTTAGTGAAAGTATTTTTGATAAATAGGGATCGAACTAACGTGTTAGAAAGATCGACCAATTTTCTAATTTTTGCAAATTTCCGTTGCCCAACTTTAGCTTTCTGCATGCTCTAAGTAAGGTTAGAGAAAACATTGAAATTCACGTATGATAAAGATTAGAATCTCCCTTCTAAAACCAGACTAAGCAATTAAAAAAATATTCAGTCGTTTCCAAGATATTATTTAATTTATAATGTCCTGAAAGTTCGACTTGCGTGTCGTCATTCAAGCGAGTCGGCCGCCTCTCGCCTCACAACCAGGACCGTATATGGTAGGCGCTTGGCGCCACTCGGGGCCCCATCGCTCGAGACTTTTCTTTCTCTTAATGAAATAAAACTCAAGGCTATAATAATTTGTTAACGCTCATTTCTGACGCGAAAAATTTATTTTAAGAAATGTTAATGAGTATATGTAATGCAACAGATTTATAATAAGAATTTTGGAGGAAGAAAATTGAATTGAAAATGATTAATCAAATTAATACACATATTACTTTCATTTCTAAATTTAAATACAGGTTTCATAATAAGCATCATATATATCACCATTTGATAATTGATTTAAAAGCGTAGAGTATCGTGTCGCAGAACTCGAATTTGGCAGATGAACATTTCTTCATACAAACGATAGTTTCAGAGCATACGAAATTGAAAATGCAATGCAGACTCACAATACGGGCTCACAGTTGTAAAATAGCGTTGAAGTCGGTAGGTGGAGGCAGATTTTTTTTATTGTGATGAATAGATGGCACAACGGAATGAAAAGCATCAAATATTGATAAGGAGTGACTAGTTAGAATTATTTGAGGTTATGGTCGTCTTTTTTCAATGGAAATGGATCTTTTTGAGTGAAAATTATTAAGTGTTGATAAAGACTAACTAGTTAGAGTTATTTGAGGTCACGTTTGATTTTTCTCAACAGAAACGGATATTTCTAAGTAAAAATCATCAAGTATTGATGAAGACTAACTAGTTGGAGTTATTTGAGGTTATGATTGATTTTCCTGAACGGAAACGGATATTTTTAAGCAACAATCATCAAGTCCTAATGAAGACTAACAAGTTAGAGTATTCTGAGGTTATGGTTCATTTTTCTCAAGGCAAAAGGATATTCCTAAGTAGAAATCATCAAGTATTGATGAAGACTAAATGGTTGAAAGTTCTTTGAGGTTATGGTTGTTTTTCCTAAGCGGAAATGAATGTTTTTGAGTAAAAATCATCAAGAATTGATGAAGACTAACTAGTTAGAGTTATTTGAGGTTATGATTGATTTTCCTGGAATAAAACGGATATTATTGAGTAAAAATCATCAAGTCTAAATGAAGACTAAGTAGTTAGGGGTAATTTGAGATTATTTTTGTTTCTTCTCAACGAAAATGGGTATTTTTGAATAAAAAGAATCAAGTATTGATGAAGACCTACAAGTTAAGTATTTTGAGGTTATGGTTCATTTTTCTCACCGCAATTAGTTATTTCTAAGTAAAAATCATTAAGTACTGATGAAGACTAAATAATTGAGAGTTCTTTGAGGTTATGGTTGTTTTTCCTCAGCAGAAATGAATATTTTAAAGTGAAAATCATCAAGTATTGATGAAGACTAACTACTTGGAATATTTTGAGGTTATGGTTGTTTTTCCTCAAAGGAAATGAATATTTTAAAGTAAAAATCGTCAGGTATTGATGAACACTAACTACGTGGAGTATTTCGAGGTTATGGTTGTTTTTTCTCAACGGAAATGAATATTTTTGAGTGAAAATCATCAAGTATTGATGAAGACTAACTACTTGAAGTATTTTTAAGTTATGGTTGTTTTTTCTCAATGGAAATGTATATTATTTTTAAGTGAAAATCATCAAGTATTGATGAAGACTAACTACTTGGAGTGTTTTGAGGTTATGGTTGTTTTTCCTCAAAGGAAATGAATATTTACGAGTGAATATCATCAAGTATCGACGAAGACTAACTACTTGGAGTATTTTTAGGTTATGGTTGTTTTTTCTCAATGGAAATGTATATTTTTGAGTGAAAATCATCAAGTATTGATGAAGACTAACTACTTGGAGTATTTTGAGGTTATGGTTGTTTTTCCTCAAAGGAAATGAATATTTACGAGTGAAAATCATCAAGTATTGATGAAGACTAACTACTTGGAGTATTTTTAGGTCATGGTTGTTTTTTCTCAATGGAAATGTATATTTTTAAGTGAAAATCTTCAAGTATTGATGAACACTAACTACGTGGAGTATTTTGAGGTTATGGTCGTTTTTCCTCAACGGAAATGAATATTTTCGAGTGAAAATCATCAAGTTTTGATGAAGACTAACTAGTTGGAGTTATTTGAGGTTATGGTTGATTTTAGTGAACGGAAACAGATATTTTTAAGCAAAAATCGTCAAGTCCTAATGAAGACTAACGAGTTAAGAGTTATTTGCGGTTATGGTTGATTTTTTTGAACGAAAACGGATATTTTTCAGTAAAAAGCATCAAGTATTAATGAAGACTATCAAGTTAGAGTATTTTTAGGTTATGGTTAATTTTTCTCAACGAAAATGGATATTCCTAAGTAAAAATCATCAAGTATTGATGAAGGCTAAATATGTGAGAGTTCTTTGAGGTTATGGTTGTTTTTCCTTAGCGGAAATGAATATTTTTTAGTAAAAATCATCAAGAATTGATGAAGACTAACTAGTTAGAGTTATTTGTGTCTATGGTTGGTTTCTCTTAACAGAAATGGATATTTTTAAGTGAAAATGATCAAGCATTGATAAGGACTAACTAGTTAGAGTTATTTGAGGTTATGGTTGACTTTTCTCAATGGAAATGGATCTTTGAGGTGAAAATCATCAAGTGTTGATAAAGACTAACTAGTTAGAGTTATTTAAGGTCATGTTTGATTTTTCTCAACAGAAACGGATATTTTTAAGCAAAATTCATCAAGTCTTAATGAAGACTAACGAGTTAGAGTTATTTAAGGTTATGGTTTGGTTTTTCTCACCCAAAATGAATATTTTCAAACAACAATGACCAAATATTGATAAATGGTTACTAGTGAGCCTTTTTAAGGTAATCATTGGGTTGGCTCGACGCAAATGAATATTTTAAAACAAAATGATCAATTATTAGTAAATGCTGGCTAGTTAGCCATATTGGAGTTTATGGAAGGAATTGATATTTTTAACAAAAAATGAACAGGTATTGATAAATGCTTACAAGCTTCAAGTTTCTCAAAACGCTTTTGGGTTTTCTGAACAGAAAGGATTATTTTAAGAGAAAAATTAACTACTTGTTCAATTTTCGTTAAGAATATCCATTTCCTCCATAACCTCCAATACGGCAAACTAGTTAGTCTATCGATACTTGATGATTCTTGTTTAGAAATATCAATTTCCATTTAAAAAAAAACAAAGCATATCCAGAAATACGGCGAACTAGTTAGCATTTATCAATATTTGACATCATTTTTGTTTAAGAATAACCATTTTCGTTGATAAAATCCAAAAATAACATTAAATAAAGCTAACTAGTTAGCTTTTATTAATACTTGACCATTTCTCTCTGAAATAATGATTTCCGTTAAGAAAAAACAAACATAACCTTAAATACGGCTAGCTAGTTTGCATTTATTGATACTTGATTCTTTTTACTCAGAAATACCCATTTCCGTTGATAAGAAACAAACACAACCTCAGATAACTCAACTACTTAGTCTTCATCAATACTTGATGATTTTCATTCAAAAATATCCATTTCCGCTGAGAAAAAACAAACATAACCTTAAATACGGCTAGCTAGTTTGCATTTATTGATACTTGATTCTTTTTACTCAGAAATA
>JAUMHM010000085.1:16418369-16437228 GCA_032362435.1 Melikaiella ostensackeni | reverse complement strand
TTCGAAGAGAGTGGAAGGAATCTCTGTCCTGATTGGCTGCAGTTGGGCCAGGGCGTTCCTCAACTCTCAGAAATCTTTCTCGGAGGGCTGGAGGAATCACTTCTTCCCTCTGGAGAGATCAGATACTTTCCGATCGCCAAACTCAATTGACGTACGCTCTTTTCCGCTAGAAATTGATTTGTCTGAATTTTCAACTTGTAGAGTTTATTAAAGTTAGTATACCCGTGAACCGCGGCCAAGGCATTCCCAAATAATTGTTTTTTTATAAAATTACGAATAAATTCAAATTGGAGTTAAATCCTTGTTCAATCATTTCTTTGTAATTTAGCACCTTTTCACTTTCTGACGTTTCAACGTTTAATTGGCAGAAACCTGGTTTGAATTATAGCTTTCTTACAGATCAACCCTCGGACACGTTACAATCACTAGTAAGTTGCGCCATCTGCCGATCGATGAATACACTTAGAATATTTGATATTCACTCCCTAATTTAAATAATAAAGATATTTGAACGTTTGATCAATTTCAATTTCTTTTTCGTAAAATCCAAAGATGCAAAGGAAAAAATATTTGACTTTCTAATTATATTTTAAATCTCATATAAGGCTTTGATTTGGTTCAAACATTTGTAAAATATCGATTTTTAGAGACCGAATAAAAAACCAAGTTTCGTTTTACTTTCATATTCATAAATTTCTAATTTCTGAAACGCTTTACTCTGATCACTCGAAGGTATATAAGCAAAAGTGAAAAAGTCGATACATAAGTAGAGGACAAACTTGCTGTCGATAGTACAGAATTCTGCAAATAAAAGCTTAAAAGTATTTAATCGCTCATAATATGATATTGTATAATAAAATATTAGATTACCTAATATTGAAGGGAATAAATCAACAATCATAAACCATTTCAAAAAAATTAATAAAAATTATCGACGAATGGAAAGTCCACTTTACCGACGACCATCAACCAAAGATCTCGAGTTAGTTGTTCATATTTGCCGCACGAAGTTCAAGTTTCACTGGCCCAGATTTAAATTGCCTCTAATTGTTTTGTTTTTCATGCAAATTTTTGGGTAGTAAAATTAGCATCTGCTAAAGTGATATTGATATCACAAATGAACTTTTGATTGAGTCACTTACAAAGTGCAAGTAACGAAATGTTCTTGCTTTTAAACATTATTTTGTAGCGTTTTGCAAGTATGACTAGAATATTATTATGAAAGTCCAGGTCACACGGAAATTCTAAATTTATTCCAAATGAAAATGAGAAATGTTTAAGTGATTAGAAAATTTCTTATTTTCTGTATATTGACGAATTTGAATTTGCATTAACTTAGAATCTTTACAAAAATTTCTTTTACATCAGAATTGGTTCAAAATAAAAATTGTCTTCAATTCGGTTGCTTTCATTTATTGATATCGATAAAATAATATTTCTCAAACATAAAATTACTTTCACATTTTAATACATTACAAAATTTGGATTTATTTGGGAAGAAACCTTCTAGTTAGTTAAACGTTTTCGAATTTATTTAAATGTTTTAAAAACTGGAACACTTCTTTATTATTTTCTGTGATGACGATTTGCTATAATTAACAAATACTTTAAACTCAAAATTTGGTGCAATTTGAATCCTGAAAAATTTAAAAATATCATTTTTAAATTTGTCTCAAATAGAAACACTTTCAAATTAGAGTCTTTCACAATTTCAAAGCTTTCAAACTCAAATTTGAAAAAAATCAACAGTAGATTCAAAACATTCAATTTTTTAATTCTAGTCCCCTGATAAATTTTAATTTGAACAATTGTTGCTGGTAAGTGCTGCTTTATATCTTCAGTGATCGAATAATAAGCAGCTTTAAACAATTCCATTAGTCCAAACAGACATATTAAAAATTACTTTCTACGGGCACACCAAATATTATATTGCTTTGAATTAGTATTTCATTTAATGTTCATAATTTCAAATGTTTCCACAGTGCAATTGCTTTTAAATATAAATATTCTTGATTTGCATTTCTCCTAGCTTCCTTCTTTCAAAAAGAATTTGTTAACATGTAACAAATATCTTCAAAGTTGAGATTCACTTTTGTTTTTATGCTTTAAAATGGAGAACCTTATAAATTTTGGTACATTACAGTTGTGATGCTAGTCAAAATTACTGTCATAGTCGAATTTCTTCAATTTGGATCCTTTCAAACTCAAGGGCGATGGAACCAAGCCTTAACCTCAAAATTGAATTGCCTCATTTTATTCCATAAATACTAGAATTACATTCATGTTAGAAACTTTGAGTCTACTCCTATTCTAAATGAAGTATGTGTTCGGAGTGAGAAATTGGCTAATTTTAATATTTTTGTTGTAAAACGATTTTTTTTATTCTAACCCTAGTATTCGAAAAAATCGTTTCACACAAAAAGTATTGAAATTAACCAACTTCTCACTCCGAATACATACTTCATTCAAAACAGAAGGAGCCCTTATTATCTAACAAAGACTTAGTTGCAGTATCGATGGAACCAGGCCCTAACCTCAAAGTTAAGGAGCCTCATTTTACTTCATGAATACTATAATTACACCTCAGTTAGATATTCAGGGTCTACTCCTGTTTTGAATCAAGTCTGTATTCGGAGTGAAAAATTGGCCAATTTCAATAATTTTTTTGTCAAACGAATTGTTGGATTCTAACCCTAGTATTCGAAAAAAAATGTTTTGCTCTAAAAGTATTGAAATTAGCCAATGTTTCACTCTGAACACAGACCTTATTCAAAACAGAAGTAGGCCCTAAGTAAATTGCCTCATTTTACTCCATAAATACTAGAATTACATCTTTGTTAGATACTCAGGGTCTACTTCTGTTTTGAATAATATTTGGATTCGGAGTGAAAAATTAGATAATTTCAATACTTTTTTTATAAAACGATTTTTTTTATTCTAACCCTAGTACTCGAAAAAATTGTTTTGCACAAAAAGTACTGAAATGAGCCGATTTTTTACGCCGAATACAGACTTAATTCAAAACAGGAATAGCCCTAATTATCTAACAAATATTAAATTGTAGTATGGATGGAACCAGGCTCTGACCTCAACGTTGAATTGCCTCATTTCACTCCATAAATACTAGAATTACATCTTTTTTAGATATTTAGAGCCTTCTCCTGTTTTAAATGAAGTCTGTATTCGAAGTGAAAAATTAGCTCATTTTAATACTTTTTTTATCAAACGATTTTTTTGGATTCTTACCCTAGTAATCGGAAAAATCGTTTCACACAAAAAGTATAGAAATCAGCAAATTTTTCACTCCGAAAGCAGACGTAATTCAAAACGGGAGTAGGTCCTATCTTACGAAGATGTAATTGTAGTATGAATGGAACCAGGCCCTACCCTTAAAATGGGATTCCCTCATTTTACCCTAAAAATACTAGAATTAAATCCTTGTTAGATACTCACGGTCTACTCCCGTTTTGAATCAATTTTGTATTAGGAGTAAAAAATTTGTCAATTTCAATACTTTTTTTTGTAAAACGATTTTTTTGGATTCCAACCCTAGTATTCGAAAAAATCGTTATACACAAAAAGTATCGAAATTAGCCAATTTTTCACTCTAAATACTGACTTAATTCAAAACAGGTGTAGGCCCCAACTATCCAACAAAGATGTAATGGTAGTATGGATGAAACCAGGCCCAACCTCAAAATGGATTTTTGTCATTTTACTCCATAAATGCTACAATTATATCTTTGTTAGATACTAAGGATCTACTCCTGTTTCAAGTCAAGTCTGTATTCGGAGTGAAAAATTGGCAAATTTCAATACTTTTTTGTAAAATGATTTTTGTGGATGCTAACCCTAGTATTCGAAAAAATCGTTTTGCACAAAACGTATTAAAATTAGCTTGTTTTTTACTCCGAATACAGACTTAATTCAAAACAGGAATAGCACTATTATCTAACAAATATTTAATTGTAGTATGGATGGAACCAGGCCCTGACCTCAAAGTTGAATTGCCTCATTTTAGTCCATAAATACTATAATTACACCTCAGTTAGATATTCAGGGTCTACTCCTGTTTTGAATCAATTCTGTATTAGGAGTAAAAAATTAGTCAATTTCAATACTTTTGTTTGTAAAACGATTTTTTTTGGATTCCAACCCTAGTATTCGAAAAATTCGTTTTACACAAAAAGTATCGAAATTTTCCAATTTCTCACTCTAAATACTGACTTAATCAAAACAGGTGTAAGCCCTAACTACGTAACAAAGATGTAATTGTAGCATGGATGAAACCAGGCCCAACCCCAAAATGGATTTTTGTCATTTTACTCCATAAATGCTACAATTATATCTTTGTTAGATACTGAGGATCTACTCCTGTTTCAAGTCAAGTCTGTATTCGGAGTGAAAAATTGGCAAATTTCATTACTTTTTTGTAAAATGATTTTTGTGGATTCTAACCCTAGTATTCGAAAAAATCGTTTTGCACAAAACGTATTAAAATTAGCTAATTTTTTACTCCGAATACAGACTTAATTCAAAACAGGAATAGCACTATTATCTAACAAATATTTAATTGTAGTAAGGATGGAACCAGGCCCTAACCTCAATATTGAATTGCCTTATTTTACTCCATAAATACTAGAATTACATCTTTGTTAGATACTTAGGGTCTACTCCTGTTTTGAATAATGTTTGGATTCGGAGTGAAAAATTAGCTACTTTTCAATACTTCTTTTATAAAACGATTTTTTTGGATTCCCCACCGATTATTATTCTGACCCTAGTATTCGAAAAAATCGTTTTGCACAAAACGTATTAAAATTAGCTAATTTTTTACTCCGAATACAGGCTCAATTCAAAACAGGAATAACCCTAATTATCTAACAAATATTTAATTGTAGTATGGATGGAACCAGGCTCTGACCTCAAAGTAGAATTGCCTCATTTTACTCCAAAAATACTAGATTTACATCTTTGTTAGATATTTAGGGCCTTCTCCTGTTTTAAGTGAAGTCTGTATTCGGAGTGAAAAATTGGTTAAATTTAATACTTTTTTTAAAACGATTTTTTTGGATTCTAATCCTAGTATTCGAAGAAATCGTTTTACACAAAAAGTATAGAAAGCAGCCAATTTTACACTCCGAAAGCAGACTTAAATTCAAACGGGAGTAGGTCCTATCTTACAAAGATGTAATTGTAGTATGAATGGAACCAGGCCCTAACCTCAAAATGGGATTCCCTCATTTTACCCCAAAAATACTAGAATTACATCCTTGTTAGATACCCACAGTCTACTCCCGTTTAGAATCAATTCTGTATCAGGAGTAAAAAATTAGTCAATTTCAATTTTTTTTTTTCAAACGATTTTTTTGGATTCCAACCCTAGAATTCGAAAAAATAGTTTCACACAAAAAGTATCGAAATTAGCCAATTTCTCACTCTAAATACTGACTTAATTCAAAAGAGGTGTAGACCCCAACTATCCAACAAAGATGTAATTGTAGTATGGATGAAACCAGGCCCAACCTCAAAATAGATTTTTGTCATTTTTCTCCATAAATGCTACAATTACATCTTTGTTAGATACTAAGGATCTACTCCTGTTTCAAATCAAGTCTGTATTCGGAGTGAAAAATTGGCAAATTTCAACACTTTTTTGTAAAATGATTTTTTTGGATTCTAACCCTGGTATTCGAAAAAATCATTTTACACAAAAAGTGTTGAAATGGGCCAATTTTTCACTCCGAATACTGACTTGATTTAAAACAGGAGTAGGCTCTGAATATGAGTATGAATCTAACAAAGATGTACTTCTAGTATTCATAGTGTACAATGCGGCAATTCAAATTTCAGGTTAGGGCCTGGTTCCAACGCCCTTAAGTTATTTCAATTTGAATTTTTCAAAATTTCATTTCCGATACTTCAAAATTGTAATTCTTAATATTTTTGGATCAAAAAAAGGGAAATGGAGAATAATCTAGAAAATAATGTATTTTTGGGAGATAAAAATAAAATAGTCGAAATCTTTGTCTCTCAATCTATTATTATTTTCATAAAAATTTCAACGAGGTCTGATATAAACTCATAAACGTTTTACTTTCTGAATGCCGTATTATCTTTGAATTGAGCAAAAGCATAATACTATGTAATTTAGTACTTGAGTAAATATTCTCTGAATGTTATTCGGCTTGTTTGTCAATTATTATGAAATTGCTGTGCGGATACAAGAAGAAACTGTTGATACTGATCAGTTTTAGTAATTTCTGCATTTGAGCGACCTGATTATTGTGTTTATAACTTTATATGATGCACGCTAGGCAAAAGCAACGTTCTACTTTTGCGAACAAAAGAGGTACTAATCAGTATTTTATGCCCTATGTGTGGGTTAGTTTAAAACTTACCTCTGAGGTTGGAACGAAGGCACTAGGTCCATCGAAAGCTGGCTTTGGCACAGGCACTCCTCTTTCCTGCAATATAATAATCTTAAATTACTACACGAAACAATAAAAAATTCATAATAATAATCTTCACATCCATTATTTCACTTTGTCAGGATATCTACCAATCTTCACCCACAAGATTCCCGGTTATTTCTCGGTTTATTCCGGTTTATATTTTTGGTAAATAATTCTTAGATATCATTTTGAATTTCTTCGGTATTGGCACTTAAAACAAATTTACAACGATTTCAAAAGATTTTTAATCATTTTACAAAGCTTTGTAAAGATTTTGAAAGATTTTAAAAGATATCCAAGATTTTGCAAAGATTTCAAAGCATGGTAAAAAATTCAATTCAAAAGATTTCAGAAAATTTTTAAAGATTAGTAAATAATTCAATTTTAAAGATTTCAGAAAGTTTTTAAAGATTGATAAATAATTCTTAGATATAATTGTAATTTTCTCTGGTATTAGCACTTCAGAGAAATTCACAAAGATTTCAAAAGATTTTAAATCATTTTACGAAGATTTGACAAAGATTTCAAAAGATATCCAAGATTTCAGAAAGCTTTCAAAGATTGGCAAATAATTCTTAGATATAATTCTAAATTTCTTTGGTATCAGCTCTTCAAAGAAATTCACAGAAATTTCAAAAGATTTTTAATCATTTTACAAAGATTTGACGAAGATTTCAGAAAAATTTTATAGGTTAGTAAATAATTCAATTTTAAAGATTTCAGAAAGTTTTCAAAAATTGATAAATAATTCTTAGATATAATTGTAATTTTCTCTGTTATCAGCACTTCAGAAAAATTCACAAAGATTTCAAAAGATTTTAAATCATTTCACAAAGATTTGACAAAGATTTCTAAAGATTTTTAATCATTTTACAAAGATTTGAGAAAGATTTCAAAAAGTTACAAAAGATTTCAGAAAAATTTTAAAGGTTAGTAAATAATTCAATTTTGAAGATTTCAGAAAGTTTCTAAAGATTGACAGATAATTCTTAGATATAATTCTAAATTTCTTTGGTATCAGCTCGTCAGAGAAATTCACAAAGATTT
The DNA here is from genome assembly GCA_032362435.1 of Melikaiella ostensackeni. Classification (NCBI taxonomy): domain Eukaryota; kingdom Metazoa; phylum Arthropoda; class Insecta; order Hymenoptera; family Cynipidae; genus Melikaiella; species Melikaiella ostensackeni. Next base: position 16,429,726 of record JAUMHM010000085.1, on the reverse strand, counting down.
CAAAAGATTTTAAATCATTTTACAAAGATCTGACAAAGATTTCAAAAAGTTTCGAAAGATTTCAGACAAATTTTAAAGGATAGTAAATAATTCAATTTTGAAGATTTCAGAAAGTTTTTAAAGATTGACAGATAATTCTTAGATATAATTCTAAATTTCTTTGGTATCAGTTCCTCAAAGAAATTCACAAAGATTTCAAAAGATTTGAAATCGTTTTACAAAGATTTGACAAAGATTTCAAAAAGTTTCGAAAGATTTCAGAAAAATTTTAAAGGTTAGTAAATAGTTCAATTTTGAAGATTTCAGAAAGTTTTTAAAGATTGACAGATAATTCTTATATATAATTCTAAATTTCTTTGGTATCAGCTCGTCAGAGAAATTCACAAAGATTTCAAAAAATTGTTAAAGATAAATAAATAATTCAATTTTAAAGATTTCAGAAAGTTTGCAAAGATTGCTAAATAATTCTTAGATATAATTATAAATCCCTTTGGTATTAGCGCTTCAAAGAAGTTCACAAAGATTTCAAAAGTTTTTTAATCATTTTACAAAGATATGACAAAGATTTCAAAAGATTTCAGAAAAATTTCGAAGATTAGTGAATAATTCTATTTTGAAGATTTCAAATAGATTTTAAAGATTGGTAAATAATTCTTAGATATAATTGTAAATTTCTTTGGTATTAGCACTTCAAAGAAATTCACAGAGATTTCAAAAGATTTTAAATCATTTTACAAAGATATGACAAAAGTTTCAAAAGATATCTTAGATTTTGCAAAGATTTCAAAGCATGGTAAATAATTCAATTGAAAAAATTTCAGAAAAATTTTAAAGATTAGTGAATAATTCAATTTTAGATATTTCAAAAAGTCTTCAAATATTGGCAGATAATTCTTAGATATAATTTTGAAGATTTCCAAGATTTCGTAGATTCAAAAATATCAAACACTTCGAAGAAATTCACAAATATTTCAAAGAATCCAAAAGATTTCGAAGATTTCACAATTTTTCGAAGAATTCAGAAAGATTTCTAACAATTCAAAGAAATTCACAAAGATATCAAAAGAAGTTCAAAATATTTCAGAAGATTCCCAAGATTGATATTCTATTTGGTAAATTATTCTTAAATATAATTCAGAAGATTTCACAAAGACTTCAAAGGTTGGTAAATTAGTATTAGACTTAATTCAGAAGATTTCAGAAGATTTGCAAAATTTCACAAAGATTTCTAAGATTTCGGAAAGATTTTAAAGATTCCAAAATTTCACTAGAATTTCAAGCACTTCAAAGAAATTCAGAAAGATTTCAAAAGATTTCAAAAAATTTCAGAAAATATTCAAGATTTTGCAATGATTTCAAAGTATGGTAAATAGTTCAATTTGAAAGATTTCAGAAAGATTTCAAAGATTAGTAAATAATTCAATTTTTAAGATTTCAGAAAGATTCCAAAGATTGGGAAATAACTCTTTGATATAATTCAGAAGATTTCAGAAGGTATCGAAGATCTTGCGAAGATTTCAAAGTATGGTAAATAATTCAATTTAAAAGATTTCAAAAACTCTTCAAATATTAGTAAATAATTCAATTTGGAAGATTTCGGAAAGATTTCAGAGATTGGAAAATAATTGTTAAAGATAACTCAGAAGGTATTAGAATATTTTCCAGATTTCGCAAAAAATCTTCAAAATTGAATAATTTTCAATTTTGAATCTTCAAAATTGAACTATTCCGAAAAAGCATTTTGAATCTTTAAAATTGAACTATTCCAAAAAATCATTCAAAATTACATCATTTTAAACTATAAACATTTCAAATTAATGAATGTTCAATTGAAAATCTTAAAAAATTCATTAATTTTCGATTTCAAATTTACATTAACTATTGAAAAATCTTCAATTGCAAATATTCAGAATTGAAGAAGTTTCCATTGTAAATCTTAAAAATTGAACTACATATTCTGAAAAAAAAACTTTCGAAATTTTATAATTTTAAACTGTAAACATTCGAAATTAATGAATCTTTAGTTGAAAATGATGAAAATTTATGAATTTTAAATTGCAAATCTAAAAAATTGAATGCATTTTAATTTTAAATCTTCAAAATTGAATAATTTTTCATTCTGAATCTTCAAAATTGAACTATCCCAAAAAAGCATTCTGAATTACATTATTTCAAACTATAAACATTTCAAATTAATGAATGTTCAATTGCAAATCATAAAAATGTAATAATCTGCAATTTTAAATCTTCAAAATTGAACTATTCCAAGAAAATAATTCAAAACTACATCATGTTCTATTTTACACATTAAATATTGAAAAGTCTTCAATTGCCAAAATTCAGAATTGAAGAAGTTTCCACTGTAAATATTCAAATTGAACTACATATTCCAAATAATAACCTTTCGAAATTTTATAATTTTAAACTATAAACATTTAAAATTAATGAATTCTTAATTGCAAATCTTGGAAATTGGAAAATTTTAAATTGCAAATCAATAAAATTTAATAAATTTCAATTTTACATCTTCAAAATTTAATAATTTTCAATTTTAGATTCTCAAAATTGAAATATTCAAAAAAAATATTCAGAATTGCATCACTTTCTATGTCAGAATTGCATTACATCACATTCTATTTCAGAATTGAATAATTTTCATTGTAAATCTTCAAGATTGAATTACATAATCCAAAGAAACGTTCAAAATTACATTATTATAAAATTTAAACAATCCAAATTAATGAATCTGCTATCGTACTCTTCAAAATTAAATAATTTTCAATTTAGAATCTGAAAAATTGAACTATTCCAAAAACAACATTCAAACTTACATCATTTTAAACTATAAACATTTCAAATTAATGAATGTTCAATTGAAAATCTTAAAAATTCAATAATTTGCAATTTTAAATCTTCGAAATGGAATTATTTCAAGAAATTTATTCAAAACTCCATCATTTTCTATTTCACACTGTGAGTATTGAAAAGTCTCCAATTGCAAATATTCAGAATTGAAGAAGTTTCTACTGTAAATCTTCGAAATTGAACTAAATATTCCGAAAAAAAAACTTTCAAAATTTCATAATTTTAAATTAGAAACATTCAAAATCAATGAATCTTTAATTGCAAATCTTAAAAATTGGAAGGTTTGAAATTGCAAACCAATAAAATTGAATAAATTTCATTTTTACATCTTCAAAATTCAATAATTTTTAATTTTAAATTCTCAAAATTAAAATATTCAAAAAAATATGCAAAATTGCATTATTTTCTATTTTACACATTAAATATTGAAAAGTCTTCAATTGCAAATATTCAGAATTTAAGATGTTTCCATTGTGAATCTTCAAAATTAAACTATATATTCTGAAGAAAAAAAAATTCAAAATTTCATAATTTTAAAATAAAAACATTCAAAATTATTGAATCTTCAATTGCAAAGTTTGAAAATGATATAATTTTCAATTTTAAATCTTTAAAATTGAACTATTCCAAGAAAATAATTCAAAATTGCATCATTCTTCCATTTTACTCATTAAACATTAAAGAGTCTTCAATTGCAAATATTCAGGATTGAAGAATTTTCCATTGTAAATTTTCAAAATTAAACTACATATTCCAAGAAAAAAAATTTCTAATGACATTATTTTAAACTGTAAAAATTAAAATAATTGACCCTTTAGTTAAAAATGATAAAAATTTATGAATTTCAAGTTGCGAATCTATAAAATTGAATACATTTTGATTTTAAACCTTCAAAATTGAATAATTTTCAATTTTGAATCTTCAAAATTGAACTATTCCAAAAAAGCATAAAAAATTACATCATTTTTACTATAAACATTTCAAATATCAGAATGTTCAATTGCAAATCTTAAAAATTTAATAAATTGGAAATCTGAATCTTCAAAATTGAACTATTCCAAGAAAATCATTCAAAATTGCATCACTTCCTATTTTGCACATTAAATATTGAAAAGTCTCTAATTGCAAATATTCAAAATTAAGGGATTTTCCACGGTAAATCTTCAAAATTAAACTACATATCAAAAAAAACTTTCAGAATTTCATCATTTTGAACTGTGAACATTCCAGGTTAATGAATCTTCAATTAAAAATGATGAAAATTGATGAATTTTAAATTGCGAACCCATAAAATCGCATACATTTCAATTTTCAAAATTGAACTACTCCAAGACTTCTTCAATTAAAAATTGCAATCGAATAAAAATTGCAATAACTGCAATTTGCAAATTTTAAACTATAAAAACTCAATATTAAACACGTTGCCAATTAAAATTAAAATTGTAGGAAATCCGACGTATCTATTGATTTTGATGTAGCTACTAATTTTAATTTATGATTATAATTAATTATAGTTTATAGTACTTTGAATTTGAGCACATATTTTAATTTGATAATTATAGGCAATTAAAATAAGAAACATGTTATAAAGCGCGCGTATCGCGCTATTTTTACTAGTCAAAGAATAAATCACAAAATATTTCTTGCATCTGTCGAAAATTGGTTAAGCTTTTGAAGACTTAAATAAAATAGTTAAATAAAAATTAAGCACCGGTAGGATCTCCTTACATCTTTAGATAAATTCCTTAAAATAATTGGGTCATAAGCCCGGCTAGCTCAGTCGGTAGAGCATGAGACTCTTAATCTCAGGGTCGTGGGTTCGAGCCCCACGTTGGGCGTTTCTTTTTGCATTCTTATTTTTAATTTTTATGAACCAAATAATAATACAAAATTAAATATTTATCTTCACAATTTTTTAAGATTATTCAACTTACTACCCAGAAAAGTAATTCTTAATATTTTATTGAAGAAGAATTATTTCAAAGAGAAATTGAATCTCTATTATTTCCGTCAAATTAAAATTTAAGAAATTGAAATCAGAATAAATCAGAATTCAAATTCCCTTTTAACGTCCAATCAATATTCAAATTTAACTACGAAATTCCTGAAAATTAAAAAAAAAATCCAAGAATCCAACAATCAAATTTGGACAAAACACTTTCAAATGTCTCCATTCAAATTAAAAATAAATACAAAAAAATGAGAAAAACAGGAAGGAAAAAGAAGGCAATCTCCAAATTGCCTTTCTTCTTTTCTTTCTTTCGTCTTTCATTATTTTTTATTGTGATTTAATGTGATTATTTTATATTATTGTGATTTAAAAACAAATTAAAATAAAAAAAAAACAAAAGAAAGAATAGAAGGAAGGGGATTTGGAGGTTGCCTCCTTTTTCTTTGCTCCTTTTTTTATTTTTGTGTTTTTTTTATATGAATGCAGACATCTGAGAGTGTTGTGTCCAAATTTGATCGTTGAATTCTTGGTCTTTTTAAATAAATTTCCAGGAATTTCGTAGTTCTGTTCTTTCAGCATTTTTTTTTAAATTTGTCCACACGTATTAAAATATTTTAAACAGATTTTTTTTTATATCTGCCGTGGCCGTGACTCGATTTGTGACAATTATAAATAATAACTTTAAACTGTTTCATTTATGTACTGAAAAAAAATTGAATCAAAGAAATATTATTTGATTAAAAAAAATGATCGTGCTGAAAACGCCCAATCAGGTATTTTCTCAATGCAAAGAAATAGTTTTATCTAACCCAAAAATTTGAAATTATTGAAACAAATTAATAATTATTTCTGTCAGTGAAGTATTAATTGATCGGATACACGTTGTTATTGGTTGAAAAAAATTAGAGATTTGTGTTTCAAAACTAGATATTTGATATAATCAAATGTGATTATAAATCAAGGAAATATTTCTTTCAACAAATTAATGTACATTATAAAAATAAAGTCCATAATAAAAAAAATATCTTTTACTTCAGTAAAAGATATTTTTAACTGAAAGATGTAATTCCTTGTTTCCAAGAAGTGCACTTTAAATTTTAATAAATATTCCTTTGAAAAAATAAATGGATTTCCAATAGGACTAAATATTTCTTCTGTCCTAAGATGCAATATATTGTTCGGAATAAGCTAGCTTAGAATCAAAACATTTTTTCATTGGACCAAAGCAATACATTGTTTGAAAAAATTTAATAGTTGAAACACAAAAATGTAAATCTACCATTTGTTCAAAAGTATTATTTCTTCATTATTTAATTTATTTAACAGTATTTATACGAAATGCACATGTATTTATTTCAATAAAGCGCGTCCTTCGCTCCAACAAATATTTATTTGAATTTATTAATTAAAGATTCATTATTCAATATACGATTCCTTCCAATGTAATGGATTAATATTTAATTGAAAAAAAGCATTTTTTGAATTTATATGATTATAATTATTTATATGACAAAAATACTTCTTTTACTCAAAGAATCTAAATGACTTTATCCACATATGCATAAATTGCTTAATTTTAAGCCTCTAAAAAATATTTACACACCTAAAGTAAACAAATCCTTGGTGCGAAAAAAAAACCCAAAGAAACCCATTTCTTTGGATCAAGTACATTTTATTTTCAGTGTGTATTAGGGTGCACAATAAAAATTTAAATTTTTAAATTTTGCAAACGCTACCCCCTAAATTTCTTCCTTCTGGCGAAAAAATATTGCCATAATTTTTTTTTTGATTGTTCAGAAGTTGCGTTAGGCCGTTTTAGGTCTTAGAAGGGATTTTCTTTGTTTCCGATTTTAAAAAAATACAAATTTGAAGCTACAAAATACTTTCACCCTTAGAAACTATTTATTATTGATTGAGGAATAAACCCTAAATTTTATGAGATAAAAAATTTGTTTTGAAGATATTATCAGACTTGGAAAATTTGTAATTCCAAAAAATTAATGGTCTAAAATAGCCCTCAAAAATTTTTTTCCCAAAAATAATATGCACAGAATTTCTTCTGAAATATGAAGAAATTATTCTCCATATTAAATAAATTTAAAATATTTATACAGAATGAAAAGAAAAAATCTTAAATTTCAAAATACGAAAAAATACACATTTTTTATAGTTTAAGGATTCGTACAGTACATTAAGATGCATTATTAACTATAATTTACTTGAAAATGATTACTTTTTTGAAATCACTTTTTACTCACTGGAATAAAGTCACTACAGTCACGTTTTTAAATAAAAGGATCACTATAGTCACTTTTCGCTCAATGAATTTAATTTAGGTCTATAGCTATTTCTGAATTTTGTTGAGTTCTTTTGAATTTTACTGAATTCTTTTAAATTCCTTTGAATACTTTTGAATTCACCTTGAATTCTTATGAATTTTCTCAGACTTCCATTTACCCGATTTTAATTTAATTTCTTAAATTTTTAAAATTTTGTAGCATTCACTTGAATTATTTCAAATTCACCTTAAACTATTTTCAATTCATCTTGGATTCGTATGAATTTCATTGAATCTATCAAATTCAGGTCTGTACCTCTTTCTGAATTCTCTTGAATTATTTTGAATTCCTTTGAATTCTTTTCATTCCTTTCAATTTGTTTTAATTCACATTAAATTCTTTGAAATTTATCCTGAATTCGAATGAATTTTGTGGAATTCCCTTGAATTCTTCTAAATTCACTCCAATTTGATTGAAATCAATGAAATATTTTGGATTTTATAATTGTATTGAATTTATTTGAATTAATTTAGAATTCACCCTAAATTGTTTTTAATCTACATGAATTCTCCCAAATTCACTAAATTCTACTCAATTCAATGGACTTGTTATTTTTTAAAGTTTTTTTTAATTCACCTTGAAGCCCATAAACTCAACTTGAATTCTTAGGCACTTCATCAAATTGTTTTGAATTCCCTTGAATTTTTCTTAATTCGCTTCAATTTTTTGAAAATTCACCTTTAATTTTGATGATTTTTATCAAATTCTTTTTTTTCCCCTGAATAGCTCTAAATTTATTCAAATTTGATTCAATTAATTGCGTTTTTATTTCTTGATTTTTTTTCAATTCACTTAAATTCTCTAAACAATTTTTTTAAAATAAAAGAAAATTTATGGCAGTATTCTGTCGCCAAAAGGAAGGAGTTTGAGGGATAGCATTTGCAAAATTCAAAAATTCAAACTTTTTTTGGGCACCTTAGTATGTGTATATGTATTGTTATAAATGATTTATTTCACGTCAGAGGAAAACGAGTCTATACGAAACGCGAGCAGTAATTTCCAGCTTCTTTTAGGACAAAAAATAATAAGTGCAATTTGAATCAAAAGTTTATCTTGGTAATTTGTAAGAAAAAGAAAGTGTAATAAAAATAGGCAAATTTTCGAAAAATATGATTAATTATTCAATGAAAATAAAGTCAGAAGTTCTCGGTTTCATCATTAAACGGTATACATGCTCAAAAAAGAATAAATAAAGTACAGAAAAAAAATGCCACGATTCAATTCAATGTTTCAATTTTTCACGATTCATTCAATTCAATTTTCTACCAAAGAACGAATTTAAAAAAAAATACATGAATTTTCCACCAAATCGTTAAATTTTCAACTGAAAAACGTAAGTTTTCAACTCAAAATGGAATATTTGACTTTTAAACTGGAAAAAATGAATTTTCAACAATAAAGTTCATTTTCAATCAAGAAAGATGAATTTTCAACCATAAAGTTGAATTTTCAACTAAAGCAGATAAGTTTTCAACTAAAAATACAACTGTTCAGTTTTCAGTTTAAAAATTAATTTACAGCAAGAAAAAATGAATTTCCAACCAAATAAATGGATTTCCAAAAAAATAGTTAAACTTTCAACGAAAGAAAATTATTGTTTCACCAAAAAAGACGAATTTTCAACAAATTATATGAATTTTAAAAAAAACTGTTGAATTTTGAAGCCAAAAAGATGGATTATCTACAAAACAGTTGAACTTTCAATCCAAAAATATGAATGTTGAACAAAAAAGTTAATTAAAAAAAAAATGGTTAAATTTTCTACCAAATTATTGAATTTTGAAACTAAAAAGACAAATTATTCAAAAAAAAAAAAAATTAAAATTTAACCAAACAATTGTATTAACGACCAAATAGTTGAATTACCATCTAAGAAAGATGAATTTTCAACCAAAAAGTTAATTTTCTACCAAAGAACGAATTTAAATTAAAAAATACATAAATTTTTCACCAAACCGTTGAATTATCAACTGAAAAACATAAATTTTCTACCAAAAATGGAATTATTGACTTTTAGACTGGAAAATATGAATTTTCAACATAAAAGTTAATTTTCAACTAAGAAAGATGAATTTTCAAACAAGAAGATTAATTTTCTACCAAAGAACGAATTTAAATGAAAAAATACATGAATTTTCAACTGAAAAATATGAGTTTTCTACCAAAAATGGAACATTTGACTTTTAAACTAGAAAAGATGTATTTTCAACAATAAAGTTCATTTTCAATTAAGAAAGATGAATTTTGAACCAAATAGTTGAATTTTCAACTGAAGCAGATAAGTTTTCAACCAAAAATACAACTGTTCAGTTTTCAGTTTGGAAAATTAATTTACAGCAAGAAAAAAGGAATTTCCAACCAAGTAAATGAATTTTCAAAAAAAAATAGTTAAACTCTCAATCAGAGAAAATTAATGTTCCACCAAAAAAGACGAATTTTCAATAAAACATATGAATTTTTTAAAAATTGTTGAATTTTGAAGCCAAAAAGATGATCTTTCAACAAAAAAGTTAATTTTCTACCAAGTAGTTCAATGTTCAAATATATAGTTTTATTTTAACCAAATAGTTGAATTTTCGAACAAAATAGTTGAATTTTTAACCAAAAATATGAATTTTAAAGAAAGAAGTTAAATTTGAACCAAATAGTTTGATTTTCTACCAAACTATTGAATTTTTAAACCAGAAAGACGAATTTTCAACCACAAAAAAATTAAATTTTAACCAAACAGTTGCATTAACAAACAAATAGTAAATTTTCAAGCTATAAACATGAATTTTTTTCAGAAAGTTAAATTGTTAACCAAAAAGTTAATTTTGAACTAAAAAAAAATGAATTTTCAACTTAGAAGATTGATTTTCTACCAAAGAATGAATTTGAAAAAAATACATAAATTTTTCACCAAATCGTTGAATTTTCAACTGAAAAATGTGCATTTTCTATCAAAAATGGAACGGTTGACTTTTAAGCCGGAAAAGATGAATTTTCAACAATAAAGTTCATTTTCCATTAAGAAAGATGAATTTTCAACCAAATAGTTGAATTTTTAACTAAAAAAGATAAGTTTTCAACCAAAAATACAGAAGAAATTAATTTATAGAAAGAAAAAAGGATTTTTCAACCAAATAAATAAATTTTTAACAAAATAATTAAATTTTCATCTAAAGAGGTTGATCATAAAAAAAGTAAATTTTTAACGAGGTAGTTCAACTTTCAACCAAATAGTTAAATTTTCAATCAAGAAAATTAATGTTCTACCAAAAAAACGAATTTTCAATAAAATATATGAATTTTTAACAAAATTGTTGAATTTTCAAGCCAAAAAAAACGAATTATCCACGAAACAGTTGAATTTTCAATCCAATAATATGATCTTTTAACAAAAAAGTTAATTTTCTACCAAGTAGTTCAATATTCAAATGAATAGTTCAATTTTTAATCAAAAAGTTCAATTTTCAACCAAATAGTTAAACTTTCAACCAATAAGATTAAAGTTCCACCAAAAAAGACGAATTTTCAACAAAAGATATGAATTTTCAACAAAACTGTTGAATTTTGAAGCAAAAAAGAAGAATTATTTACAAAACAGTTGAATTTTCAATCCAATAATATGATCTTTCAATAAAAAAGTTAATTTTCCATCAAGTACTACAATATTACAAAGTTGAATTTTCAACCAAAATGATAAATCCATAACCAAAAAAATGAATGTTTTACAAGGAACTACTTTAAACCAAGTATTCGACTTTTCAAATAAAAAATACGAATTCTCAACGAACATGTTATAGTTAATATTTCAACCAAAGAAGATTTTAATTTGAAATCAAACACAGTTGAATTCTACCAAAAAAGACGAATTTTCAACAAAAAAATTAATTTTCTACCAAATATTCAATATTTGAACAAATATTCTAACATTTAACGAAATAACTGAATTTTCTACCGAAATAATTGAATTTTCATCAAAAAAGTTAATTTTCTACCAAATTGTTGAATTTTCAAGCCAAAAAGACGAAGTTTCTGCAAAGCTGTTGAATTTTCAACGAAAAAGTTAATTTACAACCAAAAAGTTGAATTTTCAACTAAAATGATAAATCCATAACCAAAAAAAAAAGAATATTAAACATTGATGTTATTTCATCGACCAGGGTAATTAATTAATTAATATTTTGATGTTCTTATATCGATTACTGGTCAAATTG
>JAUMHM010000085.1:16400749-16414911 GCA_032362435.1 Melikaiella ostensackeni | reverse complement strand
GAAGATGACAGGTGAAGAAGCAAGAGAAACTGTTCTAGCAGTGTGTTGACAAGGCGGTAGCGGCCATTTTTTTTACTAAAATGATAGAATCGCAGATCATCCAGAGAATCGCAGTCGGTAATTTATCTTTTTCCTCAAAACTAATTATCGGACTTTATAAATAAAAACTAACAATTTTCGTTATAAACATGCATCCTGAAATTATTTTTTGCAGAAACGCAAAGATGAAATACTATTTATAAAGTTATTTACTAATTTCACAAGTTATTTATAAATGCATAATTTTACTAAGTTTAGACAATTATTTATTGCTAACTTCACAAGTCACTTTCCTTTATAAATAAATAAATTTATGAGTACCAACCTTGTGAAATTATTTATTTCCAAATTTACAAGTCTATTTCTTATAAACAAATAAATTCCCTGAGTTGTCAAATTATTTATTGCTAACTTGACAATTCAATTTCCTTTATAAATAAAAAAATGACCAACCTTGTGGAATTATTTATTTATAAATACACAAGTCTCTATTTTTTATGAATAAATGAATAAATAAATTTACCAACTTTACGAAATTATTTATTTCCAAATTCACAAGCCCATTTCTTATAAACAAATGAATGCCATGAGTTGTCAAGTTATTTATTACTATCTTAACAATTCACTTTTCTGTATGAATGAATAAATTTACCCACCTTGTGTAATTATTTATTTATAAATACACAAATGTTTGTTTTTATGAATAAATAAATAAATTTACGAACTTTGCGAAATTATTCATTTCCAAATTCACAAGTCTATTTCTCATAAACAAAAAAATTTCCTGAATTGTCAAATTATTTATTTATAAATTCACAAGTATCTGTCATTTATGAGTAAATAAATAAATAAGTAAATTCACCAACTTTACGAAATTATTTATTTTCAAACTCAGAAGCCTATTTCCCTCATAAATAAATAAACTAACTCTGCAAAATTATTTATTCCCAAATTCACAAGTCTCTTTCTTGTAAATAAATAAGAAAATTCTTCAAGTTTTCAAATTATTTATTCATTGAGTCACAAGCCTATTTCCTTTATAAATAAATTAATTTACCAACCTCATGAAATTATTTATTTATAAATTCACAAGCATCTGTCCTCTATAAATAAATAAATAAATTTACCAATTTTGCGAAATTATTTATTTCCAAATTCACAACCCTATTTCCTTTATATATGGATAAATAGACTTGTGAATTTGGAAATAAATAATTTTCTAAAGCTGGTGAATTTATTTATTTATTTATTTATAAAGGAAAGTGACTTGTGAATTCAGCAATAATCAAATTTATTTAATTACAAAGAAAATAGGCTTGTGAATCTATAAGTAAATAATTTAAAAACTTAGAAAACTTTCTTATTTATTTACAAAAAAGATACTTGTGAATTAAAAAAAAAAAATTCGCGAAGTTGGTAAATTTAGTTATTGATAAAGGAAAGTGACTTGTAAAGTTAGCAATAATTAAATTTATTTATTTATAAAGAAAATAGGCTTGTGAATCTTTAAATGAATGATTTGAAAACTTAAGAGAACTTTCTTATTTATTTACAAATAAGATACTTGTGAATTTGGAAATAAGTAATTTCGCAAAGTTGGTGAATTTATTTATTTATTTATTCATAAATGATGGAGACTTGTGAATTTATAAATAAATAATTTCACAAGGTTTTCAAATTAATTTATTTATAAAGGAAATAGGCTTGTGAATCTATAAATAGAGAATTCAAAAACTTAGAGAATGTTTTTATTTATTTATTCATGAAGGACATAGACTTGTGAATTTGAAAATATATAACTTCGCAAACTTGGTAAGTTTATTTATTTATAAAGGAAATAGGCTTGTGAATTTGAAAATAAATAATTTGCAAAGTTGGTGAATTTATTTATTTATTTATTCATTCATAAAAGACAGAGACTTGTGAATTCAAAAATAAGTAATTTCGTAAAGTTGGTAAAAGTATTTATTTATAAAAAGAATAGGCTTGTGAGTTTATAAATAAATAATTTTAAAATTTAAAGAATTTTTTTATTCATTTACAAGAAAGTGATTGTGCATTGAGGAATAAATAATTTCGTAAAGTTGGTAAATTTATTTATTTATTTATTCATGAAGAACAGAGACTTGTGAATTTGAAAATAAATAATGTTGCAAAGTTGGTAAATTTATTTATTTATTTATTCATAAAGAACAAAGACTTGTGTACCTATAAATAAATAATTTCACAAGGTTGGTGAATTTATTTATCTATAAAGGAAATTGGAATGCGAAATTAGAACGAAATAATTTGACAACTTAGGGAATCTATTCGTTCATAAGAAATGGACTTGTAACTTTGGGAATAAATAATTTCGCAAATTTGGTAAATTTATTTATTTATAAAGGATAGTGACTGATAAAGTTAGCAATAAATAATTGTCTAAGCTTAGTAAATTTATGCATTTATAAATGACTTGTGAACTTGGTAAATAACTTCATAAATAGTGTTTTTATCTTTATACTATATTTTTGCGAGAAATAATTTGAAGATGCATGTTTATTTTAATGGTTAGTTTTTATTTATATATTCTGATGATTAGTTTTGAGGAAAAAGATAGATTACCGACCGCGATTCTCAGGGTAACCTGCGAATTTATCATTTTAGTACAAGAAGTGGCCGCTACCGCCTTGTTAACGCGCTACTAGATCGGTTTCTCTTGCTTCTTCATCTGTCATTTTCCGTCACGTTGTTCTCAAAAACTTTGGAAGAATTTTTCGCTTTTGTTTCTCATTGAATCGCGAAATTTGCTTCATAATTGTGAAGTTTAGTTTGTGGAAGGATGATGTACAGAGCGTTTTTTTATTTAGTGTCGGTGTTGTGTCTGTAAAATATAACTGAAGTCAAGTGTGTTTGTCACTCGCCATCTCTTTCTCGGGATTTGTCTGCTCGGTGTTGATTTCAACAAACAAATTTTTAACTCCCCTTTATACAACGTCCTTAAGCCTGCGAGGTCCAAGATGTGTATACATGAAAAAAATTTTCTTACCTTGACCATCTCGAGTATCTCAGCACACTTGATCCTGACATTCAGAAACGGACAATTGACACTGAGTCTCAATATCACTGGCAAATGCAGAGTGACCATACTCAAGTATTTATTTGTTTGAACCTGTCGAGGTCCATCAAGAACATTTCCGAGATTCATCATCCTCCCAACTTCGCTAGGTGTTACTTCTGGACTTTCAAACACTCTTCCGTTTTTAGAAGACACGTCCTCATCTTGCGACAGGGGTCTCTTAATCTGTCCAACGCTGAACTTTCTTTCCTCAGTATTGCGCAAATAATCTGGCACCTGATATTTTTCAATATTGATTTTCTCCTCAGTATTTTCTAACGAATAGAAGGATTCATTTGGCTCCAAATTCATATTCTCAATATCATCATTACCGAAACCTTCAAGAGTATTGAAAACCACTCCATCCCTTGATCTTGAAACATCTTCATCAAACGAAACACCTTCTCCTTGGTACTTCTGAACTCTCTCAATTTCACGAAAATTCAAACTTCTTCGATCATTAATCTGTTCACTTGCTGTTCGAAGACTAGCAAAATTATCATCAAACTTTGGGCTTTTTCCATATATTCTAGTATCAGAGTCCGGCTCATAATTTTCATCAAGCTGCTTTTGCTTCGCAATTTTTATTTTAATGGGGTGTTTTGATCGTTTATCATCTTGGCTGAAATCATTGAGAAGTTCAGTTGATGCGGTGAATTTTCTCTCACTTTCGCTGCTAGAACTGAAGCGAGTCTCTGAATCTCGCAACCTCAGATTTCTAGCACCCTCGACCTTAAATCCTTTGCCTTCATCGGAGGAATTGGAGTTAGCCAGCTTATCTCCACTGTTGTCGCTGACGAATGCTCTGCCCTCGTTAAGTGTTTTGTAAGAGGAATCATTAACTCTGCCGTCGATGCAATCGAATGAACCGGATGGATACCTCTCTGGAGTCTCCACGTTCCCTTCTCTGGGAAAACCCGGGTTTTCAGTGATGCTTTGGGGGAAGAAACCCTCCGTTTTGAATGAGTCCTGCAGCTGAAGGGGCTGGTAAACATTTTTCTGGGTGGACTTGCTTGGCGAACGCTCGATGCTCATGTCATACCTGTTGGAAATGTTTGACATTAATTAATACAGTTGGTTGACTTAGAACCAATCTATTCAGATTATTCCATTTTTCAAAATAAAAAAAGGTAATACTCCAAAAAAAAACACATTTCTGAAAATTGCTAACTTACTCAAATTTGCAGGACTGGCACAGACTAATATACTTTTAAAAAATGCAAAAAGCTACTAATTTAAGCTGAAAAGTGACTAAAAGTGACTACTGTTCACACACAAAATTAGATGAAATTCTATTGCTGAATTCAGGATTGAATACCAAGGTTACGACTACTATAATTAATTTCACAAGCTCATTTTAAAGCTATTTTTTCACTGTATCACAACAGCTTATGAGCATGAATCTAAAAAATTTTCTATCACAGTGCAAGAACTTAAAGTTGTAACAAAAAACTTGGAACAATGTCAATATTCTTTGTGGTAAAAACAATATTATTGTAGATATATGAAACGTGTAACAATGAGGTTTCTGTAAAAATTTCTTCAAAATATACATTTATTTTTTATTTTTATTTGCCTACAGCAAGCCTCACAATCCCTATTGGATAAAAAATAGGGTACAAAGGGTACTTTTAACACACTCAAAAAGTAATTTTTTCAGACTTAATGGGTACCCTTTTTTAAAAAAATGGGGTAGGATAAAAAAATTATTAAAGGCAGTAGATTTTTCATAGGCATAGGTAGTAATTTTTCTGTTTTTAAAGATTAATTTTTCAGCTAGTTTTGAAAAATCTCTAAAGCAGCTCAAGATTTCCTACTGATAAAAATCCAGTAGGAAAAAAAATCGAAAAGAGCTGAAAGAATGAGAAATGGATGAAGTGTATAATTTGAAAATGATCAATTTTGAGTTTATGCATCTATTTTTAATTCTTTCAGCTTTTTTGATGTTTTTTGTACTGTATTTCAATCAGTATTAAATTTTGAGATATTCAACAGATTTTTTAAACATAGATAGAAAAATATCATTTTAAAATACGATAAATTGACTTCGCGAAGAACGACCTGTTGTTCCAGTTTTGATTACTTAGGCATGAAAATCTTCTCTAACGTATTTTATCAGTAAAATGTTCTTAAGTATATAAAAGAATTTTCCAATATAATCATTTGGAAAACCTGCTACCTTTTTGTTTTTGTTTCCTCAGGAGTTGACAATTTTTCTCTAGGATACTTTCATCCATAGAAAGGCCTCAAATAATGGAAGAAATTCTCTAGTCATTTTGAAAGGGGTTTTCCAACCTTTTGTTAAAAACAGTGGTCTGTTAAATATGAAATTATCTCTTACGGACTAATATACACATAAAAATCTGGTAAAATTTGAAGACACTTTTCAGACCTACAAAAACGTTGTAAAAATTGGGATCCACAAAAACATAAAAATTATGATAATAAACATTTTTTCATATACATGTTGCTAACACGCAAAATCAAGCCAATTCATCAATACACGACTCACTATATTTATTCTGGTGATTTTTGCATTTATTTTGAAACCTACACGAATTCTGTGTCCTTTTTATCAGGAATTTTCAGTTTTGAGTCTCAATTTAAAATTGCTGAAGTTTCAATGTCTTCAATTTAAGCTTGCTTATTAAGGTTCACTATTTTAATCTGAAATTATCTTAACGTTTTCAATCCAAAATTGTTTAATTTTAAACGCTTTTAATATCGAATTATTAAGTTTTCGGCCGCTTCAAGCTCCAAATTACCAAGACATTAAGACCCCATTTGAATTGGTACCATTTTGAACAATTTGAATTTGAAATCGTCTTATGATGTTTGAATTGCAAATTGTTCAGGCTTTTAAGCTTTCACTTTGAAATTGTCTAATCTGAAACGATTTTAATTTGGACCATTCAACTTTATTTGGTTAAATTTTTTGAATTCACAATTGAAAATTATTGAAGTAAAAAAGTTTTTTAATTTGAAAGTGTCAAGAATGATTTTCGTTAGGCTTAACAAACAATCATGGGTCCTAAAGGATCCTAAGGGTCCTAATGAATAGTTAAGAAGAGATTCCAAGATATTTATGACACCGAAAGAGTGCAAAGTTTGGACGCCTCGATTTTGTTGACAATTAAAAAAATGTTGGCTATTGACTGAAAATAGGGTACCACAGAGACCAAATCTTTGAAATAGGTGACTTTGGGAACCACAGCTGAATATAGGGTAAAATATGGGATAATAAGGGATATAGTTACCGGTCTGTGAGGCCTGTTACACTGTTACAGATAAGATGTTTTTAAATTTTTTCAAATTTTTTGTTACAATTTTAAGTTCTTGCACTGTAATAGGAAATTTTTTGAGATTTATGCACATAAGCTGTTGCGATACAGTGGAAAAATAGCTTCAAATTGAGCCCAAGAACATTGGAAAATATTGATTATTAAGGAAATTATTGAAAATTTAAGAAAACATTGAAATTTACACTATTTTTTCAATATCTACTTGAAATACAGACAAATTGACGTCATCCTGGACTTACTTTATACATAATTTTGAGAGCATTTGACCTTTTGAAGAAAAATTTTTTTAGCTCTGACATAATTAAAATTAAGAGAACTTAATCAGTCATCAAAAAAGAGGTGGTCGGAAACTTTTGCACGGCAGTGTGAATTACTTAGGTTTTCTTTTTTTTCTATTAGATAAAATCTAAAATTAGATGACCTTTTTCAGAAAAGTGACTGAAAAGTGACTTGAAACAAAAAAGTGACTAAAAGTGACTTAAGTGACTACGTGGCAGCCCTGGATGTTTCGTCTTCGAACTATTGACACCAATTTTTTGGATAAAAATGACCATGTCTTTGAATTCGGAAGACTTTGGGCTTTCACATGCTTTTTATTTTAAAAATCTGGGACTTGTTTCTGAAATTTTCGACTCCCCACCCTCATGTAAGATACCGTGAGATTTGCTCCAACCCCCCCCCCTCCCCCAAAAAAAATCTTACTAAGATTCTATAAATTTAGGGAACGAGCATACATATAAATTCCGTCAATTAAATAAACGTACAACTTTAATGATATCAGCTTTAGAAGAGAAAATTTCGAGTTTTCTAAAATAATATTTCTGAGGTATTAAAAATGAACTTCAGAATTTATTTGAACTATTATTTTTTCGCTTGTAGGCTGAAGAATAATAGTTTGATAATATAAAAATAATAGTTTAATAATTTACAGATAAATTATCAAAATTTCTATTTCATTATCGCAGACTTCACAGTCTCTCCCCGATTCCCCTCTATTGCCCTTCTTCTCGTTTTCAACTTAAATACGAACTAAATTCATAAAACCCAATAAGAAAATCTAACTATTCTTGTTTGAAAGTTTATTCTTTTTGGTTAAGAAGTCTACTATTATATTTTTGCTTATTACAATATAATAATATATAATTATATATTCTAGTATGAAAATTAATCTATTTCGATAGAAATTTTATCTTTTTGGATAAAAGTGCAAGTTTTTTGTGGAAAATTAATCTGTTTCCGTTAAGGATTCAACTATTTTTTTGAAAAATCGTCTTTTTTGGTTTAATTCGAGTTTTTTTATCAAAATTAAAAACTTTTGCAGTTGAAATGTCAACTATAACGTTTTTCATACTTAATTCATCTCTTATGGTTGAAAATTCGAATACTTGGTTGAAACTTGAACTACTTTGTTAAAAATTTATTATTCTTTTTTTGGCCGAAGATTCATAATTTTAGTTGAAAATTCATTTCTTTGGTAAAAAATTTAATCATTTGAATGAAAATTCATTTTGTTAGTTGAAAATTTGTTATTTTGGTAGAAATATAATTTTATTGCTTGAAAATTCAATTATTTGGTTGAAAATTTATGTATTTTGTTGAAAATTTATGTATTTTGTTGAAAATTCATCTTTTTGGTGGAAAATTAATCTTTTTAGTTAAGAATGCAACTGTTTGGTTGTGAATTAATCTGTCCAGTTAACTATTACGTTTTTTGTTCAGAATTTACCTTTTTTGCTTGAAAATTCAACTGATTGTTAAGAAGTTGAACTACTTTATTAAAAATTAATTTTTTTGGTCGAAGATTCATCATTTTAATGAAAAGTTCATTTCTTTTCTTAAAAATTCATTTTTTTGTTGTTGTTGAAAATGTATCTTTTTTAATTAGAAATTCAACTATTCGGTTTGAAATTCATGTATTCTGTTAAAAATACGTTTTTTGTACAAAATTAATCTTTTTAGTTAAAAGTTCAAGCATTCGATTGGACTTTCATATATTTTGCTGAAAATTTGTCTTTTTAGCAGAAAATTAATTTTCTCGGTCAAAGGTTCATCCTTCGCGGTTGAAAATTTAATTATTTGGCTGAAATTTTCATTATCTGGTTTCAAATTTCATTACTTTGTTAAAAAGTCATCCTTCTTGATTGAGAATTAATATGTTTTAGTTGAACATTTAACTATTTTGTTGAAAATTCGTCTTTTTTAGTTGAATTCAATTATTTTAAATTCAAAGTTGAAATTTTTTTGGTTGAAATATCAACTATTACACTTTTCGTTGTGAATGCATCCATTTTCCTTGAAAATTCAATTATTTGGTTGAAGATTTATCATTTGAGTTGGATATTTCATCTTTTTGAATGAAATTTTTTTTTTTTAGTTGAGGATTCCACTATTGAGTTGAAAATATATGTATTCTGTTGGAAATTCATTGATTTTTGTTAAAAATGGGATTATTTTGTTAAAAATTCATCTTTCTGGTTGAAGATTCAACTACTTGATAAAAAAAAATTTCGGTTGCAAATTCATCTTCTTTAATTTAAAATTCAACTATTGAGTTGAAAATTCAATATTCTTCGAGACCTTTTTTTCTTAATTGACTGAAAAACCTTTCTAGGCTGAAAATTCAACTTTTTTGTTGAATATTCGTCTTATCGATTTGAAAATTCATGTCTTAAGTTAAGATTTATCCTTTAAGTTGAAAATTTTATCTTTTTGATAAAATTTTTTTTTAAATTAAAAATTGAACTATTGAGTTGAAAATTCAATATTTTTCATCACATTTTTTTGTTAATTGAAAAAAAACTGAAAAACCTTTCTTGGTTGAAAATTCAACTCTCTTGTTGAATATTCATCTTATTGATTTGAAAGTTCATGTCTTAAGTTCAAAATTTAACTATTCAATTTTTGGTTGAAAACTAATATTTTTAGTTGAAAAATCAACTATTGAATTGAAAATTCAACTATTTAGTTAAAAATTCTTGTATTGTGTTCATAATTATCGTATTCGTCTTTTTAGTTTTTAAATTCATATCTTTTGGCCGCAATTTCAGGTTTTTTGTTAAAAATGCAACTGTTCATTTGAAAATTAATCTTTTTTGGTTGAGGAGTCAACTACTTTGTTGGAAATTCGTCTTTTTGTAGAAAATTAATCTTCTTACTTAAAAATTCAACCATTTGATTAGAATTTCATATATTTTGATGAAAATTCGTCTTTTTAGCAGGAAATTAACCTTCTTGGTTAAATGTTCATCCTTTACGGATGAAACTTGAATCATTTGGCTGAAAATTTCATCAATTGGTTTCAAATTTCATTATTTTGTTAAAAAGTCATCCTTCTTGATTGAAAATTAATATGTTTCAGTTGAAGGGTTAACTATTTTGTTGAAAATTCGTCTTTTTCAGTTGAATTCAATTAGTTTAGATTTGAAATTGTAATCTTTTTTGGTTGAAATATCAACTATTACATATCTCGTTGTGAATTCATCCATTTTGATTGAAAATTTAATTATTTGGTTGAAAGTGAAACTACTTTGTTGAAAAATCATTTTTTTTGGTTGAAGATTTATCATTTAACCCTCCGAAAACACACCTATTCTTTCGATCACGGAGAACACTCTGGGTCAATCTGACCCAATACTTTTTTTGATCGTGCACCATTCCGCAATGACTGGATAAATTGTCTTAAAAAAATTCCAAGGTATACTTGAGAGCCAATAGGAATAATTCATGCAAAATTAAACTATCGTTGATGTCTTTAACAGGGTTAAAAAAATTCGCGAAATTGATTTTTTTTTAAAATTGATTTTTACGAAAAAAATCGTAACTTTTTACATTTTTAATATCTCAAGCTAAGAATTTATATACAAACTCTTTAAGTATGCTAGAATAATGAAAAAAGTCCTCTACTGTACATTTCAAAAAAGATCATTTTTTTGAAATTAATCTTCTTGGTTGAAAGTTCATCCTTTACGGTAGAAATTTTAATTATTTGGCTGAAAATTTTATCTTTTGGTTTCAAATTTCATTATTTTGTTAAAAAGTCATCCTTCTTGATTGAAAATTATTATGTTTTAGTTGAAGATTTAACTATTTTGTCGAAAATTCGTCTTTTTTAGTTGAATTCAATTAGCTTACATTTCAAATTGTAATCGTTTTTGGTTGAAATATCAACTATTACATTTCTCGTTGTGAATGCATTCATTTTGATTGAAAATTTAATTATTTGGTTGAAAGTAAAACTACTTTGTTGAAAAATAATTTTTTTGGTTGAAGATTTATCATCTATTTTGAACATTTTATCTTTGTGATTGGAATTTTCTTTTGTTGAGAATTCAACTATTGAGTTGAAAATGTATGTATTTTGTTAAAATTTCATTTTTTTGTTGTTGAAAATTCAACTATTTGGTTGAAAATTTTTGTATTGTGTTCGTAATTATCGTATTCATCTTTTTAATTTTAAAATTCATATATTTTGGTCGCAATTTTAGATTTTTTGTTGAAAATTAATCTTTTTTGGTTGAGGAGTCAACTACTTTGTTGGAAATTCGTCTTTTTGTACAAAATTGATCTTTTAGTTAACAATTCAACCATTTGGTTGGAATTTAATATATTTTGCTGAAAAGTCGTCTTTTTCGCAGAAAATTAATCTTCTTGGTTAAAAGTTCATCCTTTACGGTTGAAATTTTAATAATTTTACTATTTTGTTAAAAAGTCATCCTTTTTTGTTAAAAAGTCACTCTTTTTTTAGTTGAATTCAATTAGTTTACACTTCAAGTTGTAAATTTTTTTGATTGAAATATCAACTATTACATTTCTCTTTGTTAATGCATCCATTTTGATTGAAGATTCAATTATTTGGTTGAAAGTGAAACTACTTTGTTGAAAAATCATTTTTTTTGGTTGAAGATTTATCATTTATGTTGAAAATTTTATCTTTGTGATTGAAATTTTCTTTTGTTCAGAATTCAATTACTGAGTTGAAAATGTATGTATTTTTATAAAAATTCATCGCTTCTGGTTAAAAATGTAATTATTTCGTTAAAAATTCTTTTTTTTTCTGTTGAAAATTCAACTATTTCGTCTTATTGATTTGAAAATTCATGTCTCAAGTTAAAAATTTAACTATTTCATTTTTGGTTGAAAATTAATATTTTTTAGGTGAAAAATTAACTATTATGTGAAAAATCCAACTATTTGGTTGCAAATTTTTGCATTATGTTCGTCATTATCGTATTCGTCTTTTTAGATTTAACATTCATATCTTTTGGTCGAAATTTAGGTTTTTGGTCAAAAATGCAACTGTTTACTTGAAAATTAATCTTTTCTGGTTGAGGAGTCCACTTTTTTGTTGAATATTCGTATTTTTTTGGGTGAATTCATCTATTTGGATAGAAGTTCCTCTGTTCTATTGGAAATGCAATACTTTTACTTGAATTTTCAAGGATTTAAAGCGTTTCAAATTGAATTTTCAAACATTATTCAAAAACTTATAATGCAATAAATTACGCATTTTCTTCAAGAAAAAAAATTCACTTTTGGTCAAAGAGATCGAATTTCTACTAGACTTTCTTCTAAGCTGTAATATCTTTGGATTTATATATTTTTTCTTTAGTGACCCTTTAAGATGACCCCTTTAGATGACCCTTTAAACAGATTTTTGCTGCTCACAAGGGGGAGGCCTCCCCTGCGACATTGACTTTTTGATGAGACTATTATCAATCGATAGTACGTCAAAAATAATTAGACCCCTGTCCCGGCTTCTTTGTGAGTGAGCCCATGTTTAAGAATTATGAAATTTAAAAATCACGGTTGCCGCGGCTGCCAAAGGTCCACTGAGTCGCGTGGTTGCTTTCACCAAGCGCTGCCGATGTAGCGGTGAAGAGCCTGTCTAGCGACCACACTGCCGCTGGTTCAAATCTTCTTGTCGACATTTTTTAAAATATTTTTTTTATTTTTTGCATTGTGAACATGTCAAATAATCATTTTTTGATGCTCCCCCGACGATTAATTTTTTTTTTCAAAAACAGTTAAATTATTGGAAAATGAATATCATGAATAAGATTCGACGACAGGGACAGCTGGCCCGACTCTCTCCCCTCTTCCATGAATCGTGACAATGGGTCCGAAACCGGATTCAGAAAAAGCAGAATAAATACGTACACTCATTTTTCCCGAATTCAACCGCAGATGTCTCTTTTCACGCTATAAAATTCAACACGTTGTTTCTGATGTGTATAACATTTCTGCCTGATATTTATGCTCCAATAATTTAAATATTTTTGAAAAAAAAATTAATCACGGGGAGCGCATCAAAGAATGATTGTTTGACATGATCTCAATGCGAAAAATGAAAAATATATATATAAAAATTTTTCCAAAAAGATTTGAACCAGCGGCAGCGTGGTCGCTAGGCAGGCTCTTTACCGCTGCACCGGCGGCGCTTGGTGAAAGCAACCGCGCTCGACTCGGTGGACCTTTGGCAGCCGCGGCGACCGTGATTTACAAAAGCTCATAATTTTTAAACAAGGGCCCACTTACAAAAAGCCGGGACACATGTCTAATTATTTTTGACGTACTATCGATTAATGATAGTCTCATCAAAAAGTTAATGTCGCAGAGGAGGCCTTCCCCTTGTTAGACTTTCTGTATAGTTTCCTAAAATATATAAGCATTGTTTGAACAGATGATTTTTACGAGGATTTGGGACTGGTTATTCTCTTGAAAAAAAAGGTAAAATGATCATTTGTCTAAGGGTCTATATAGACGTATCAGTCGTCAAGCATCTCTCGTTCACTACACTTCGTTTTTTTATGAATTTTCTTCCCGGTGAAGAATTTTTCCCACAATTTGAAAAATTTATATTGAAAAATTTGGTTTAATGTTTCTATCTTTAAAAATAAAAATAAAATCAACAAAATTTTAAAAAATTTTGAAAAATAATTGAAATTTTTGTTCAATTAGTGTTGTGTTAAAGTGTTTGCAAAACATTGGATTACAATTTTTTTGATTTTATACACAGGAAGTTATATAAAAAATTATTTTATCTCTTTTTATTTTCCTGTTTCTGTTAATATAATTTTCAGTTTAATTGATAAAAATTTGGTGGAATGTGATTTTATGATAGACATTACTGAAAGTCCGGTATAGGGGTATATATAGGGTGTCGTCGGACAGATCGATTCGAAGTGATCGAATCAAGTTTTTGTGTTTTCGTATAAAAGCTCAGTATCTCAGTATCTTCTAGCCGCTCAGAAGATTGGAACAATAGTAGATAATTAAACGTCACATAACTGTGACGTAACACTTGAGTACTCAGTTTAGCTATCACGAACAAATATTGAAAAAAAGTGTTGAAATTCAAAAATTTGAGCCGGAATTAGAAATCACGGCCGGAGCTAAGGAAATAAAAAGAAAAATCCAACATTTCTGGCACGCAATCTCTGGGATCACAGCTGTAACTCGAGCTCATAAAACAAAGAATTTTTAGGGGTTCTCGAGATACGACCAAAATTGCGTGCAAGCCTACCCTTCAAGCTGGCTTGTGTATAGATGAGACGAACAGGGCCGCGGAGAGAAAATCGGGACCCGGGGGGTAGTAACATACGCCCCTCCCTATACATATGTTTTTAACAAAAATTTTCAAATGCATTCTCAAGTTTTACCGGATTTAGAGATACCGGGGTAAATCCGGGCCCCCTTTAAAACTTCGGACCCGGGGGGACGCAGGG
>JAUMHM010000085.1:16381909-16400739 GCA_032362435.1 Melikaiella ostensackeni | reverse complement strand
GAAGCACCCCCCCCCCCCCTCCCTACTGACGGGACTGGAAACGAATGAAGTCATAGTGCCGTCATAGCACGATTTGAGGGCATAGTGTGTTACATGTTATGTTACAATTGGCAATGGGCAATGAAACTCGCTAGTCGTTAGCGATGCGGGTTGGGTCGGATGAGAGGTGAGATTCTTTGCGTTCGGCGATCACCACTCACCACGTCTGGCCTGGCTGCATGGACATGGACAGCATGGACTATAGAGTGAAGAGGGTTAAGATTGGCGAAGGGGAAAGAGAGAGGGGTGGTTGAACGGGAGAGGATGGAAGTGAGTGTGTATGTGAGGGATGAGGGAAGGGGAGTAAAGTGGCGTACGGGAGACAATGACATCGTGGAGCTGCTAGGGGAATGCAAATAACAAGAGGCGTAAATGTTTTTGAGTCGACTAGTAACTCCGCAGGGAACGGCGTGTTTCACCGATGGTGCGTGCGCAAAGCATGGCAACGTCGCGCCCGAGCCTACTACCTCGCTGGTGGTACATGCCGCGCGCGATAGCGTCACGCCACGCAAACTAATTAATTATCAGCTTTCCTATATGACTAACCGCCGCGCCGGACGGCACATAACGATGCACACGACACGTCTGGAGCAGAAATCGCGTGTTTACTGACACCTGCTGATCGTAAGTGCAGTGCACCTGTAGGAAAATGAGCAAAATAGCTCAAAAATGCTGATAACTGGAGAATTGGTTTGACCGTAAAAGACTTTAAATGGTGTTTCACGGAATTGTCCTTTTCACACAGTGGGTTGGCTACACGACAATTTTTCTGTTGTTGCGATATTTGTATTTGAGGTTAGGTGATTCTCCCCATAGAGCACAATTTGAACATCGAATTTTTTGAAAATTTTTTTTGCAATATACGGTAACATTAATTGTACTCATTAATACGTTAAAAAGCAAAAAAATTACTAAATTTCATATTCGAAACGGGTTGGAAAAATTTGCAATAATGCGGAAATGTATGAAAATTTAATTATATAGTTTTCCATAATAGGTATATAGCTAATTTATATTAATTAAGATAAAAAACTGAGCAATCAACGAATTTTCGAAGAAAAATATAATGTTTGAAATAAAAACGTGTATCCTTCAAACAAAATTTTTCAAAAAAATATTCAAAATTCGATCTTTTTATAGAATGTTTCATTAAAATAGAAAGAACGGGGTCCAAGACTGTTTTAAACAAAATGGTACCTAAACATTCTGAAAGAGCATACAATTTTTAGTGAAAAAAATTTGTTAGCAAAATTAAAGTGTTCGTATTTTCAGACTATTTAAACACTCATTAAAAAGTTTTTGTATTCAAGTATTTTTTGGGGTCAAAATTAAATTTTCTTGGCTTCTTTAGGTTTCTTTAGGCCTTGAATAAGTTATTTATTTAAAAGAAATTCTTTAGCAGATATTTCTTAACCATGGATCAGTTTCATGTAATAAAAACCAGTAACAAATTCTTTAGGAAGTATCACAACTGCTTTTAAACAATAAAAATATTGCATTAAAAAAGTACTGATTCAATTAAGTAAACATTACATCACAGTTACTTATCAAGCGAATTTTGGGACGTAAAATATTCTTTTGATTTTACGTCTAGGATATAACAATAATTTTCAAAACAGGAAAGACCTTTTTATTTCGACTTCTTCCAGACTATTTATTAAAAATTGGTATAATGATGTTTCGGAATCAGACAGATTCCCTCATCAGACTGCCTTCAAATTACGAAGACATGAAAAAAAAAAGCCAAGCAAGAAAATTGTCACAATTGCGAATGACAGACGTATAAGACAAACAAGACGAACATATAATATAGTTTACATCTATTTTCTACATTTGAGCACTCGAAATTATATTTGTTGTATGTTCGTCTTGTTGGACTTCTGTCGAACTATCTACGCCTGTCATTCAACATTGTGACAATTTTCTTACTAAATTTCTTGGCTTTTTTCAAGTCTTCGTAATATGAAGTCAATCTGATGAGAGAATCTGTCTGATTCCGAAACGCCATTGTATAAATTTTTAATGAATAGTCTGGAAGAAGTCGAAAAAGGTCTTCCTTTTTTTCAATATCGTTATCGTTGTTTTCAAAGAGATGCTGCTCTAATACAGATAACGAGAACAAGCAGGTGTTTCGCAATGATAATTCCAGATTACTGATGACTCGACGAATCAAACGATATACACTAAACGAGTAAACAGTAGCGCAAAATGAAAGATTGATATGCAGCCTCCAATGATGGAAGTTATGAACATCAAATAATATATTTTTACTATAGTGGAAAGGTACACAAGGAAGTCAAAAGGAATATTTACAAAATTATCGTATAAAATGCGTTCCAGGCACTGAATATCTATGGCTCTCTTGTATTGACGCGATTAAAAAAAGTGATACTCGTATGCTTCTCGTAAGTTTTTTTTCTTGACGGGTCGCAACGACAAGGTTTTGACTACCTACTTTGAACTAATATTTGAGAAAAACTAGTCAGTTAAACAATTTTTCGCTTCTATACTTACAATCTGACAGCATCAGACTTAACCACTTTGTGGCAAAAAGATTTTGTACTCATGAATTGTGAATGATATTCAAGAAATGATCATGTGTGTATCTTGCTACCAGGCAAAATTCCACCGCTTTTAGATTGAGTATTTTGCTTACAACTCGAGAAAGAAAAGAGTTAATAAAAAAAATCTGCCCGCTGGGCGGGCACATTCTTGTCGCTCGCAAGTTTGAGCGCGCGTCTATTGAATCTCGCAATTCGAGCTCCGTCGATGTACTTCCCAACATCTTTTCACAAACCTATTAAAGTTAAAGGTCAAACCACTGACAACTATAATTTGGTAATTGTGAAACCCTTTTTTTTTGTTAAAGCTCCTTCGGCATAAACAAATACATTCTCATAACGTGCCTCGCGCTTCGTACTCGATTAAAGTATGTCCATAACGCAACATTTTCTATACACTTGATATGCACCGTGCTTTCTGCATTAGGGAATTATTCCCATAAGGTAGAGTGAGAGGGAGCAACGGTGATTGAGAGGGAGGTAGGTTTGAGGTTCCACTGGGAGGGGCGGGGGGGGGGGGGTGAATCTGGTTTCATATCAGGTATGCCCGCTATCGGTTTCTGGGGAAGGAAAACAGGAGAAAGTGGCGCTGGGATGGCCCAGGCCTTGTCACGACAGCAGGTATGCCCGCTGTGTGAAGGAGGAGGCGGGTACAATTTGGTTTGATAGCAGGTATGCTCGCTATCGGTTTCTGGGGAAGGGAAACAGGATGAGGTGGCGCTGGGACGGCCCAGGCCTTGTCGCGACAGCAAGTATGCCCGCTATCGGTTTCTGGGGAAGGAAAACAGGAGAAAGTGGCGCTGGGATGGCCCAGGCCTTGTCCCGACAGCAGGTATGCCCGCTGTCAGACGAGGAAAGGAAAACTCAAAAGGGAAAATAAAAGAGGGGACTCACTAGGTTTAAGTAGTAAGAGTTTATTTACTTCAGTAGAGAAGCTCCGACTGAAGTGGATTGATCAATCGCAGGCGAAACTCGTCTTTTGTGCACTCAGGATTCACGGAAATTTGGCGGGGGCGTCAGAATCGAGTGGAGGGAGATGCGCGCGTTGAGTTGTCACTGGCGTTGCCTTAACGACTCTCCTCCACACCACGGTTTTAAAACATCGCCGGCGCGCGGAAGCGTATCTTTATATCTTGGCATGGAAAGACTGCGTGCGTAGATGTCTTCATACCAAGGTAAGGAAGTTACCGTCCTGTCATGTGATCGACGAGTTTCGGATCGATTTAAATTAAATTATTAATATCTAGACTACATCAATGTTCATTGTCTCAATATCTAAAGTAATTGCCTAACGATTAAGTAAGCGTCGTCTGCGAGAGGGTTTTTTGTATTAAGAAAAAAAAGAGTCTCGCTCTATGCAAGCCGCGTACAACACACTCAACTCTCCATTTAACGCCGGTCTCGGGTATAGCCTGCGATGACCATGAAGCTCTTCCAAGAATTTTTATGATGTAAACAGTCAGGGCCGTGCCAGCAGGAATACATAATATTTATCAACTGCATTTGGTGCAAATGTAGATTTTTGTTATCAAAAAGTATGGATCTTTTTTAATAATTAAAACTAAGTAATGAAGAGAGAATTTTCCGCGTGTATTTTAAGAGTAAATGCGAAATATGCATGCGAGTGTTCTAACTGCCCGCTTTGCGCCTACGAAACTGCTGAATTCCGCTGAGCTCATAGCGCATCTCCATCGGCCCATTGGACCCCCTCATCCTCGAATGCAGCCGGCGAAAATTCTAGGAAGGCGGTATATCGATAACCGTTAAATCGAAATTTGAGTGTATTATGTTGAACTCTTGAACTCTATTATACTAAATGTGTTATATTGATTTTGGTACCTCGGTCCGAGACTTCAATTTTAGGCGAAAAATTTTGTCATTAAACATTTTATTGTATCTTGTGTCGTTTTTATATAAATTTAAATTTGTTATTTTCAATAGCACTTTTCACGATTAAAACAACAACTACACGTCTTATTAAAAAATTGTCAGTAACAAATTTGTTTAATCTTTTTTGGCTGAACAATCTTTGACTATTCATTTTTTTTCTTATCTTGCATAATTCTAGCGGAAAGTATAATTTATGGTTTTTTATCAAATTTTTCAAGATTGAAACAAAAACTATGCATCTTATCAGGAAATAGTCATAAGAAAATACAATGTTCGTTTAATAAGTAAGGTATATTTCCCGCTAGATGGCGCCAAAATGAACTTTGTAGTACATGGCCAAGAAACGGCACTCTTCAAACTTACCTCTACCAAGCTTTAGCCAAACCCGACGCTTAGTTTGCGTTTGGCATAGTTTGAAGTGAGCGTGTCAGTAGTTTTCGAAAAAATGGAGAAAGAAAAGT
Organism: Melikaiella ostensackeni; assembly: GCA_032362435.1. Lineage (NCBI taxonomy): Eukaryota > Metazoa > Arthropoda > Insecta > Hymenoptera > Cynipidae > Melikaiella > Melikaiella ostensackeni. The sequence goes on along the minus strand of JAUMHM010000085.1, from coordinate 16,395,788 downwards.
TCCGTTCAATGGTAAAACATTTTTATTACAAAAATTGGACGGCCGCGCAGATCAAAGCCGGGTTAGACGAAGTTCACGGGAGTCTGATTCTTTGTTGAAAATCGTTTATTTTTGGATAAATTTAGGCATCACCACTGAACGAGTCTATAACATCTTATACGAAAAACTAGAGGTTGAGAAGGTGTGTGGAAGATGGGTGACGCGATTGCTGACTCCCGATCAAAAGCGCAACCGAGAAGATGTTTCAACACAGTGTTTGGCGAAGTTTAATCGAAATCCGCAGGACTTTTTGCGTCATTCGTAACTGTGGACGAAACCTGGATCCACCAACATACACCCGAAACAAAGCAGAAGTCAAATCAGTGGGTACTGTTTGGTGTAAGTGCGCCAAACAAGGCGAAGACTGTTTTTTCAGCTGGGAAGGTGATTGCCACAGTATTTTGGGATTCTTAAGGAAATATCCTCACTGATTACTTGGAGAAGGGTAAAACAATAGTAGGAACGTGCTGTGCATTATTATTGGACCGTCTGAAAGCCGAGCTACAAAAAAAAACAGCCACGATTGTCAGACAAAAAAGTGTTGTTTCATCACGTCAACGCACCGGCTCACACCTCCGCAATCGCAATGGCAAAATTACACGAACTGAGCTTCGAATTGATTCCTTATCCACCCTATTCTCTAGACTTGGCTCCATGCGACTTCTTTCTGTACCCCTACTTGAAGACCTGGCTCAGACGGAAGAGATTTTCGTCCAATGAAGAAGTAATCGATCGAATCGCATCTTGTCAAAAAATGGTCAACAAGAAATGCTTAGACCTTTTCTGGGTGAATAATTTTGTTATTAAAAAGTTTATTGTATCTTGTGACGTTTTTTCCAAAAATGTAATTTTTTTATTGTTGGTGTTGTTTTTCACAATCAAAACGAAAAGTACGCGTCCTATCAAAAAATAGTCGAGAGGAAATTTGTACACACAATTTAGGCGAACAATTCTGACATTATACATTTTATTGTATCTTGTGTCATTTTTCCAAAAATTAATATTTTTTATTTCTAGTGTTACTTTTCACGATTAAAATGAAAAGTATGCGTCTTATCAAAGAATTGCCAACAAGAAATTTGTAGACCTTTTTTAGATGAATAATTTTGTTATGAAATATATTATTCTATCTTATAGCGTTTTTCAAAATTTTAATTTTTTAATTTTTAATGTGATTTTGCGATTAAAACAAAAACTACGCGTCCTATAAAAAAAGTCAATAACAAAATTTTAGATCTTTTCTTGGTAAATAATTGTTGTCTATGCAATTTTTTTCGTATCTTGCATAGTTCGACTGCAAAATGGAATTTTTGATTTTTTAGTATTTTTTTTCGGCAGTTAAAACCAGAACGGTTAGTCAAAAAAGGTTGGTTAATGAACTCGATCCTTCTTTTTGGTCCCTAAAAACACGTGCCAAAGCGCAATCCAATCCGAATAGTCTTTCAAAAGTTATCCAGCATACAGACGACAATGACGACAGACAGACAGACACCATTGTTAAATCTGTAAATAAAACTGGATAAAACTGAATAAACTGGAAATGGTTCATATGGCCCTGACTGTTTTCACCGTAGAAATTTTCGGAAGAGTCTCACGGTCAAAGTAAGTAATGCTCGAGACGCGCACTAACTCAAGAATTGAGTATAATGCAAGTAATTATTAGCAGAAATTTTTGCTAAATGAAATTATTGCCCCAATTTAAATAATTGTTCAAATAAATTTTGAAAAACTTTCATGGTTATATTTAGAAAGCCGTAAATGTGCCCTAAATTATGTGAGGAGAAAGAATGGCTTTCATGATTTTGTTCACGTATTTTTTGCAACGTTAGGTTGACACTAGAGATGGGACGAGCAGTATGAAACCTACTGCCTACTGTGAGTTCAACCTCCTGTTTTCCGAGTCAACAGTACATACTGCTCTACCGAAACCTACTGCTTACTGCCAAATACCCGTACGGTGCATTAATGTCCGCAGGAGTAACGGGAGACCGAACCTCCGATCGGCCGGATTATTCCGGCAAGTTTTGGTAGAATTCCGGCCGGATCGGGTCCCGACTCAACAGCGAAAGCACATGTACGACTTTGCGTTCAAAAGGTCTCTACCTGAGTACTTTTTTTCTATTATTGGCTTAGATGTCTCAGCTGGTTCTACTAGTAACTAGATGAAGGGAGTAAGGAGCAAGTAATCTATATAATCTACACATATAATCTATTGAATAGAAAATAGAGTACGCTAGTAGAGTACTAGAAACTAGATATTTGAAATTCATAATTTCAGACTGAAAAAGAACCACAAAGAACTGTACAATCATATACAGTTTTAAAGATTCAAATAATTTTGAAAAAATGTCCTCTAGAGGTGATTTCAAAGTTTCAAATATTACGAGAATAACAAATTCCTTACTAGACTTTAATTTTATTATTTTGATTATTTTCTATGGTTTTAAGTAATGAAATAAAACCTTAATTGTTATTCTTGAAATCAAGTTTTAATTTAAACATAAAAAGGCGTTTTTCAAACATATGTACATCAAGGTACCAAAATCAATGCCTTGAAATATTTCTTATTATTCCCCAAAATTTCAGATTTATATTTGCATTTCTCATTATACTCAATCAATACTGGAACTAAATATTTTTTAAGTATTAAGCCCAACTCCTTTCTTAAATAGGTGTGTGTCTACACAACGAAAAACTGTCTAATTTTAATCATTTTTACGTAAAGTCTAATGTTGGAATGTCCACATTAGAATTCGAAAATTAGACTTTACGCGAAAATTATTCAAATAAGGCAGTTTTTCGCTACGTAGACACGCTTCTATTTAGAAAAGGAGTTGGGCTTGGTACACAGAAAATATTTAATTTTATTATTAATTGAGTAAAATAAGGCGACTGAATTTTGAGGTCAGAGCTTGAGTCCAACAGCCTTAAGTCAGATACACATATACGAGTACACTTCAAGTCGTAGAACCTCTTGTCGAAAAAATATGTTATTTTCTAGAGGAAATTAGACGACACGTATTTCACCGATTTCAGAAAACAAAATTTGGGAAATTATGAATAATTGAACTTTGAAAGCTCGTTCTTGAAAAAAAAAAATAATACAAATTTGCTCTTTATATCTCCATAACTTTGAAACTCATTAAGAAGTTTTACTCTTTCTTTTCAGATTCTAGTCAGGTATATTCTACTCTGCGGGCCAAACAATTGTCATAGCCACGAGAATTTTTTTCGAAAAATTGAATTTTCGCATTTTCGTTACAAACACTGACAGATAAAATAGAATATTTTTCAAAAAGTTTGCTCATTTGAAAAGGTTCTACAAAAAAAAATCTCGTGGCCACCTTTAAGCAAGAATTTAAAAAAATTGATAAAATAAAAAATTGGACTTTTCTACTAAATTCGACTTTATTATTACACCACAATTTTGAAAAGAGGAATAGTTTATTGTATGAAAAACCCCATTTTTTCATTTTATCGTTATTTTAAAAAAATTCAGGCTTATATAAAGAAGACATTCTGTGCCTCTAATGCGGACCAAATCATTTTTATGGCCGCTACAAGAGTTTTTGTTCAAAAAATTGATTTTTTGAATTTTGTTCGCGAACGATGCAAGATATCATAAAAAGCAACATATTTTGTCGCCAAGAGATTATATGACTTGAAGTGCATCTGACATTATGTGGAATAAATATCGTATGTATATGAAGTGTTGCACGTAATTTTGAAGAATCTATCATAGATGATATATAGTAATATAGTAATAAAGTAATGATCTTCCTTTATAATATATGTGACCGGCTCCGAAGAAAGTGGTATAGTGCCAAAAATAAAATTTTCTAGAAACAAATTGCGTTTAACAATATAATATTTCAGCCTACTGAAATCGACAAAACCACAAAAATATTTATCCCATCAAGTTATTATTTATCATTTACTCCTATAAATATATAATATAAATATAAATAAATATAATAATTAATAATTTATATAATTTTTGTAATATAATAATTTGTAATAAATATAAATTTTCAAATTTGGAATATCTTACACTTTTTAATCTATTCTCTTATATCAAATATGAGGATTCAATTCAATAGCTCAGGTAGCACAACAGTTTGCAGCAAAGTTGCCCAAAGTTTGTTGTGTAAGGTTGGGAAGCTTGCACGGAACATATGGTTCCATGAAGGCTACTGAAAAACTAAAAAAAAATTTTGTTGGACCATCCTAATATATATATATATATATATATATAATGGAATATAAAATGAAATAAGTATATGAATTTTTTCGATTATTTTATTTATGAAAAAAATCTCCTTGAATATTTCTGCGCAATGTTCCCGAAATATTGCTTCGCAAGCTTCCCTCAAATTTACGATGCAAGTTTGCCGTAAGGCGGACATTTTTTACTTATATATATATTAGGGTGGTTCAAAAAAATCTTTTTTTAGTTTTTCAGTCAAAATTCTAGGATACTCTGAGTATACTATAAAAAAATCTACTACGAAGATGAGGTTGAAAAATTAAAAATGAAACTGTGAATAGTCAACAAAAATAATCAAATTTCATTTTTCGATATAATAGCAATTATATTTTTTTGTGTTACTACTTCTTTTCGAGAGCACATCTTCGATTCTCAATCTCACACCAAAAATGACAAATTATTATTCTTAATCAATCTCGTCAAAATAATTGCTGAATATGTAGCAATAATATTTAGCAATTATTCTAACGAAATTGATTAAAAATAGTAATTTTTAATTTTTGGTAAGGAGTTGAGAATCGAAGATGTTTTTAAAAAAATGGTAATATGAAGTAACTATAATTGTTATTGCATGGAAGAGTGAACAATTCTAATTTTTGTTGATTTTTCACAACTTCATTTTTAATATTTCAACCTCATCTCCATAGTAGATTCTTTCCGTAGCATACGGGAGAGTATCACAGAATTTTTCCGAGCCGTATAAAAAATATTTAGGAGTGTAAATGTGCTCTTATATCAAAATCCTCCTGCAAAATTGTAACTTTTATTACCTGTACAGACACCAAAATTTTTTTCAATCTACAAAAAATCAACATTTTTTCGCTGTAGATTTGCCAACAATTTCATGCAGAAAAGACATTTACAGCCTTAATATATCTGTGATTGAAGAATGAGAAACTCATGAAAACATTTTCGGCATAAAACTGCTTTAAATATTTTTAAAAAATATATCTAAATTTGTAGGTCTATGGTATTTCTAGCCTATTCTACACTAGCCTATTCTATTCTTCCTATAATTCTTCCTATATTCCTATTCCTATTCTTCACTAGCCTACTTCTAGTGATTTATTGCGGCTCTACTGGGAGCTGGTGTCAGTTTCAGGGATGGCAGTCGCTCCCAGGGGAACTCCCAGGGGTTTTATATATGAGTAATTTCCAAGTTAAAAAATGATTAAAGACTTTTAAATTAAAAAATTACAAGCTGGAAATGTTCGAGGGGCTATTCACTCGGAATACAATACTGAACTCACTGTAAGTTTATATTAGGATCTAGGATGAGGAAAAGAAGGGCAAAGACGAAAAATGGAAAAGAGAATCTTTATGTAAAAAAAAAAGGTTGAAGATAGAAAAAAAGGTTTCAGGTGGTATTCGCCGGTGTTGGCCGGAATGCCAGGCGGCAGTAAAAATTCGGCCGGTATTACTGTCGCCGGAATAATCCGGTGGCCGGAATATTCGGGAGCCGAACTCAAAGTTTCATGTTCGGTAGGCAGGTATAGCAGTACACCAGATCCTGCGCGGTAGCCGGTTTACCGAAAATCCCACCTCTAGTTGACACAACACACTATACAAAATTACAAAATAAAAAATAAAGGAACAATCGGACGACTTCCGGTCCACGATATCTTAAAGAGCACTCTACGAGCTTGAAATTATTTTAGGAAAATAAATTTGTATAATTAATGTTTGGTAAATTTGTTTAATCAATAATTGTTTAAAGAATTTTCAAAAAACTTTAATGACCATATTTAGAAAGACCTAAATGAACTCTAAATTATGTGACGAGAAAGAATGGGTTTTATGAACTTGTTTGCGTATTTTTCATAACTTTAAACTGGAACAACACTACGTATTATAAAAAAAAAAGGAAAAATCGGATGACTTCCGTTCCGCGATATTTGCAGAGCTTTAAATGAGCCTGAAATTATGATGGAAAAACTCGTTTGTTAAATTAATATTACATAAATTCGTTTAAAAAATTCAAAACAAAAACAGATAGTTATATTCCCAGAGCCTCACATGAGCCTTAAATTATGGTAAGAAGAGAAATTTGATTAATTAATTTTTAGTACGTTTTATAGCATGGTGGTGCCAGCTTAACCTTAAGCCAATGCAAAGACTATTTTTTGCAAAAAAAAAACGGAGCCTTCAATTTCGCAATAGGGGCCTGAATTAGCCCTTAATTATGATCTAGGTCATATCTCTGTAGCTGGATAATGTTGTTGAAACAGTAGAAGGGTAGATTTAAAGTAGAAACTTCGTGTTATTTGTGTATGAATAAGGCCTAACAGACCTCGAACTTTAGAAGCCTTACGCATATAATTAAGAAGGTGGTGATCGATATGACGTGTGTTCACTGTTCAGAGAAGGAAAGGGTAGAAGGTTTGATTGCCAGGGGCTATAATAATAACTAACGCTAGGTTTGCGTTAAATTCCGCAGATGATAAAGCAGACACGGTCGTTTGTTAAGCGACGATATCGACGTGACACACCGTCATCCAACAAAATTATTAGGCCATTCTGAGAAAATTTTCTCTCTAAATTTAAATCAGTTAAAATATTTACTAATTTAATTCAGTGGCTGAATTGTAACCATAAATGTTATTTTGACTCAAAATAACTAATTACATCAGTTTAGGTAGTTAAGTCAAAAATATGACCATTTAGTTCTGAACATGATTTCCGTCCAAGCAGCAGCAAACTTGACTACAAAGTTGACGAAGTTAATATATATTCAACAAAATAACAACTCTAACCGTTAGGAGTCAACACCTGATGACATTTTTCAACAGTAAGAAACCCCGCTCGTACCCCTAAAACCGCCCCTAATTGATAAGTTTAAAAATTTTTTAAAAAAGACCAAGTAAGCAGAAAGTTAATAATTTTACGGTTATTTTGTAGGCTAGAAAATTCATAAGAATAATCCCCCGAAAAATGATAGTGGTGAGAAACCCCGCTATAAAACCTAACACCGCCCTAGTGATAAACGATTTTTCAAAATTCGTAAAATCGACAAAAGCACACAGAAATTCATACTTTCTTAGTAATTTTATATCTTGAAAAATTCTCCTTTTTGCTCCCCCGAAGAATCTTTGTAGTAAGAAACCCTACTCGAGCCCCTAAACCCCACCCCTAGCCATAAACGATTTTTAAAAATTCGGAAAATCGACAAAAACACCCAGAAGTTGATAATTTCTAGGTGATTGCATATCTCGGAAATTTCCCCTTATTGCTCCCCCGAAGAATGGTGGTGGTAAGGAACTCCGGTCGGGCCACTAAAGCCCACCCCTAATTTATAAGTTTAAAAAAAACGAGCAAGTAAGAAGGAATTTACGATTATTGTACAGCCTAGAAAATTCATACAAAATTTTAGGCTACAAAATAACCGTAAAATTATTAACTTCCTGCTGACTTGATTGTTTCTTTCTATTTTTGGAAACTTATTAATTGAGGGTGGGTTTTATGGGTCGTAGCGGGGTTTCTTACCACCACCATTCTTTGGAGGAGTAGTAAAGAGAATTTTCCAAGGTATAAAATCACCAAGAAAGTATTAACTTCTTGTTGTTTTTGTCGATATTCAGAATTTTGAAAAATTACTTTCATGAATTTTTTAGGCTATAAAATAACCGTAAAATTATGAACTTCCTGCTTACTTGGCCGTTTTTCTGATTTTTTGAAACCTATTAATTCGGGGTGGGGGATTTAGGAGTCCGAGCGGAGTTCCTTAACACCACCATTCTTCGGGGAAGCAATAAAGATAATTTTCCAAGATATAAAATCACCAAGAAAGTATCAACTTCTGGATGTTTTTGTCGATTTTCCGAATTTTGAAAAATCGTTCATCACTAGGGGTGGATTTTAGGTGTTACAGAGGGGTTTCTCGTCACCATCATTCTTCGGGGGATTGATTTTATGAATTTAATAGAATATAAAATAAACGTAAAATTACTAAATTCCTGCTTACTTGATCGTTCTTTTGATTTTTTGAAACTTATTGAATAGGGGTGGGTTTTAGGGGTTAAAAAGTTGGGATATTTTTGCATAGAATGTATTTTTAGTTTGCCCCAAACAATTTGACCAAAAAATTTTGTTTTATAAAAAATTTTTTCATCATTCACTAGATGGTTCAGAACTTTATGGTGTTTCAAAAATGTGGAATAATTATATATCACTAAAGTAAATAATTTCGTGAATTTTCACAAATTCAGATTAAGAGAATTTAATTTAATTTAGAATAGAATTTAAACCCAGTTTTAAAATCTTGTACAGACATGAGCAATGATCTTTTCGACTAGACAATTTAGATTTTATTGATTGAGATAACCAGAAGATGATTATTTAGTACCACTTTATTGAAAAGTTTACTGTATTCCAGCGAAACGTCACTGAATACCAGTGAAATTCTCACTGACTGTCTGTGAAATCTCTAAGTGGATAACGGCGAGTATCTATATGATACGATATTTCACTCAGTTGATACCAGTCACCATATTCTTCTGTCTATTTCCACCCGTCAAATCTCACTAGTTCAGTTTAAAAGAGTAACCACTAAATATCTCTTCCTCACATGAAGTAAATCATAAGCAAAAACATGCAACCAGCCGGTAGCTCACACAGTAGCGCTTCAGCTTCATAGCCGGAAGGTTGCATGTTCAGTTCTCGCTACCTGCACTTTTTTATCATTTTTTATTTATTAAAATGTTTATAAATATAATTTCCTTCAATAATCTTCAAAAATTATGCAAATAATAATTTTTTAATTCTTTTTTTCACGGAAAACTGACATTTTTCCAACTTTATCATGTTTTTCACAAAGAAATTTATTTTCTATAAATTTTATTAATTTTCTTCATTATGCTTACCAATTATATTTCAAGTTAAAAGTATGGACGAGGTTTTTTGAACGAAAAATTGTATTTTTAATCAGAATTTTCAAATAGAACAGTGACTCATCAAAGAAATATTTGCTTTCTGGAATAGAATATAGTTTTTTCAAGTTTTTTCATGCAAACAACTACAAATGAAGGACAAATTAAAAAATAATATTCAATAGTGTACAAATATTTCTTTGATGAGTCACTGTTCTGTTTGAAAATTCTGATTAAACATACAATTTTTCGTTTGAAAAAACCTCGCTCATATTTCTAACTTTGAATATAATTCATAAAAATTATGAAAAAAATCAATAGCATGTATAGAAAATAAATTTGTTCGCGAAAAACATGATCAAGCTTAAATAAGCCAGTTTTTCCGTGAAAAAAATCATTTAAAAAATTATTTGCATAATTTTTGGACATTATTGAAGGAAATTATATTTATAAACATTTTAATAACTAAGAAACATAAATAAAACAAGTGCCGGCAGTGAGAATTGAACACACAACCTTCCGGCTATGAAGCTGAGGCACTACTGCCTGAGCAACCAGCCGATCGGAAGTGTTTTTCGCCAAACAGTATTTGGCGCGTGGCGAATATTTCAAAGACATGTACCTGAAGTTATGAACGTTCAAATGAACGAAATTTATTTTCCCAATTCTATTTTATCTAGAAATATTGTTTCCACTGCAAAAAAATGCATTATAAGGTTTTCTTTTATAATTGCATTACTTTCAATGTAACAAACCCTTATTTTTCGTTCTGTTTACAGTTTAGAAAGCAATTAGTAAAAAAAATTCGTTCATTTGAACGTTCAGAACTTCAAGCATATTCAAAGACGATTTTCTCGAAAACGGCGAATTAATACTCAGGTAATGAGCTTTCATTAAAAAAAAAGTATGAACCGAAACTAAAATTCAGATTTGGCAGTCTCCCCTTGTAAAAATTATGCATAATTTTTGTATAGTGATTATGCACAGTCACTCTACAAAAAATAATACATATCCTATTTAAAAATCACAGTAATACAAGAGTCTGATTTTTGAGAATAATTAAATTTAATGCTTACCTTAAATTAAGTCAATCAATTAATTTTAACCATAAATTCGTCCTAAATACCGTGTCTCCATCTGAAGTATGTAGTAATACAATGAACAACTCAACTGTATCATAATCATCGGTTGATTTTCAACCAGTAAATGATATTTTTGGTTACATCTGAAAGTCAACTGACTTTTTTTATTGAAATTCAGATTTTTGAATTACTGTAATTGTATAAATTTCATACAGGGAGAACTTAACACTTTCACGGAAAAAGTTTGTTCTTGAGGAATAACCGAATTTGTTCCGAAGTGGCGGGTATGAGAAAAATTCGATGAGGGATTAATAACTTTTCGGTAAAATAGTTAGAATATTATTATATACTGTTCCAAAATAATTACCGAACTGATAATAAGTATAAAAATTCGGTGCGGTTAGAGTTAATAGTAATGATTACCAATTAGTTGAAGAAAAAATATAGAATAGTATATTTTTTACAAAAAAAAAAATGAGAACAATTTATATTTCTTCTGAATGAATTTTTATTACTCTTTAACGGTGAGAATTGTGGTTCTCGGTCGTTGGAAATTCCCAACCTCTAAAATGATTTGAAATACATAGTCGTGGCAGCGCACCACTACAGTTGCGATACGACAGAGTTTGTTGTGTCCCTGTATCACAGTGTTTCGATGATCAAAAAATTAATGGACATTATCTGTCGTAAGTACCTCTTTTTATATGAATAAACGATGTTTTATTGCGTAGGTGCACGTAAATAATACAGTCCTGCGAGGGTAAGTTACAGAAAGGACAGGAGGTGAATCTTATACATTTTTTGACGCTGAAAACGAATCCGGCCGCAGAAATTGTCTAGCACGTCAGTTTTTGAAGTAACTTTAGGTTAAATGATCGAAAAATTGCCATTTTAGCTAAATTTATGAATTTATTGTGCGGAAACAGATCTTCTTTTTATTTGGGGGAACGGATCTTTTTTTTTTTATTTAGGAGAACGGATCATTTTTTCTATTTGCAAAAACGTTATCGTATACTACTAGTATGCAGCTTTAAAATCCATTTTCGATTGCCGCTGTACGATTTATTTCAGCTGAGATATGCAAGTTTAAATTTATCATATTGTTCATGCGTATTAGGGATCCAATGAACCATTGCCACCGGAGCCTTATTAGAATTTTTTGTCGTTTAAATTTGCTTCGACTTTTAAATGTGATAGAAAAAAGAGAGGAAGGGAGAAGAGGTTGGATTATTTGAAAAAGAGGAAACTGGTAAGTAGACATGTAACTAATTAATATCAATAAATATAAGACAATGTTTAAATATAAATGATGCAGATAATTAATTTTTTTTGTAAAATACACTATTTTGATAGTAAAAAATATTTCTATTCTAACGTCCTTTTAATTTTGATTAAAATTTAATAATGCGAATTATTATTTAGTAATGAAAAATAAATACCAAAATGATTGAAAAATAACGGTTTATCAAAGGTCCAGTCGTCATAATAATTAAACCTGACCCCCAGAAAGTTGGCACCCCAAATTTTAAAGAATCGAAATTTTTCACGAGTTCCCTGCTTAACAGTAATAGTTCTATGGTTCTAGGAGGGGTGCACGGATAGTTCTCTTTTTTAAATTTCTTTTTTTTTTAAATAAAATTTTGGGGTGCTAACGTCATGCCGCACCCTTTTTGGACAAGGAGGGAGTTCTGATACGATTTTGAGCTAAAGGGTAAAGAGTTCCATAGTTCTATATAGTTTTCGAAAAAAGTTTCGCTTTGAATATCGCGATATCAACAAAAGTAAATTACGGCAAGTGCGCATAGCAGACACAAGGGTCAAGGGAGTATATGGGTATTTGCGGTCGTATTTATCCAAAGCTTCATAATATATAATGTACAGCACTCCATAAAATTATGTTGTATTCACCATTTTTAACAAATTTGCCAACCGGAACTCAGGGGTGCTAGTGATAATTACCGATTATATTACAATTTCCTGGGAATATCAGAATAAATCAGTTATTTGACGGTTAATCAACAATTTCCCATAGCACCCCTTAGAACTATATTACATTTACATTTTGAAACATATTTCCTGATCAGAACTCTGGGGTGCTTGTGATAATTGCCAGTTATATTACCAATTTTGGAAAAAATCAGGAAAAACAAGTTATTCGACGTTTAATCAACTATTTCACATAGCATTCCTTGGAACTATATTACATTCACATTTTGAAACAAATTTCCTGATCTGAACTCTGGGGTGCTTGTGATAATTACCGGTTATATTACTATTTTCGGGGAATATGAGGAAAAATCAGTTATTTGATGATTAATCAACAATTTCACATAGCACCCCTTGGAACTATATTACATTCACATTTGGAAAAATTTCATTACCAGAACTCGGGGGTGCTTATGATAATTACCGATTATATTACCGTTACCGGGAAAAGTCAGAAGGGAAAATATAATTTTCGATGATTCATTATTAAAAGTGGGTTTTTTATTATGGAGAGCATAAATATATATATTTATGAATTTCTGTTTATTCTATACTTGAGCATTCTGCTAAGAACACATTTTCAAACCAGTTTTTTCATTTATAATAGAACGCAAATATCTGTAATAAGCTTTCGATGCGAAATAAACCTCTAGATTTGGATAATAGCGCAATTACTATATGAACAACTTTGATATAATGACTTGGTAAGTCCACCTTACTCATTTTGCGTCGAAATCTTACACGCATTCTTGTTCTTCTTACAGTTTCACTCGTCTTTGATGTAACGCAGATATGCCCAAGAACCTAACGAATGGAAAACCTCTATCTGTTCGGAAATGCGTCGTTAAGGGTGAATATGATATAGTTCCGAAGGGTGCAATGTAAACTTGTTGATCAATCGATAAGAAGCTTATTTTTTCTTGACTTTTTCCAGAAACAGTGATGTAAACGGTTACAATCACCAGCACTCTTAAGTTCTGGTAATAAAATTTATTCCAAAAGGTAGTATAACATAGTTCCATGTAGTGCAATTTGAAAATGTTTAATAATCGCCGAACAACTATTTTTTTCCTGAATCTTCCCAGATACGGTAATGTAACCGGTTAGTATCGACAGCACTTTTGATTTCTGATAAAAAAATTTGTTCCAAAGAGTGAATACAATACAGTTATAGGGTGGGGGGGCTACAGAAAATTGTTGATCAATCGTCGAAAAACTATATTTTCTTCCTTCTGTCTTTTCCTGGTTACGGTAATATAACCAATTCTAATATCTAGCACCTCTGCGTTCTGGTAATAAAATTTGACGAAAATAGTGAAATACGATATACCTGTAGTTCTGAGGAGTGCTATACAAAATTATGAAATAATCGTCGAAAAGTTATATATTTTGCTGACTTTTCCGCGAAAGGGTAATGTAACCGGTTATAATCACCAGCGCTCTTGAGTTCTGGTCAGAAAATTTGTTCCAAAGGGCGATTGCGGTACAGTTCTAAAAAGTGCTATACAGAATTATGGAATATTTGCCGAAAAGCTATGTTATTCCTAACATTTGACGAACAATGTAATATAACCGGTAATTATCACAAGCACCCCAGAGTTCTGATCAGGAAATTTGTTTCAAAATGTAAATATAATATA
>JAUMHM010000085.1:16367319-16379221 GCA_032362435.1 Melikaiella ostensackeni | reverse complement strand
GTGACTTTATGTGAATTCATATGACTTCAAGAGACTTCACGAGAATCCATATGACTTCAGATATTTTAAGCGATTTCTAGAGAATTCAAGTGACTGCAGGAGAATTCAAGTGATTTTAAATAAATTCAAATGATTTGAAGTGACTTCATATAGCTTCATCTGAATTGAAATGACTTCAGATATTTTAGGAGATTTCAAGAGAATTCCAGTGATTTCAAGTCACCTTAGAAGAGTTCAAGTGACTTTAAATGAATTCAAATGATTTCAAGTAACTTTATCTGAATTCATGTGACTTCATGTAGCTTCATGTGAATTCATGTGACTTCATGTGAAGTCAAAAGACCTGAGATATTTCAGGTGATTTTAAGTGATTTCAAGAGAATTCAAGAAAATTCGAATGAATTCAGATGATTGTGAGTGACTTTATGTGAATTCATGTGACTTCATGTGAATCCATATGACTTCAAGAGACTTCACGAGAATTCATATGACTTCAGATATTTTACACGACTTCTAGAAAAATTAAGTGACTGCAGGAGAATTCAAGTGATTTTAAATAAATTCAAATGATTTGAAGTGACTTCATATAGCTTCATCTAAATTAAAATGACTTCAGATATTTTAGGAGATTTCAAGAGAATTTAAGTGACTTTAAGTGACTTCATGTAAATTCATGTGACTTCATGTGACTTCAGCTGAATTCAAATCATCACAGATATTTTAGGAGATTCCAAGAGAATTCAAGTGACTTCATGTAAATTTATGTGAGTTCAAATGACTTCAGATATTTTAGGAGATTTCAAGAAAATTCGAGTGACTTCAGGTGACTGCATCTGAGTTCAAATGGTATCAGATACGTCAGGTGATTCGAAGTGACTTTATGTGAATTCATATGACTTAATGTGAGTTCAAATGACTTCAAATATTTTAGGAGATTTCAAGAGAATTCAAGTGATTTCAAGGCACCTTAGGAGAGTTCAAGTGACTTTAAATGAATTCAAATGATTTCAAGTAACTTTATCTGAATTTATGTGACTTCATGTAACTTAATACGAATTCATGTGACTTCATGTAGCTTCATGTGACTTCATGTGGATTCAAAAGACCTGAGATATTTCAGGTGATTTCAAGTGACTTCAAGAGAATTCAAGAAAATTCAAATGAATTCAAGTGATTGTAAGTGACTTTACGTGAATTCATATGACTTCATGTGAATTCATAAGACTTCAAGAGACTTCACGAGAATTCATATGACTTCAGATATTTCAGGAAATTTCAAGAGAATTCGAGTGACTTCAAGAGACTTTGTCTGAATTCAAAAGACATGAGATACGTCAGGTGATTCCAATAGACTTCAGGACAATCCGAATGACTTTAAATGAATTCAAGTGCTTCCAAGTAACTTTACGTGAATTCATGTAACTTCATGTCCATTCAAATGACATCATGTGAGTTCAAATGACACCAGATATGTCAGGTAACTTAGAGTGACTTCAGGAGAATTCAAGTGACTTTAAATGAAATCAAATGATTTCAAGCAACTTTATGTGAATTCATGTGACTTCATGTGAATTCAAAAGACCTGAGATATTTCAGGTGATTACAAGTGATTTCAAGAGAATTCAAGAAAATTCAAATAAATTCAAGTTATTGTAAGTGACTTCATGTGAATTCATATGACTTCATGTGAGTTCAAATGACTTCAGATATTTTAGGAGATTTCAAGAGAATTCCAGTGATTTCAAGTCACCGCAGAAGAGTTCAAGTGACTTTAAATGATTTCAAACAACTTCGAGTAACATTTATGTGAATTCATGTGACTTAATGTGAATTCGACTGACCTGAGTTATTTCAAGTAATTTCAAGTGACTTCAGGAGAATTTTAAAAAATTCAAATGAATTCAAGTGACTTCAAGTGACTTCATGTGACGTCATGTGATTTCAAGTGACTTCACGTGATTTCATCTAAATTCAAATCGCTTCAGATATTTTAGGAGATTTCAAGATAGTTCAAGTGACTTCATGCAAATTCATGTGACTTCATCTGAATTCAAATCACTACAGACATTTTAGGAGATTTCAAGAAAATTCAAGTGACTTCGTGTGAATTCATGTGAGTTTATATGACTTCAGATATTTAAGGAGATATAAAGAGAATTTAAGTGACGTCATGTAAATTCATGTGACTTCATCTGCATTCAAATGACTACAGATATTCAAGGAGATTCGAAGAGAAATCAAGTGACTTCATGTGAATTCATGTGAGTTCAAATCATTTCAGATATTTCAGGAGATTTCAAGAGAATTCAAGTGCCTTTATGTGAATGCCTATGACTTCATGTGAGTTCAAATGACTTCAGATATTTTAGAAGATTTTAAGAGAATTCCAGAAATTTCAAGTCATTTCAGGAGAGTTCGAGTGACTTCAAATGAATTCAAATGATTTCAAGTGACTTCAGAAGGATTCAAGAAAATTCAAAGGAATTCAAGTGATTGTGAGTGACTTTATGTGAATTCATGTGACTTTGTGTGAATTCATATGACTTCAAGAGAATTCATATGATTTCAAGAGAATGCATATGACTTCAGATATTTTAGGCGTTTTTTAGAGAATTCAAGTGACTTCAGAAGAATTCAAGTGATTTCAAATTAATTCAAATAATTTGAAGTGACTTTTTAAAGCTTCATCAAAATTCAAATGACTTCAGATATTTTAGGAGATTCCAAGAGAATTCAAGTGACTTCAAGTGACTTTCTGTGATTTCAAGTGACTTCATGTGACTTCATCTAAATTCAAATAGCTTCAGATATTTAAGGAGATTTCAAGATAATTCAAGTGACTTCATGTAAATTCATGTGAGTTCATGTGACTTCATCTGAATTCAAATCACTACAGATATATTAGGAGATTACAAGAGAATTCAAGTGACTTCATGTGAGTTCAAATGACTTCAGATATTTTAGGAGATTTCAAGAGAATTCAAAAGACTTCATGTAAATTCATGTGACTTCATCTGAATTCAGATCACTACAGATGTTTTGGGAGATTCCAAGAGAATTCAAGAGAATTCAAGTGACTTCATGTGAACTCATGTGAGTTCAAATGACTTCAGATAATTTAGGAGATTTCAAGAGAATTTCAGACATTTCAAGTCACCTCAGGAGAGTTCAAGTGACTTTAAATGAATTTTAATGATTTCAAGTAACTTTATGTGAATTCATGTGACTTCATGTGAATTCAAATGACCTGAGATATTTCAGGTGATTTTAAGTGACTTCAGGAAAATTCAAGAAAATTCCGATGAATTCAAGTGATTGTTAGTGACTATGTGAATTCATATAACCTGAGATGATTCAGGTAATTTTAAGTGACTCCAGGAAAATTCAAGAAAATTCATATGAATTCAAGTGATTGTAGGTGACTTTATTTGAATTCATGTGACTTCAAGTGACTTCAGATATTTCAGGAGATTTCATCAAAATTCGAGTGACTTCAAGTGACTTTATCTGAGTTCAAATCACATCATATACGTCAGGTGATTACAATAGACTTCAGGAGAAATCAAGTGACTTAACATGATTTCAAGTGATTTCAAGTGACTTTATGTGAAATCGTGTGACTATGTGAATTCATGTGACTTCATGTGAATTCACATAACTTCAGGAGACTTCATGTAAATTCATATGACTTCAGATATTCCAGGAGACTTCTGAAGAGTCCAATTGACTTCAGGAGAATTCAAGTCACTTTACGTGACTTCATGTGACTTCATCTAAATTCAAATCACTACAGATACTTCAGGAGACTTTAAGAGAATTCAAGTGACTTCGTAGGAAATCATGTGACTTCATGCGACTTCATGTGAGTTGAAAAGACTTCATACATTTTAGGAGATTTCAAGAGAATTCAAGTGACTTCAAGTAACTTCATGTGATTCATGTCACTTCATCTGTATTCAAATGACGTTAGATATTTTAGGAGGTTTCAAGAAAATTCAAGTGACTTCAGGTGATTACACGTGAGTTTAAGAATGTCTTCAGATATTTTAGGAGATTTCATGAGAATTCAACTGACTTTAAGTGACTTCATGTGAGTTCAAATGTCTTCAGATATTTTAGGAGATTTCAAGATAATTCGTGTGACATTATGTGACTCTTTGTGAATTCAAATGACTTGAATCGTTTCAGGGGATTTCAAGTGACTTCACGAGAATTCAAGAAAATTCAAACGAATTCAAGTGATTTCATGTGACTTCATCTAAATTCAAATCACTTCAGATATTTAAGGAGATTTCAAGATAATTCAAGTGACATCAAGTGATTCTATGTGAATTCAAATGACTTGAATTATTTCATGTGATTTCAAGTGACTTCAGGAGAATTCAAGAAAATTCTAATAAATTCAAGTGATTTCATGTGACTTCATCTGAATTCAAACCACTACAGATATTTTAGGAGCTTTCAGCAAAATCCAATTCATGAGAATTCACGTGATTTCAAGTGAGTTTATATGAATTCATGTCACTTCATCTGAATTCATGTCAGTTCAAATGACCAGATATTTCAGGAGATTTTAAAAAAATTCAAGTGATTTCAGGAAAATTCAAGCGACTTCAAATGAATTCAAGTGATTTCAAGCGATTTCATATATTCCAAGAGACTTCAGTGACTTCTGGAGATTTCAAAAGGTTTCAGAAAATTTCCGGAGAATACTCTGACTTCAGTAAATTTCACTAAATATACGAGACTTCATTAATTTTGCAAAGTATCTATTTGTCTTACTGCTCACTAGGGTGGGTCGAAAGACAATTGGAAATTAAAAACAGCTTAGCACCGAACAGCTTCATTTTGGGTCCGTTAAAACCTGTGTAAAATTTGAAATAGATCGATAAATATTCAATATGCTAAGGTTACGGGGAACAAAAATAACTTTCAAAAATTCGTAATTCTCAGGGTTTTGCAAAAATCGCTATTAACTTTTTTTCTTCAAACATAATATGCCCAAATTTGAAAATTCTTATGAGATTTCAATATTTTCAGTTTCTCCAGGACAATATCTCATATTTATGAGCCCATAAGAAATAAGAATTATTTCAAAGCTTTGCACTCAAAATTTACCTAAAAAAAATGAAAAGATTTCAGCAATTAAAATGTCCAGACTCTGAATTAAATGAAGAGTGGAAAAATTCTGAATTCGTTTTAAGAGTTTTGAAAAAATCGCTATTATTAAATTTTTTTCTCACTACATATTTACATAAGATGTCCAAATTTAAAAAATCTTGTAAGATTTCTTTATTTTCAGTTTTTTACAAGACAATATCTCATATATATGAGCCCCGAAAAAATTAAAATAATTTTTTAAAGCTTTGCACTCAAAATTCACCTGAAAAAATTAAGAAGATTTTAACAATTAAAATGGCCAAACCCTGAATTAAATGAAAAGTGAAAATTTCTTAATTCCTTTTTAGAGTTTTGAAAAAATCGCTAATATTAAATTTTTTTTCTTACTACATAATATACGCAAATTTGAAAATCCTTATGAGATTTCAATATTTTTAGTTTTTCCAGGACAATATCTCATATTTATAAACCCCGAAAAACTAAGATATTTTTTTGAAGCTTTGCACTCAGAATTTACCGAAAAAAATTGAGAAGACTTTAGCAATTAAAATGGGTAGACCCTGAATTAAATGAAGTTTGAAAAAATTCGTAATGCGTTTACAAAGTTTTGCTAAAATCGCTAATATTAAATTTTTTCGTAATCTATATGTCAATACTATGCTCGATTTTCGAAATTTGTAACTGAATTTTCCTCAATTTATCTCAAATTTACGAAACTTTGGTTTAATTTTCCTAACATTATCATCATTATCCGAAATTTATCATCATTTTACGAAACATGCAACAACATAAAACTTACGAAACTGGTTCGTAAAATTGAGACAGAAATTTCTAACAGTGTATAAAACTAATTTAGTTTCTTGTTCGCTCGTTGATAAGAACTGACGTTATATTAAGTTACAGCATTTTCATCACTTAAGTGAAAAAATGCACATTTGTCTCAATTATTCAAGAAAAAATCGATTTTTAACCCTTAAGAAATACTTTTTTCAAAAACGGCTCGGCTCAGTGTTCCTCAAGCATCGATAGGTTCGATTAAAGTGGATCCAAAAACTGTTTGGATAGGTTTTAAGATAACTATTCATAGTTGCAAAAACCGCTTACAGTGAAACCGCAGCTGATCACCTTCTCGAGATATCATAAAATTACGTTTTACAACCACTCAGAAAAATATCCTCTTGTAACAAGAGGATGTTTCTTGAATCAAATGGAATTTCCTCTCAAGTTTAAGACTTAAAGGATTTCCATTTGTCTAAAAAAAATCTGTTTGCAACAAAAATTATTCTTTTGTGGTAAACTTCATCTTATCTTCCAGCCACAACGTATTTCTTGTATATCGGCGCGTCTGTTCTGTAAGATCATCACTTATTTCTGTCCAGCATGTATAGCGAGAAGAAAATTGAAAGTAGGTATCCACGCAATCAGTTTAATCTTTGTTTATCACAATGCAGCATCAGCCAATTTTAACGAGCGCTTATTAAACTCCGATCGCTTATTTTTTTCCTGTCTCAAAATGCCTGTTGACTTGTATTCTCGTGAAGAAAACCGGAAAAAAGTATGTGCACCTTGGGGTAGGATGATTGTTTTTGGAAAGATTAAACCAGAGAAGTTTCTTATAAGCGAAAATGTTGAGAATCTCATAAAAAAAATCGCGGATGAGAATTCTAATCCAAGTGATGAGAAGCTTCTATTTAGTATTTGTGGAACATGCTACCTTACACTTCTCGGTCATGAAAAAGGTATCTTCAAAAGGCCCATAAAAACTATGCCAAATTATGAAGACTTGCAGTTTAGAAAAAGGACTCGCACAATGGAGAACGAGATATGCAGTTCTTTTGTTTGTTTAACGGCAAAGTACAAAGGTCACTTGAATGTTGAAAATAGTCAAGGTCGTAAAAGAAAGTTGAAAAATCAAATTTATGATTTTAATGTAGCTTATGGATCTGCAAATACTGATGAGAAACGTTCAACATCAGTATACAATGAAAGGCCAGCAATGTTCTTCAACTTTGTAAAAGTTGCTTTCAGGAAATAGGAAAAGGCAGAATACATAGTTGTAAGGACGCTCAAGGAAATGTAATGAAAGTTGTTTAAAAACTCTCTGAAAAGCAACAGGATCAAGTCATAACCACCCTAAAAAAGCAAGCTTGCAAAGCAACCACAGCCACTGTTACAAATTAGAAAATGTTGAATTGACGTTGAGTCTTTTCAGTTAAAAATTTTGATAATTTTCAAATTAATACTTATGGATCATCTAATCACATGAAGCAATTAACCAAATTTTCAGATTCAATGTTGGGAAAAAATCCGTATCAACGCATTATAGAGAATATATATCGGAGAAATCAAGAACATTGGAAAGTATATGCAAAAATGGTATATATGAATTTGAATGCCATGATGAAGGTACAGTCATGAAAAAAGAAAGGCCTGTTGTTTGGGCAGATGCTGAAGAAGTCATTGATGCTTTGATAAAGGAATATTATTGGAAATATCCTCATTAAAGTTATGGCTGATGATGGCCAAGGCTTTTTTAAAATATCTATTTCCATATTTCCCGAAGACTATTTATCTGAATTGGATAATAGTATTGGTGTTGATTTAGATCTTCAAGAAGATTATGACGTACCAACTAAAGGAAGGATATTATATTCTGAGAGTGGGAATGTTGGCAAAAAAAGTAAGTTGACTAGTGTACGCAAATTGATAATGTTGGGTATTGTGCTGAAAATAAAGGAAACTTATGAAAACATTGAGCTTTTATTTAATCTGATTAGTCTCAACAATATTCCGTTCAAATTTGTGTCAGATTTGAAACTTTTACTGATTATAGATGGCCAACAAACTGCCTCAGCAACGTACCCCAGTCCCTACTGTTTTGTTACACTAGCAAACCAGAGAAAACGTGTGGACTCATCTAATAATGAGGTAACTGTTGCAGCTCATTGTAGTAATGTAACAAGTTCCGGCCAGGCTATGCAACTAAAAACGTACGGAAACGTGAAAAGAAGTTACAAAAAATTTTGCTGCATAGAAAAAAATAAGAAGGATGCTAACCAGTGTCACAGTACAATAAATCCTCCGCTTCTCAATCAACATCATGAAACTCATATTCTTCAAAAGTGCGTCATTCCTGAGTTGCACCTTTTACAAGAATTTGTGAATCATTTATTCTGGGATGGTATAGTTCCCTTGTTGGTAGAGAAGGAGAAATTTTTTAGGGAAACGCATGTCGAAAATTTTTAAAGGAGTCGGATAAACTTGTAAATCCAGAAATTAACAGAAATTGAAATTCCGCGTTTAGTATCTTTTGAAACTGCTTTCAAAGCCATGGACAAAGTGATTAACTGCTCTTTTTCTTACAGAAAAGTTCGTGATGACATAGATTCTTATTTGACTGAATTACATAATGCTTCTAAAAGCCTTGAAATTTCGGAGACAATGGAAATTCATGTCCTCTTAACACATCTAAAGGATTCTCTACGATTCTTAAATAACAATGGACTAAGCTCATGGTCAGAGCAAGCAGGAGAATCAATTCACCGGGAGTTTTTGAAATTCTGGGAGCGGTATAAAATGAACGTTCTTGAAGGCTCTTCATATGCATTAAGGCTCAAGCATGTAGAGGTAATCACATATTCATTCCCATGTAGACATGATATATTATATATGTATATAATTACCACCCAGTGCAAAGTATACCATGATATACTCGCAGTAAGTATCGCAAAATATAATTTTGAGATATCTCGAGAAGAAGATCAGCTGCGATTTCACTGTAAGTGGTTTTGGCAACTATGGATAGGCATCTAAAAATCTATCCAAACAGTTTTTGCATTCATTTTAATCGAACCTATCGATGCTTGAGGAGCACTGTGTCGGGGGGTTTTGCTAAATTTTATTTTGCACACTATTTTTGAGATCATAAATGGAAATCAAGAAAAAAATTTAGGGTGCTATGACCTTTCATTCAAAGTTGGTTCGAGCACACCGTACGTTTGGATCAGCATTTATAAAATGGTAAGATAGCAGAAGTCGAGGTCGTTTGCCCCTGAAAAGTATAATATTGATGACCGAGGTAACTGCAGTGTGACCTAATGCACGGATATACATATTTGAGATTCATGAATATAGAGGTATGTTCCTAGTGGACCATCTGTATATAAAATTAAGCATGTGTTCGTGTGTAAGTTAGATAGCCATCGGCAAATCGTGCTCTATCGCCGCAGCCATCATCATTACGGTGCACCATCGTCGCTCCATGGCTATTGCTATTGCCATGTAGCTATTGCTACGCTCGCCTCTCTCCTTTTTATTCTATCTCTATTCACCCACTCGTTTTCCTTTCCATGGGGGATCAACTGCATGGTTACCTCCTATCGACTCAGGACCGTATAAAAAGTCATTATAAGCGTGGAATACAAAGAAGCCTTCTGGAAAGAGCTTTATTTCACAAATTACAAAATTTTTACCTGCGAGATTATACTATAGGACACCCAACTTAATGATTTCGCGATTTAATCTGACTGAAATCAAATGAATGTGTGTACAAATTAAAAATGTTTATTACCCACAGGTTTCGAAGTGCTCTATGGAACTAAAAAAAGTATCAAAAAAGTACCTTTCTCAAGAAAAAAGTATCCTCAAAAATAAAAATAAAGTATCAAGAAAATGGTCTCTTTAAATTAATCAAAAATGAGGCTTTTGAATAAAAAATTAGTATGAAAAATACTTTAAACTAAAAAAAGAACGTATTTAAAAAAAAGTTCCTCCATACTTTTCTGTATGTAAATAAGTGCGTCGAAGACTGATTTTTGATTAAATCTCATAAATTGCCTACTGAAGAACAAAATCGACTTCTAACAAAAAATTTCTCATGGAATGAAACGTTTACTTATTAAAATCTCACGTAAAATTGTGTGTGTGTGTGTGTGTAATTCAACCAAGGGAGATAAATTTTCAACCATGAAAGATTTTCAAGCAGTAGTTGAGTTTTGGACCAAGAAAGAATTTTCAGTCAATAAACTTCAACAATTTCCACCAAATTGTTAAAGTTGAAAGCCAAAAGAGATGAAGTTTCAAACAAAAAACACGAAATTTAACAAAAGAGTTGAATTTTCAATCAAGAAAGACTTTTCAGTCAAGAAAGACTTTTCAGTCAAGAAAGATTTTTCAGTCGAGAAATAAGAAGAATTTCAATCAAATTGTGCAAGTTTTAGGCCAAAAAGACGAATTTTTCACAAAGCAATTGAAATTTAGATAACAAAGTTAATTTTCAACCAAATAATTCAATTTTCTACCAAAATAGTTGAATTTATAATTAAAAAGACAAATTTTCAACAAAACAGTTGAACTTGCAACCAAGAAGAGGAGTTTTCAACCAAAAAGGATGATTGTTTACCAAAAACGTCAAATTTTCAACAGAATAATTAAATTCTCAACAGAAGAATAAGATTTTTAACCAAAAGAGATAAATTTTCAGATCAAGAAATGCAATTTTCAGCGAAAAGAAGTAGATTTTTCAACATTTTCAACAAACAAAAAAATTATTTTAGACTGGAATAAATAGTGGAATTTTTAACCAAATAGTTAAATTTTTATCCTACAAGGATGAATTTTCAAATCAAAAATAATTAACTTCAACCAAAAACAGCTGCCTTTTTAAAAAAAGTCTTGAAAAGTAGCCTTTTCAAATCAGTTAAAAATCAGTATTCGTAATAAAAAATTAGTGTAAAAAAGACTTTAAACTGAAAAAAGAACGTATTTAAAAAGAATTTTTAACAAAGGAGTTGAACTTTTAACCATATAGTTGAACTTTTAACCAAAAAAATGAATTTCCAACCTAACAAATGAATTTTTAACAAAGTAGTTTAATTTTTAACCAAGTAGTTGAATTTTTGACCAAAAGAATTCTAATTTCAAATCGAAAATAGTTGAATTCAACCAAAAAAGACGTATCTCCAACAAAATAGTTGAATCCTCAACCAAAACAGATTAATTTTCAACCAAAAAGTTGAATTTCTAACCAAAAAAGATGACTGAAAGGAATTTCTACTAAAAGAGATGAAGTTTCAAACTAAAAAAAGGAAACTTAACAATAGGGTTGAATTTTCAACTAAGAAAGATTTTTCAGTCAAGAACGAAAAACAATTGCAACAAAATTGTTGAAGTTTCTAGCCAAAAAGACGAATTTTGTGAAAAGCAGTTGAATTTTCAACAAAAAAGTTAATTTGCAACCAAAAAGTTCAATTTTCTATTAAAATAGTCGAATTTTCAATTCAAAAAGACAAATTTTCAACAAAACAGTTGAACTTGCAAACAAAAAGAGGAATTTTCAACCAAAAAGGATGACTTTTTACCAAAATTGTCAAATTTTCAACAGAATAATTGAATTCTCAACTAAAGAATAAGATTTTCAATCAAAAGTGATAAATTTTCAAACCAAATATTTGATTTTTCAATGAAAAAAGATGATTTTTCATTGAAATGCTTGAATTTCCGACAAACCAACAAATCATTTTGGGCCAAACTAAATAGTGGAATTTTCAACCAATTAGTTCAAACAAGAAAGAATTAACTTCAACCACAAACCGTTGCATTAAAAAAAAGTATCAAAAATGTTTTTTTTTTTAAATAAGTCGAGAATAAGTTTTAGAAATAAAAAAAAAGTGTAAAAAATACTTGAAACTAAAAAAGAACGTATTGAAAAGGAATTTTTAACAAAGGAGTTGAACTTTCAACCAAGTAGTTGAATTTTCTACTAAAAAGATAAATTGTCAAC
>JAUMHM010000085.1:16326748-16336839 GCA_032362435.1 Melikaiella ostensackeni | reverse complement strand
TTCAAACCCGAAACACCTCCTTTCATCATTATATTTTTCACATAGAATGACAAAGAACTATTACAACTAACCTTGACAATATTTTCTGAACAAAATAATGTTACATTTTAGAGTAGGATTCCACGAAAACAAGATGTTTCGAAAAGAGGTTTCATGTTTCATGTTCATTTGAAATGTTCAAAAAAATGTGTTTACAGCCACCTTCTATCTAAGCAAACGATTCGAGCTTTTTCATTTCATATTAGGCCCTCTTCGCCCACAAAAGATTATGAAAATTCATTTCCCCCGTTACGCGCACTCCCATTGTTAGATTCGGCTTCCAAAACTTTATGGTAAATGATATCTTTCACCTAAGAGACAATTTAGGTTTCGCTCCGATTTAGAACGTCGATCGCGAAACCCTAGATAGTGAGCCAATTTTGATCCTAGAACTTTCTAGCCGACTCGGTTGGAACTTCATGGAAAATAGTTGCACATTAAAAAATGCTTCATCTATTGAGGACTTCGTTTTTTTTTTGTTTATACAAACCGAAGCTTGAATACTATTTTTTGTCGAGACTGCTACGAACATTGTATGCGTTTCTCCTTGGCAATCAGGGACGTTCTCCAGTTCCCTTGGCGTGTCTTAGCAAAACAGTCTCGTTTCCGTCTTGTCTCTCATCTATGCATTATCTGCCTTCTATCTTTTCACTTGCCATTCTATGGACGTTCGCCCCGCAAGTAAACGCTGCATTACCGATTCAGTTCGCATACATTTGCTAGCGAGCTGTTCATCGCGCAAACTGATTTCTGTTTCTCCAATCAATATTTTCTCTTTTCAAATCTGGATTATTAACATTGATTAGGTCCCAGGCGGATTTAACAAGAATAAGTGCAACCAAGTTTGTTAATTTTACTTTTCAACACGGAAAAAAGAGGCTTCGAGTTATTGTCGAAAATAACCATTTTTACTCAGCACAGAAAAAACAAAAGATAAAGTTTACATTGATTTCAGGTGAAAGAATCGCTGCAACAAAAATTACCCTTGTGGGTTCAACTTGACATGAAACGAAGATAGTTTCGCGAAAAGTAATGAAAGTTACGCGCCAGCACTATCTACCGTCATTTGAATCAATTATACTGTAGGAAAATGGTGAGTCACGCCTGTCAGTTGATTTTTGCTAAGTGGTATAAAATAAATTGTAGTTCTTTTACAGTAGTCTAAACTATTTTAGAGAAGATTTATGAGCAAGAACAATTCTTTATTTGTGTTTTTTGTTGTCGATTCTACGTTCTACTTCAATTTTCTCACTAATATGTTCCACTTAGCGCAGGTGACAACGTGACGTAGTAGTGACGTCACAACAACACATTTTATCACATTTTATGCTTTGGTTCCTTATGTGAGGAAATTGATTGAAATCGTCGAAATTGATATTTTTATTTTGAATTTTTGCCGCTTTTCATGATTACTATGCAAATCATAATCTTCGAGCAAAATAAAAAAGTAGCTGAGAACACTGTTTGTATTTTGAATTTCTGAAAGCTTTGTCAGATTACTAGAAGCAAATCGTAACTATCACCCAATAAAATAACTGCAGATACTATGTGCATGAACTGATGAACTGTGTTGAGTAATATATACCACTTATCATAGTATTTGTTGATAAAACAAAATTGCAAAATTTTCCATCCAAATAAATTGTAACAAGTGCTATCGTTTGCTGTCGGTAACTGCAATTTTTAGATTTATTTTTAGCCATTTAGACATGGTAATTTCCTAACAAATTGAGAAGTGGTTGGAAATGGTATTCATTACCGTTTCACATGGCAATAATCGCGCTTCCAATGTTCATTTTGAGGGGATAATAGTACCGGCTTTAATCCACGGGGGCGCGGTAAGGTCGGTCTTTCTCAAATGAAATCTTGATGCTGAAGGATGTAAAGGAGGGACCCTGGCCAGTTATCAGCATGACATGATTTCTTATGATGTCCTGTTTTTGGCTGTTGGATATTCTATATTTTAAATGACACACAGAATTTTTCAATAAGCTGGGTCGGATCAAAGTATGTAAATTGCAAATGAGAATGGTAATTTTCATCGTTTGTATAGGTGAGAAATTGCCAATGCGCTTAACATGTATTACTGTTTGATATAGTAAAATTTATTATCGAAATGGAAAAAATGGTCATTTGTGAATAGCACTGATTAGGTTCAGGTGACAAGTTAATGGTTAAATTTACTATTTGGCATAGTACTCCCTTACGAGATTCGTTTGATAAGTAAGGTAAATTTCCTGATAGATGGTGCCAAAATGAACTTTGTAGCATATGACCAAGAAATAGCACTCTTCAAACTTACCTGTACCAATCTTAAACCAAAACCGGCTCTTAGTTTGCGGTTGGCATACGTTTGAAGTGAGTGTATCTGTAGTTTTCGAAATTCCGTGCAGTGATAAAACATTTTTATTTAGAAATTTGGACAGTCGCACAGATCAAAGTTGAGTTAAAAAAAGTTCACGGGGAGTCTGCTCCTTTGTTAAAAACCGTTTATTTTTGGATAAACGAATTTGAACGTGACCGAACCACAACTAAAAATGAAGCGCGCTCCGGACGCCCAATTGAGGTCACCACATCAGAAGTAGTCTATAACATCTTGCACGAAAAACTGGAGGTTAAGAAGCTGTGTGCAAGATGGGCGTCGCGATTGCTGACTCTCGATCAAAAGCGCAACCGAAAAGACGTTTCAGCGCAGTGTTTGTCGAAGTTCAATCGGAATCCGCAGGACTTTTTGCGTGGATATGTGACTGCTGACGAAACCTGGATCCACCACTATACACCCGAGACAAAGCAGCAGTCGAAGCAGTGAGTACTGCCTGGTGAAAGTGCACCAAAGAAGGCGAAGACTATTTTGGTAGCTGGGAAAGTTATGGCTACAGTATTTTGGGATTCCTAAGGAATTATCCTTATTGATTACGTGGAGAAGCATGCAATATATATATATATATATATATATATATGCATCATTATTGGACCGTTTGAAAGCCGAGCTACAAAAAAAAACGGCCATGATTGGCGCACAAAAGAGGGCTGTTTCATCATGACAACGCACCGACTCACACCTCCGCAATCGCAATGGCAAAAATACACGAACTGGGCTTCGAATAGATTCCTCATCCACCCTTTTCTTTAGACTTGGCTCTGTGCGACTTCTTTCTGTTCCCCAACTTGAAGACCTGGCTCGGTGGGAAGAGGTTCTCGTCCAATGAAGAATTAATCGATGCCGTAAATGCGTATTTTGCAGACCTTGAGAAATCTTACTTTTCTGGAGGGATGAAAAAATTGGAATCTCGCTGGACTAAGTGTAGCCCTCAAAGGAGACTATGTTGAGAAATAAAGGCAAACTTTTCAACAACAAAATGTTCACTTGCATTTTTACCAAAACTATCAAACGACCCTCGTATTCTGAATCTTTTTTATAGACAAATGGTAAACATTCTAAAGCGTTCAAATATTTGTCACAGATATGGTTGTATTGAATTGCCTATTCTAATGTCAGTTAATTTGATCATGATCGTTTATAACCAATGATGAATTGATTCAAGTCCTGAGGTGTGACACCTCCTCCTTATTCGACCATGGGAATGAAATGAAATGGTACAATTTTGAATTGAAAACAATAACAAAAAGGATCATTTCTAAGTGAAATTCATGAAAACACTCAGGAATCAATAACTTCAGATTAGAAGTATATGAATTAGACAAACTGATAAATGCTTTTCTAAATGAATATATTCTCTTTTTAAATGTGGATTATTTAAATGAATTTAATTAGGTTTCAGGCGGATTCAACAAGAATCGGTGTAATATTCCTTCTATAACTATTACAGATGACCATTAGTAACCTTTCATCTTTGTCGTCGTAATCAATCAGCTTTTTAACAACAATTTAAACATTTCATTTCAAATTGATCATAATTTGAGGTTTTTCCGTAGCAGAGTAAACAATCATTCTTTCGGTTTTCATCGTGAGTTGTACGGATGTACAATGATGTATAATGATGTACCCCTAAAATCCCCTGTAGTCCCTATGTTTGAGAATTTTGGCCATTCCCCCCCTTTTTCTGAAGCTGCGATTCACTTTTTTTAATAAAAAAAAAGGTCTGAAAAACTACCAAATTTGGAAGCCTTTTATTCAAGTACCTTAAAATTTCAAAAATTTCTAATTAAAAAGTTTAAAATTTGAAAAAAGAAATATTAGAATCCATCAAATAATTTAAAAGCTCTTAGATTTTGAAGGCTTCAGTTGAAAAAAAACTTGCAAATTTGAAGCTTTTTAATTATTAAAAAAAATGTAGAAACTCTTAAATTGAAAATTTGGAATTTGAAAGGATCCGCATTTTTAAAAAATAGAAATTTTAGAGAAAATTCAATTGGAAACTATTCAGATTTGGGGACCCTCATCAAATAATCCTTTAAACTCCCGATTTGAGAAAAATTATTAAAGTTTCTAAATTTTAATGAATTTTCTTGAAATAAAAAAATTTGCAAGTTGAAAAATTAGCAAATCTGAAAGCCTTTGCGATTCAACTAGGTTCCTTAAAATTTGAAAGATTTCTAACTGAAAAGTTTAAAAATTATAAATCAAAAGTTAGAGCCCATCAAATAATTCGAAAGCTTTCAGGTTCCAAAGGCTCCAGTTAATAAAAATACAAATTTAAAGCTCTTTAATTAATAAACAAAAATGTAGAAACTAGAACCTAGAAATGTAAAAATTTTAAAATGGAGAAATTTAAAATTTGAGAGGATCCGCAATGAACATGCATGATTTTTAGCAAAAAAATGTTAAAACACAAAATGACATAGTAATAATAACATAGTAATAATTTTTTTCGACCTTATAGCATTGACATTTCCTGAA
Organism: Melikaiella ostensackeni; assembly: GCA_032362435.1. Lineage (NCBI taxonomy): Eukaryota > Metazoa > Arthropoda > Insecta > Hymenoptera > Cynipidae > Melikaiella > Melikaiella ostensackeni. The sequence continues at coordinate 16,331,939 of JAUMHM010000085.1, read as the reverse complement.
ATTATCACTTATTGAAAAAATATATATGTTCTGAATTTTTTTAAAAATTTTTTTACAAAAAATTTATGTCTCACTGTGATATTGCGATCTTCAAAGGAAAAGGATTTTTTTAAATATCATTTCCTAATACAATAATTTTTGAAAAATGAATAAAATTTTAACATTGCAATAATTTTTTTCGGCCTTATAGTATCCATATTTCTTGAAATGATCATTTATTGAAAAAAAATTATTTTCTGAATTTTTTTCGGAATTTTTACAAATCATTTCTGTCTCACTGTGATATCGCGACCTTCAATTTTGATTTGATTTTTGGATTCTCGGTCGATTTTCTCGTAATTGACTAACTCTTTTACATCTAAAGTTGTTTACCCAAATTCATAAATTTGATATCTCGGGGGCATATATTTTTTTTTAAAACTTTTCTTTAATACTTTTCAACTTTTCGAAAAATATTTGATATAAAGAATCCAGCGATAGATTCGTTCTTCCAATTCAAAAATAGGAAAGTGAAAAGAAAACAAAATTTCTCTTTTTTTTCGAAGGAAAATCACCCTATTTTCCTTACAATTGAACTGCTGAACCACTGTGATCCCTGTAATTGTATACAATTTGAATTTAAAAACAGTGACAAAAAGGATAATCTTTAATTGTGAGTGAAATTAATGAAAAAATCCACGATTAATTTTAGGGATTTTCAGGGATTTCAGGGATTTCAAATTGTAACACTTAACTTTTGAGAAAGTTTATATTGGAATTCACAATAAAAATTTTACAATTGTGAAGCCTAAATATTCGAATTATTGTAATTTTCAAGTCTGCACAATTGAAAAGCGTTTAAATTTATATTTTTATCTGTACAATTTTGAATTAAAATCGTTAAAAATTTGATATTTTTGAATCAAGAGGATTCAGAAGTAGGGAATTTCAAATGAGAAACACTCAAAATTTAACAACTTTCAATTGAAACATTCAAAATTGTACTCTTTTAAGATGAGAGCCTTAATGTTAAAACGATTTTTAATTGATTATGATCAAAAGTAAATGATTTAAAATTGAAATATTCATAATTAGATAAATTCAGAATCAGAGCTTTCAAATTTACCTGCTTATAAAAGCCGTGACATACGTGTACCGAAAATTCGGTATAAATTCCGGATTTTTTCGGTACAAATAGTCCTGAAAAAGGGACTGTTTGTACCAAAATTTGAACGAGGTGGAAATGGGTTGGTCTTACGGAAAATTTCGTATCTGTAGACAGTTCGTATGATTTAGCTACTGGCTCCGAAGTTCCACACTTTTTTTCTTTTTTGCTACTTTTTCAAATATAAAGCTACTTTTTTGGTATTTTTTTCAGTAAAGTGACATGGTTGGAAGTTAACTTTTCTGGATGAAAATTCAACTCTACGGTTGAAAATTAATTTGTTTTTGCTAAAGATTCGACTATTTTGTTGAAATTTCTCTTTGTTTAGTTGAATTCAACTGCTTTTGATTGAAAATAAGAAATTTTTTTTTTTGAAAATTCAACTACTTCGTTGAAATTTGATCTCCTTCGTTAAATATTCATTCTTTGTTTGAAGATACATCAAATTTAGTAGAAAACTTATCTCTTTGGTTGAAAATTCATCTTTTGTAGTTGAAAATGTAATGCATTCTGTCGAAAATATGTCTTTTTTTGGTAGAAAAATGTTATATTTACATAATTTGACATGATAATTTAATAAATAAATATTTTAATAAAAAAAATTGGAAAAAGTCGATTTTTCAAGAACGGCTTGCCATTGGCAAAAAGTGTTTTGGCAAATTAATAGACATCCAATGGAATCTCAGTAACGAATTTATGAGATTTAAGAAAAAATCCCAACTCTGAATTTTTCCTTTTTAGATGCATCTGCGGCGCACTTATTCACATACAGAAAAATATGAAAGAAATTTTACTTTTAAATACATTTTTTTTCAGTTGAAAGCACTTCTCACACTATTTTTTATTTTGAAAGACTAATTTCTGACTGATTTCAAAAGGTTACTTTCTTAACACTTCATTTTTAAGTATACTTTTTCCTTTAGAAAGATTTTTTTTATACTCCTTTTGGTTCCATAGAGCACTTTGAAACCTGTAATTATGAAGAATAAATTTTCAATAAAATAATTAAAAAATTATTTCTGTTGGACTAGTTGAATGAATCAAGATTCTGTAAGTGGCTAATCCCAGTAAAAGCGTTTATTTTCTGATGTTTGTAGATGACGTGTTTCGATACAGATGTGTATCCTTATGAAATCATTTTTCTCAACAAAAGATCGTTGAAGCTAGGAAAATACGATATTTTTTGAATATCATTGTACATATAGTATTATTTATAATCTAACAAGAAACGAAGAAATCTAATGCTCAAAGAGGAAAATGGTATTTACCTCATCGGAAAAATTGAAGATAGTTGAAAATAATTAAAATAATGTTATTTCATAAAGAAAACAAAAGTTGATTTGTATTAAAAGCATAATAATGCTTATTTAAATAGAGCATGTAAAGATCAGACCAAATACTTAACCTTCAAGGAAATATGGATTTGAAATTTGATGCCATTTTTTCCCCGGAGAAAACTTATTATTAAATAAACTTTATTGAATAAACATTGTAGAAAATTTTAGAAATAACAGCAAAACATCCTGGATTATCTTTAAAAATAAATAGTTACATTTTTAAACAATAATTAAAGACGGACATGTGCCACTTATGGGTTAAACGTTATAACAGCTTTTAAGGCTAAGTTGAAGAACCTTGAATATTCAATAAAACACATTCCAGTACATTTTCGAAATAACATCAGAAATGAAATATCTTACTGGACACAAAATTGGACATACAATTTTGAATTTGATACAACTGATTTTGCACTTAAACAGAGCATTAAAAAAACTAAAATCTTTCTAGAAACTAATAAAGATATCATTTTAACTATTGCTGATAAAAGTAACAAAAATATTATTATGAATAAACAAGATTACATCATAAAAGCTTTACAACTTTTAATGATAAATCTTCTTATGAAAAATTAAACTTTGATCCTACAAAAAAGAAGAAGCTCAACTCACGTTTCTTCTAACAGAACTTAAAAATAAAAAATTATAAATTTAGACCAATATAACTTTTATCATAGCACAAATGGTAATTCACCTATATTTCATGGTTTACCAAAACTTTATAAAACAAATTATCCTCTGAGACCTATCATTTCTTTTCCAAGTTCACCTATACATAATGTATCTAAATGTTTAGTTAAATATTAACAGAAAATTGTAGTCAAAACTGATTAACACATCAAAGACAGTTGGGATTTTAAACAAAAAATTGATAAAATCAACATTCCTGATGACTACACAATGGTATCACTTGACATTGTTTCAATGTACACAAATATATCTTGGAAATTAATTGTAAACTCCATAAATAAAAAATTGAAAGAACTAAAACAATATTCTTATTTAAATAAAAAAGACTTTAATGCAGTTCTCAGTTAATGCCTGGAATCTTCTTATTGCAAATTCAATAATGTTTTTTACAAACAGACATTTAGACTTCCTATGGAGTCACCAATTTCATCAGCAGTTGCCAATATTGTTATGGAAAATATTGAAAAAGAAATTTTAAATAATAAAGACTATCAAATTATCTTTTATCAGTTTTTATTAAACTTTATTAATATTTATTAATATTATTTATAGAATACCATGTTTAAATTGCAAGATGATATACATTGGACTATGCTGCAGGCACTCAGATGTTAGAATTAAAGAACATGAAAAATCTGTGGAAAAGAACAAAGATAATACAGCTTTAGCAAAGCATGCCTGTTCAAACTTTCATAATTTTGATTTCAATATTAAAAATGTTGAAATTCTAAATATAGAGTCAAACGAAGATAAAAGATTAACTTGAGAAATGATTTACATAAAAAATGAAGAAAATGCAATAAATACAAAACTGATACTCAAAATTTAAGTATTATATACCACAGTCTCATTTCTCAAATCAAAATTTAAAATTTATCATTTTTCCCGGGTAAAAATATAACATGACATCTTAATTTAACCTTAAAAGCTGTTATAACGTTTAACCCATAAGTGACACACGTCAGTCTCTAATTATTGTTCAAAAATGTAACTATTTATTTTTAAATTATCCAGGGTATTTTGCCGTGATTTCTAAAATTTTCGGCAATGTTTATTCAATAACGTTTATTTTATTATAAGTTCTTTCCGGGGCGAAAATGGCATTAAATTCCGAATCCATATTTTCTTGGAGGTTATGTATTTGGTCTGATCTCTACATGCTATTTTTAAAAAAGAATTATTATGCTTTTAATACGAATCAACTTTTGTTTTCTTGATGAAGTAACATTATTTTAATTATTTCAACTATGTTCAATTTCTCCGATGAGGTAAATATAACTTTCCTCTTTCAGCATTAAATTTCTTCGTTTCTTGTTAGGTTATAAATAATACTACATGTACAATGATATTTTTAAAAATATCGAACTTTTGTAGCTTCAACGATCTTTTGTTAAGAAAAATGATTTGATAAGGATACAGATCTGTATCGAAACGCGTCATCTATAAATATCAGAAAATAGATGCTTTTACTGGGATTAGCCACTAATAGAATCTTTGTATAAAAAATAAAATTCATCTATCTTTAAATTTTTAATGAAATTGGTAGATATGTCATCTCTACTTGACTGAAAAGAGCTTAAAGCATGATTAAATAAGTCCTTAAAATTAGAAAACGTTTAAATTTCTCACCAGAAAAAACATCTATTTCAGAATTAAAAGCCTGTAATGATAGAAATGTGATTCACTTTTTGGTGACAATTGCTTTTTTTATATGAAAATAATTTTTTTTTCACTGTCTTCAAAGCTATAAGTGTGTAGATGAATAATATAGTAATGAATCCTGATTAAGTAATGTATCCGCTTGGATACATGGAATTGTTTAAGGATTCTCATTCGGATGGGAGCCGTCGTACTATAGATAATAAAGAATTATAAATATAATAGATTTAATGCTTTCACGATGATTCATTATGATGAAAGGAGGTGTTTTGGGTTTCAATCGTGTGCAAGACTACGAATCTTGCCGACGTTTCGTAAACATTGCAGTTCACTTCTTCAGGGCTAACCTGAAACTGAAGCT
>JAUMHM010000085.1:16301736-16321997 GCA_032362435.1 Melikaiella ostensackeni | reverse complement strand
CCCCCCCCCCAAAAATGTCAGAAATTATCCTTACGTTATTAATCCGCACTTACCCTACGGGGGTCAAAATGACCCAGAGGGCCAGGACCCGGGTGGGAAAAAAGTTTACGAACCGTAGTGCATGCTAAACCGACGACTAGACTCAGTTCGATAGAATTTGCCGTGAGTAAATTCTGTATTCATATATTATTTTGTGCCAAATAATAAAAGAAAAAGTGGGTTTTGCGTGACGCAAAAGTAAACTTTGAGTGAACTGTTGTATTTTCTCGATTTTATAGAATTTTCTCCCCGGACACATCCATCATCAGAGATTGGTCGTGAAGCAAGGCTTCTCTTGTATTTCAGGTGAAAAGAAGGATATATTTATGGAAAAAAGGCAATAGTATGAGTTTGCAGCTGATTTATTTAAATAAAGAAGTAAATATTGTTCTCTTTTTTCAGAAAGAGAAATGAAGACGAAATACATGCTACAAATGTATGCGTTGTAATACAGCCATGTGTCATGACCATACGGCAAAACTGTGCCAATCTTGCGCACCCTAGAATAAGAATTATATGTTCCAAAATTCAATTTAAAAAAAACAAAACATTTTTTAATGCATCTTCGTTGAATTTTCTTTGAATTTTTACCCCGTTCCCTACATACAGCATGATTCTGTGTCAAATAATATTCTTACACATTTTTCAATTTATCGCAATTTTCACATTATGAAATAATTATACTTTTTCAAACCGATTATTATGTAACCAATTTCTTTTAAAAGTGTGGCTCATCAGCTTTTAAAATAACTTCATACAAACCTTTCTATCTTCACTTAACTCAGAACTACATAATTGTGGAGAAAACAATTATTTAAACATTTTGTAATCACACATGTTTTTTTGATTCTCTCACGAATTTTACGATTTTTATTTTAAATTTTCAATCTTCATTTTTCAATCTCTTTTTTTTTAATCTTTCAATTTTTCAATCTTTTCAAGATATTTCACTCTCCTAAAGCACAAAAAAATCTATTCAGTAATAAAAATTGATCCAAATTGACCGATTTATCGCTAAGATACAAGTCTGAGAAAACGCGCCGGGTCTTTTTGACCCTCGTGAGGTAAAAACGGGTACGTGGGGTAAGTGAGGGTTAATGGACGTTCCCATACTTTCATTACAAATATTCCTCAAACTTGTTTCTGATAGTTATTGAAAACACCTACTACGAGGTAACATTTTAGAAACACTAATCCTATTATGCAAGGAGAAACGAGGAAGAAAAGTGAACCTTCTAGCAAAACATTGTACAAAAGAGTGCACAATTTTTTACATTGTTAGAACGAATGAAAAACGAGAATGTCAAGCAACACTGCAAAGTACCTCATAAAAATTTCAAGAAACGCCTTCCGGACGAGGAATCTCCATAAATCTAGACCTGCAATACCACCAAGCTGAAGTAACGTATGAAGATTGAACGATTACAAAAAAGCCGTCGGCATCGAGAAATCTAGAAAACGAAAACCATGAGTTTGTGACGAAGAAAGGTGGAAGCCATGGTAACTTTTCACAAGGTGTAATTTATTATCTAATACATTGATTAATCAAAATATCAAACGATCAAACGTGCGGGTTCACTTGGAATAAAATGTATAGCTAAGCAGGCGGAGAAAAGGAGACGCTCTGTCAGAATTTATCGTACTACGAGTATAAAAGGACTCGTTATGGGTATGTAAGTAAGCTGAGAAGACTATGTTGAAGGAATATTGAACTGCAACTGGATAAAAGAGAAGACGCGTAACGACGCTAAGAGGAAGAAAGAGAATCCCTCTCTTAAAAGAGACAGAAGCAACTTTCGTAAGCGATTTAAACTCTTCTTTCTTCAGCCATTATTCTGTCAGAATAAATCCGTAAATACTCTACAGTGTTCCTTATTACCCGAAGTTTTATAGAATATTACGCTACCATCGCCCAGTTACAAGAAGTTAGATAAGATGAAGATGTCCCGAGTAAAAATTCTTCGACTTGGTTCAGACTTGAATCGCCCCCAATCAAGACATATTGGAGACTCATTTTTGAGACGGAGCCTTATAGAAAATTACAATTTTAATCTTTTTGAAGCAAATTTTTTACGGCTATAGTCGCTAAGACCCACAGATTCTGAACTGTTAACTTAAGAACAACAAATTGGAAAATTAGACAATTTTTTTCTTATCAATTTTAATCCTTTGCATCTGTTATAACTACCTTATTTCTGAGTCCAGAAAGGTTCGTCTGGAGACCAGTTTACGCCGATTTGAAATAAAGCTGCTGAGACCATAAAAGTGAGACTTTATTTGATGTCTCGTCTTATTTTTGAACGCAGCCAGACATCGCCGTCTTGAAGTCGAACTCAAGACTAAATCGAGTTGAACTCAAGACTAAATCGAGTTGAAAACAAGTCACGTGGAGTTAACCACTGAAAAATTAAGGTATACACCTGCTTCCGAAGTCTTTTGAATTCATATTGTTTGGTGTTAGGTTGTTGATCAGTGAAGGAAAATATCCAGTGATGTTTCGTTGTTGATCTACTGATCCTTTCAAATTTACTTATACGAGCTTTCACACCACGACGTGGAGCCTCTTCAGGTTGAAGCATTATCATCTCCTTCATTAGCTGAAGAACATACAATTAAGTATTTCATATACATTATATATACATTTCTTATAAATGATAAATATTTTAAAGCTTGAAAACTTATTTTTTGAGAAGATATTCTTCTTCAGGTCTCACGTTGACCTTGTAAAATTTATATAAACATTTTTTGTGGGCCAACACACTTCGTTGAACGCTAATCCTGGAGAGAGAGTATGAAGTCACGTGAGACTATATCTTAACCTCTAAGACAAGATGGACGGTTGGCGCGAGTTTTCAAGAAACGCTAAGACGATTAGTATCATTTTCTAAAAATTGTTGAAGAAATGAGACTTTGGTAGATATTGAAAAGAAATTCAACAACAGATCTCTTATTTATAGCATTGGTATTCTTGACAATAAAAAACACTTCTTTTTCTTTAAAATTTTTTTCTTCTATAGTTGTGAGTTATAGTTTATATCGGACATACAAGAAAGTACATTAAAACTAGAATCAGAACACACAAAAATAACTGCAAAAAAGACGCAACAGGCACTGCATTGGTTTTGCACTCGCATGTTGATAATCATAAGTTTTTATTTTCATAAAAAGAAATTTGAAGTCATGAAAACAACTATAGAAGAAATTTTTAAGTGATGTTTTCTATTGTCAAGAATACCAATTCTGTAAACAAGAGATCTGATGTTGAATTTCTTAGTAATATCTAACGTCGTCTTATCTTATCGACTAACAATTTTTTTTAAATTATACTAATCGTCTTAGCATTTCTTGAAAATTCGCGCCAAGCGCCCATCTTCTCTTGGAGGTTAAGATATAGTCTCACGTGACTTCACGTTCTCTCTCCAGGATTAGCGCTTAACGAAGTTGACATTTGAATACTTTTCACTTCTTTTGAAGTCTTTTGGATTCTAGAAGTCTGATTTACATCAAAATTTCTAGTGGTTAATCTCTTTAGGGCCGTCCATAAACTACGTTACCAATTTTGGGCTATTTTTGACTATTTTTGGTTCAAAATATCGGAAAATAGAGGGGGAACTTTTTCTACGTCTCTTCGAAACGAAAAATTTCTGCTTCAAACTTTTTCCCGTATCTAGCATATTTTTCGGAAAAGAAAATTTCGATTTTCAGAAAAATAGCCGACATGTTGTTTATTTTTTTCAAATTTTTTTCGGATTTAGAAAATTTGGGGAACCCTCCACAATAATAAAAAAAGGAAAAGTCAATATTTTGTATTTTTACTCAAAAAATGTGCTCAAGAAACGGTTCAAAATATCGAAAAATGGAAAAGGTACTTTTTGTAGGTCTCTTCAAAGAGAACAATTTTGACTTTGAACATGTAACTATATCTAGCATATTTGGAAAAAAAATTATTTTCAGAAAAATAGCCGCCACTTTGGTAATTTTTAGTTTTTAATAATTTTTTTACCTGATTTAGAAAATTTAAAATTATACATATACCAGGTTTCATGTCTTCTTAACAATTTGAGTCTTTTTTGGATAATTTGCGTTGTACTGCCCGACTAAATTGTTGAATCCTTGAGCCAAAAAGAAGAATTTCTTAGAAAACAGTTGAATTTTCAACCCGGAAATTTCCTTTCAACCAAGAAAGATGGATTTTCAACTACAAAAGATGACTTTTTTACCAATAAAGATTAATTTTCAATACAAAAGGATGAATTTTTAATCCAAAAGGACGAATTTTCAATAAAACAGTTGAATTTTTGACCGAAAAAGATGCCTTTGACAAAATAGTTCAATCTTCAACAAAATAGTTTAATTCTTAACCAAATCTGAATTTTTCACCTACAAAGATAAATTTTCAGCCAAGAAGATTAATTTTCTACCAAAAGACGAATTTTTAAGGAAATAGTTGAATTCTCAACAAAAACATGAATTTTCGACAAAAATGATTGATTTTCTACCCAAAAAAGATACATTTTTAACAAAACAGTTCAATCCTCAACCATATCGATGAATTTTCAACAAAGAAAAGTGATTTTCTACCCCCAAAAAAAATTTTCAACAACAGAGTTTAGTTTTGAAGCTAAGATGGCGAATGTTTTAGAAAACAGTTCCTTTTAAATCGAAAAGATGGATTCACAACAAGAAAACTAATTTTCAATTAAAAAAATTAATTATCAACAAAAAAAAAGAATTATCTACAAAACAGTTTTTTCATGGTTTCACCATGAAAATCGCCTAGTCGCCAATTTTCACTATCATATTCGTAATCAGCGCATCAAAATACATAGGTATACGCAGTGTGAATGATTTTGGAGGTAAACCCTAATCGGAAGTTCACCCAAATTTTCAACCAAAGAGATGAAATTTCAACGGAAATGATGAATCTTCAACTAAAAAAATAAATTTTCAACAAAAGAGTTCAACATTCAACCAAGTAGTTGAATTTTTAATTGAAAAGACGTTTTTTTTAACCAAGAAGACTAATCTCCCACCAAAAAAGATGAATTATTAACAAAATACAGTAATTTCCAACCAGATTGTTGATTTTTTTGCTAAAATAGATACATTTGCAACCAAAAATGGAATAGTTAAATTTTCGATTAAAAAAATTAATTTTCAACCAAAAATGAAACGAATTTTTGACTCAATAGTGAAATTTTCAACCAAGAAGATGAATCTTCAACCAAAAAAATTAATTTTTAACAAAGTATTTCAACTATCATCAAGTATGTAGTTGAATTTTTGACCAAAAAAATGACATTTTAAGAAAATAATTGCATTTTCAACAAAATGATCAAATTCTCAACCAAACAGTAGATTTTTTTAACCAAACGAGATAAATTCCGAACAAAAAGTATAGTAGTAGACATTTCAACAACAAAAAATTCACTTTCAATGGAAAATAGTTGGATTTTTCTATTGAGTTCTATTAATTTAGTTTTTTGAAAACAGGGGAAAAAAGAATTCTTCAAAAAGGGGAAAAAGAGTGTGAAATCCGAAATATGAAATGGATTTTCAAACACCCTAATTATTTTCACAATTCCAGAACCCTAGGGGGGCACAGGGCGAAACACTTGACAGCCGATCATGCGGGCGGTTGCTTGCTTGGCGCAATGTTCCCACTGTTAGAGGATTAGAGCCGGTTGAGAAAAATTAAAATTTGCTGAAACATTCATAAATCGAATTTTAATAAGCTGCATCATCTTCATTAGATCATGACAAGAAGATTAAAAAAGATAGTAAAAAATCGGTGAATATCTTCAATCCCAATGAGGAATTATTGTACTTTTGTCTCCACTTAAAGATTTCCTCTATTACTTAAAATATTAAACAGTTTTCATCAAACTTTTTTGACTTTCTTCTAATAATATAAGGAAAATGATTCAGCTAATTAAAATTTAGTTCAGCCACGTTTTCATAATTTCCATTTTTGTAATTGGCCCTAATCTCATACAAAAAAAAGGGTCATCCGTTGCAGGTAAAGGAAGGAATCCTTCCACTCGCATCGGGATGTCTGCCTTGGACCCTGCCGCCGGCAATAGTTTGAGGAACGCTATTCTGAACAGTTCAAATTTGGTGGGCACCTCAATCTCACTTAACATTTCGAAACTAGGACACAAGTGCAATTAAAATCTAATCTTAGGAAATGGGGACCAGCCCAAAAAATAGTTGAAAGTTGAAAAAAATGAAGCCGACAGTTAAAATTGAAATCGTTTTTCGGGTGAGTATATGAGAATATAAAACAGCAAGAGAGTGAACTCAAGCTCTATTTACGACTTGGCTGCCATTGCATGCAAGATACTTGGCAAAGTTTAGACATAATACCGGACGTAAGCAGTATGTCCAGTGGATGTTCTTTACTTTATGGGACATTAATACCGCCACCTGTACGATTGCAACATAGTGTACGAACACGCGAGCTGGGAATAAGGAGGGCGTATATTTATGTTGTGCACCACTGTTGTTACTGATGCAGAGAAGGGTCGCCAAGATCTCATGTAAATCACCGAGACATAATGGCTTCTGCCTATTTACCCAAAGCGCTGCGTATCTAATGCCCTGCTCATGTTTACGGGGACCACCTACTCCATCCACCAATGGGTGTACGAGTATATACATGCAAGCCTCTAGTCTAGTCTCTAGTCCTTTCGCATGTAGCCTACTGGCTGTCAATAGGCTTACAGCCTTGACAGTGCACCTGTAGTAAGAATTGTTCGATATATGTAAAGCTGTTGATGTGTACCAACCTCCGAGGAATTTATTACAGGTGCGTGAGAGGAGTAAACAATTTTTTGCAAACACAGAAAAAACAAAAGATAAAGTTTACATCGATTCCAGGTGAAAGATTCGCCGCAACAAAAATTAACCTTGCTGGTCAAACTCCTCATGAAACGGAGATAATTTGGTGATTTTAAACTTGCTTCGGTAATCTTTTGTCTACTTTCGCCTCAATTTTGATTCGAAACGTGGCAAAAGTTACGACGCCAGCGCTATCTACTGTCACTTGAGTTCATGAAACTGGAGCAAAATGGCGATTCCCAGCTGTCAGTTGCTTTTCCTGTGAAATCATCAGAATGTCAGCATTGCTTCTCAGAATGGATGATATTCTTCTATACTTTTTATCGAAATTGAAATTTTGATATCGTTGGACTCGTTTTAAAAAGATGCATCTAATAGAGGTAATAAAAATTGAAATTGTTTACAATAATTAAATGCAAAGTGTACGTAAGTTATTGAAAACTGAAGTGACGTAGCTTGATACACCGTAGATAGGGCGTATCATGCTCTCAAGCAAATCTCAGCGACTTCTTGTAAATAGGCCTTTTACGTCATCCAAAATCGGAAACTTCGCTGATATACGTCCTTTTTGAGAGGAATGTGTCTTTCCTTATTCTGTATGCTGTATGTTCGAATTGAGTTAAGGAGGTTTTTAACCTATCGTCATTTCCTGATTATAGTCAAAACTGCCTTAAGTAACTTAAAATATCAATTCAAGGGTGTCCAAATTTACATCACATGCACACGAAAACCCAGGGTATCAAAACGTTGCAAACAGTTGACAACTACATTATGTAACAAATGAAAACTGTCCATTGTGCAACGTTTTGATGCGATTTCCTAGCTCAATTCGATACATGGAGATTATATATACTATATAAAAAATATTGTTTATACCGCTGAAATTTCTTCCCTGATCTTAGACCATGCTTGGTCCAATAATTTTTCTATCAATGATAGCCAAGCTACCCATGTTTTCTAGATCATTAGTCAGTCTTAGCAACCAATCATGTAGCACGACATGCTGCTAATTTTTGGCACTGGCTTTATGATCCCAAGCTTTTGCCAATGTTGACCGAAGACTGCTTTCCAATCTCGAGTCATTTAAAAAATCAATAGCTGCCAGTATTGGACCATTCTTGACCGAATGGTCAGCTTTGGTAATTTCCCACTGGATTACTCAGGAAAAAAAGTTTGCTTGGAGGAAAAAAAACTTTCTTCTTGAATATACGAGAACAATTACTTGAATCTGACCAATTTTGGTTGATTCAATAATTTTCCAATATCCCGTCTGTCAGAAAATTTGATTGGGTTAACCAAATATTTTGTTGTCCGTATAATAAGAATATTCTATATGGTTCAATCAACACACTTAGGAATCTTTAAAACATTTAAAGGGATTTTAAAAGATTTTAAGATTTTTCCAAGGATTCCAATAGATTTCGAGGGTTTTCAAAAGATTCCATACGATTTTAAGAGATCTCAATTCATTCCAAGAGATATCACAGGATTTTGAATATTTTATTGAATTTCAAACGTTTCCAAGGAATTTTATAGGAATTTAACGTTTCACGGGATTTTAGGAGATTTCAACGGGTTTCAGAGATTTCGAACTCTTTCAAAAGTTTTACGGGAATTTCAAGATATTTAGGCATTTCAAGGGAATCGAAGGGCCTTTAATCGATTTTAGGAAATTTGAGTCGATTTTAAAACATTAAAAAGATTTGACGGTTTTCAAGTAATTTTAGTTTAGTTTAGTTTATTAACAGCTAACGCCTTGATACATCATTTAAGTACTTCAGTTTTTAGTATTATAACGATTTAATGGGATTTCAAGGGATTTCAAGGAATTTCAAACACACAAAAGTATTTCAAGAAATGTGAGAAGAGTTCAGAGGACTGAGAGGTATAATGAGACTTGAAAGATCTGAAGGAATTTCATTCGAATTCAACGATTTTCAATGGATTTCATATAAGTTGAAGTTTACTCGGAATTTCGAAGATTTCAAACGGATTTCATGGGATTTCCAGGAACATTGACAGATTCTAAAGAACTTTAAAATATTTCAAAGATTTTAAGGAATTTCAAAGGTTTCAAAATATTTAACGAGATTTGAGTGGATTTCGAAGAATTTCATAGGATTTAAAGGTTGCACGGAATTGCAAAGGTTTTTCAGGAGATTTTAAAGGATTTTATGGAATTGTAAAGGATTTCAGGGTTTGCAGTGGGAATCGCAGTGAATTTTAAACTACTGCATAGAACTTCAAATATTTCACGGAATTTCAAAGGATATGAACGGATTTTACAAGGACAATCTACACCCTTCGGAATTTCGTTTGGAATCATTCTCCCCCAAGTAAGAGATCATTACCAAACTTGTAATATGCTAAAGTAATAAGATGCGCTTTTCAGCCATTTTTGATAGAAACGGCTTTAAAAAAATCAACGCATGCTACATGGATCGCGATGCGACTGTCTTTTAACTTCATGGTTAGATCAGGTGGCAGCGCTCCGAATTTGTAATCGGAAAGTCTGGGCTCGAATTCTGTTTCCTGCCTCTTTTTCATTCAAATTTTTATTATTATAATTGACTATTGAATTTATGTGAATCGAGCGGAAAGATTGATTTTTAACCATGTTCTTTCATATCTGGCGGAGCTCAGGTAGACGGTCAACTTCGGAAAAGGGTTACTGTCGTACTGAGGATTGTAAAACCTTGAAATTTAGAGGGTAGAAGTGAAAAAACACAGATCAATATTAGACCCTGCTTGTTCTTGCCAAGACCCCAAGCAAGCGGCAAATAAAATCAGTCCGATTATTTAACAGCCATTGGACTCAATTCAATAGCTATTCACTCCTGTCACTGATCAGTGAAGAATTGAAGATACCAGGAAGTTCAAAGTTAGTTTGTAAGAAAATGAACTGAAACAAATTTGAAGCCCTCGTTTTTTCTAGTCTAAAAAGTGTATCATCTCTGGGCTTATCTTAACATAGATCAAGTTTGGTGTCTTAAGCGTGAAAACTTAACATGCAACCGCAATTTGGAAGTCATTCCTTATACCTGAACATATGTAAAGTCATTTTTTTTCTTTACTTGAAACAAAATTCACATTTTTAACGTTCGAATTCCTCTATCAAAACTTAGTCAATCCTAATAACTTAAGTTCAAATCCTTCAACAAAGGAACCTAAGGATTTAGCAATAAGAGCAACAGAATGAGGCAGAGGGTGTGTGACTCTCCAAGAGAAAAAATGCACTCTAGAGAACACCCTCGAGAAACCCCATAATTTTCGTAGCAACTACCTCTTTCTCGTCGAGACATCCAAGAATCTAGAAGTCTAATCACACCCCTCGAGACGAGACGAGACGAGAGTTGAAGCGTCTCACTGCAGTGCATGCCTCCTAGCTACACTAACTTTCAGCAACCCTATCCTAACCATACGTAACACTAATACCCTTACATCCCCACAGGGACTTTGAATTGTAGTTTAGCACCTGCCAACAAGGTTAGAATCCCTAAGGCACGAATCTAGGGAGTTGCCACATTAATTACTCGATATACTCCGATAACAGAATATGCTGTTGGTTTATGATGATTAAAATAGGAATGTTATCACTCCAATCAACCAATGTAGGTCTGAGGTTACGTGACTCTGGAACGTGACACCCTTTTCTTATCTTCTGGAGTCATTTGCTTACAGTTTTCAATTACGTGTCCTTGTATCATTTCTCATGTCCGAGTTACCTTTATAAAGACTGATATAGCCACTGCTGTCTCAAAAAAATTGTCTGGCTTTTTCCAAGTTCAAAACATTTTTCTTTAGGTTACGTCTAGTTGTCCCGAAAAATTGGTAGAGTTGGAAAAGGGAATAGACTGGTCGTCCCGAAATTTCTGGACGACTAGCCAACCTTATAGAAATATTTAACTAATCATCCCGAATTTCGGAACGACAAGATACGTCGTTTTCTTTATCATTCACATTTTTGAATTTAAACATTCAAAATGCCATACACACAACTTCCATTCTTTCAGTGTTTTTTCTTCAATTAAATTGGATAAGGGGCTGTTCAGAAACTACGTCACGCTATTTTGAAAACTTTTTCCACCCCTTCCCTCTTTCATCACAGGGCATCACACAAAGCTTGAACCCCCAAGGTGGCGTCACAAATACGAACAACCCTCCTTGCCCTTGAAGCAGAAGTTTTTTCTTGGATTTCAGTTGATAAACGCCTAAAATAAAAAACAAAACATACAAACATATTATTTCAACAGACTTTAGAGCCCAAATTGCTCTCAGAACAGGGGAAATAGGGTGACTTTTCACGAAAATACGGGAGTAAGTTTTTTAAAATAAAATTAATGTACACTGTTAGAAATATTAACAATTTTGATATAAATTTATTATACATTCGAATATTAAATCTAAAAGCTCGGTATACCAAATCGCCATTAAGAGACTGTATATTAAATTTCATACACACGTATCTTGATCATTTGTTAGAAAAGTTCGATAATTCCACTGTAACACAAATTAAAAATAATTTGGGCAGTAAATTTCAATTCTTAATAATGAAACATGATATTTTCTGCTAGTTATACATGAATATCACTGGCTTTTAAGTGGAAAAGTTCAAGAAGACGAATAGTTCTAACGTTCACAGTGAATGTTGGAAAAATTCCACCCGTACGTCAAACTTTAGTTATAAATAACAAACCAGTCGAAGAATTTCAGGTTATTATTTTAATTTTAAATAATGGACACGATTTCAAGGCATCAAAGAACATTGAGTTTTTATGCATTCTGTTCTACAGACTATTATATATATATAAATTCTACAAGGTGATGATGTATCAAATTTAATTTACGGTATGTGCAAATTACTTTACTCACATGTATATTAAATTCTGATCAGATTTTTGTAACAGTGTATGAGTACCATATTGAATTCAATATAAAGCGCTTAAGATTTCAAGTAGAAATATATTGCATTTTCAACAAAAAAGGTTGAATTTTCAACATAAAAATATTAATTTTCTACCAAAAGAGATGAATTTTCAACCAAGAAGGACGAGTTTTCAACCTACAGAGACGAATTTTAAACCAATTGACGAGTTTTTAAACAAAAAGTATTAAACTTTAACCAAAAAAGCAAGTGCACTTTAAACCAAATAGTTATATTTTCAAGCTAAGTAGACAGTTTTTTTAGAAGACAGTTGAATTTCCAATTCAAAAGGAAGTATTCTTTATCCAAAAAGTCAAAAGTTGAACAAAATAGTTGAATTTTCAACCAAAATGATGAACCTGCAACCAATAAAATGAATTTTTAACAAAGAAATTCAGCTTTCTAATAAGCAGTTGAATTTTCAGTGAAAAAGATTAATTCTCAATGAAAAATATAATAATTGACACTTCATAAAACAAAAATTATTTAATTTCAAAACAGTCGAATTTAACCAAAAAAGATGAATTTTCAACGAAAAAAGTAATACTGGATATTTTAAACAAAAAATTTCTATTTTAAATCAAAAACAGTTGAATTCAACCAAAAAAGATGAATTATCAACAAAATAAATGAATCCTTAACGAAAGAAGATTAATTTTCAACCAAACAGTTGCACTTTTAACCAAAAAAGGTAAAACTTCTACCAAAAGAGATTAATTTCAAACCAAGAATGATTTTCCGTTCGAAAAAGAAAAAATGTTAACAAAACAGTTGAATTTTTAAGCTAAAAAGCCGAATTTTCTACAAAACAGTTGATTTTTCAACCTGAAAATAAAATTTTCAACCAAAAAGATCATTTTCAACCAAATAGTTGAATTTTCAACTGAAAACAATCAATTTTCAACCAAACATGGAATAGTTAAATTAGGAGTTCAAAAAATTTACTTTCAACGAAAAAAAAACAAATTTTCAACAAAATAGTCAAATTTTCAACCAAAGAAATGAATCTTCAACTAATGAAATAAATTTTTAACAGTACTTTAATTTTCATCCAAAAAGTTGAATTTTTTAATCAAGAAGATTGATTTTCTATCAAAAAGAGGAATTTACAACAGAATACATAAATTTTCAACCAAATAGTTGAAGTTTCTTCTAAAAAGGAGCAATTTTCAACCAAATATGGAATATTTAATTTTCAGTTAAAACGATGAATTTTGAAACGAGAAAAAACGAATTTTCAACAAAATAGTTAAATCTACAACCAATAAAAAAAATGTTTAACAAAGTAGTTCAACTTTCAACCAATTAGTTGAATTTTCAACTAAAAACGATTAATTTAATGAAAATTCGTTGTTATTTTTTGGTTGAAAATTAATTTTTTTAATAAGAAGTATGGTTTTCAAACAAAAAAACGTATTTTCGACAAAATAGTTAAATCTTCAACCAATAAAATGAATGTTTAATAAAGTAGTTCAACTTTCAGCCAAGTAGTTGATTTTTTAACCAATAAAGATGAATTGGCAATGAAAAATTTGATAGTTGATTTTTCAACTACCAAACTATTAATTTAATGAAAATTCGATGTTATTTTCTGATTTAAAATTAATTTTCTTAATTGGAAATATAATTTTCAACCAAAAAAGAATGATTTTTGGACAAAACAGTTAAACCTTCAACCCATAAAATGAATGCCAAGTAAAGTAGTTCAACTTTCAATCAATTAGTTGAATATTCAACCAAAAAAGATGAATTCACAATGAAAAATTTATTAGTTGAATTTAAAACTAAAAAGAATTAATTAAATGAGAATTGTTATTTTTTGGTTAGAAATTAATTTTTCAAATGAGAAATATAATTTTAAATCAAAAAAACAACGAAGTTTCAAAAAAATAGTTAAATCTTCAAACAAATAGTAGAATTTTCAACCGAAAGAGATGAGTTCTGATCAAAAAATATAAGAAAAATAATTTTAAAAAATGTAAAATAATATTAATATATGATATAAATATTTATTATATATATATAATACATCAAATGACGATAATATAATGTTTTATATGGTAGTAGATTTTTCAATTAAAAAGAACTAAATTTTGAAGAAAAATAGTGAGATTTGCTTATTAGGTTCTATTAATTCAGTTCGCAATTAAGCGGAAAAGCAAGAAAAAGTGGAAATTACGTGAAAACAGGGAAAAAGAGAAATTCTTTAAGAACGAACAAAAGAGGGGAATAGGGGAAAATGTGTGAAGTCTGTATTTAGATGCTTTACTTGTAAAATAAAATAACCAATTTTCATTTTTTCCAGTATTTCAAAAAATTGTTATTCACATTTATATTTTCCACATGTGCTGTCCTATTCTTCAATAACCCCCCCCCCCACCCTATACACCACGAATCGTCCCTAACCCTGTTACCCCCACCACCACCCCCTGGCAGTGTGATGTAGTTTTTGAACGGCCCCCAAAGGGTCTCTGTAATATGTTTTGTAATATTGTAATATGTTACTTTATGGAAACACGAAAAGGTGTGTCTTGACCAACACTTTGAGAAAAACGCTAGATTTTCCCAGACCTCTTGTTTCAAGAAAGAGCAGGCGTGGATCCAGGGGGGGGGGGCACGGCGGCTTGCCCCTCCACCACCAAAAGCCCAGATTCGAATAGCGATTGGAGTGGAGGGGGAAGTATAATCTCAAGATCCCCCCCCACGTGAACCTCCGCTGGATCCGCGCCTGAGAAAGAGAGAATGCTTCGTACACTCGTATATTGCATTCATATAGGTGGAAAATGTTCCTGACCTTTCTTGAGACTCAAATAAACGTTCACGCTTAATCGAAAAGAGGGAATATCGAAGAGAAGTCAAAGCAAACAAATCGTGTGCCAAGCCCTTCACGGTGTGCCTGAACCAACTTCAAATGAAAGGTCATAGCACCCTTAATTTTTTTTTGATTTTGATTTATAATCTCAAAAGTAGTGTGCAAAATAAATTTTAGCAAAATCTTCCCGGCCGTTTTTGAAAAAAGTGTTTTTTTAAGGGTTAACAGTCGATTTTTTAAAATAAATGAGATAAATTTACATTTTTTTCCACTTGATTGATAGAACAGTAGTACCTCAATATGATAGCAGTTCTTATTAACGGGTAAACAAGAAATTAAATTAGATTCGCAGGTGTCGAGCATTGTATTCTTCACAGTAAACCCCAGGAATAAATTCTATCTTCAAATTGGATAATTGCTACAGCACATTTATCAACTCAAAAATAAAATTTATCTCTCGAAAGATAAAAACTTATCTGACAAAAATATTTATGTTATGTTAAATACTCGTGTAATTTTCGGACACAATTAACACGAGGAATTCCGCAAGGATTTTCAAATTTCTCTACGAAATCCGTGAGTCATGAAAATGATCTTCCCGGATTTCTTCGTGCAAATCCTGTCAAAAAATTACACGAGTATTTCCCCCAGGGTTTTCTCAATAGCGTTATAGTTATGTATATACATATTAATATTATTTTATTTTATCTCATCTTCATCTTTTTTTATTTTATATTTTTATCTTTCACCGGATAAACTTCATCTTTGAGTGGATAAATTTGCTGGAGCGTTTTTATCCAATCTGAGGATAGAATTTATTCCTGTTTGAATTTGTGCTTAAAAAGACGATTTTTTAAATCTAAATTGCTTATTTTCCATTAAGTGTATTATGCTCTTATAATCAGATGGAAGTTTCATTATTTATCGTATTCCTTATCATATTAATACTATAAAATAACCAGTTATTTAGTTCGAATGAGTTTCACATATGTAAAATACATTTAATAAGAAAAAATTCATACTAAATACAATGAAATATGTAATGATGAAATAAAAAAATATGTTCCCAATATTTTGATTTACAAAAAGTAAAGAGAAATTTTTCCAGATAAATCTGTTTATTAACAGTTAATGAAAGTAACACAGTACAAAATTATATAAAATACAACATTTTTCAACTATTCATAAAAACAAAACATAATTGAATTTACATAACATGTAGCGTATAGTTTACATACATTTTACACAATAGTTTCTCTTAAACGTGAAATTACGAAAATTGAACAGTCGCAGCTTCCAATCTTTGAGAATAAGAAGGATCGTGTATTAAATTGATTTTATGTTTTTTCCAAAAGGATAAAAATTCTTGATGTACGGCCTCGCCAGCTTGCTCTGACCACTTGCCAAGACCTTCTGAATTTTCCAATAATTTTAGATTTTTCTTTACGAGTTCTAATAATACGTGTATTTTTAATGTTATCGAAACTTCAGTTGCTAGCAAGGCATTTTTCACATCACAAACCAATTTATTAATGTTTTCAATGGGGTCTTTTACTTTTAAGGAAAAACAAAAATCAACTATTTTTTCATAGCCTTGAAAGCAGATATAAGTGGAACAATAGCTCAAATACACCAACATTTGCGTATATTTCTTTATCAAGTTATTCATCAACTTCTTTCAACAATTTTCTGCAAGCATTTCCTTCAAAGATATCTCCATGATAATTCTTCGAAATGAGCTTAACTTTCAGAGGCCATATCAATGCTTTTTCTCGACCGACAAGCGGTATCAGTCCATTTCAAAAAAGGTGATTAACAAACCCTTGTAGCAAATGTAGTTCGGCAACAAAACATTTTTCCAACACACTAATATCATCATCTTCTTGAAAAATTGGCTCGTTCATGACACTGTGACATTCTTTAGACAATTTCTTGTTTTTACTCAAAGAAACGTATTTAACGTGGTCCTTTTTCAAATCCCCATGAGTTTCAAGCGAATTACTTTTATCATGCAACGGTATTTGGTCATTAGTTTTTTTACAAAAATTTCTCAAATCTACCAGACTAAGGAAACAATAAGGACATGGAAACATAGATGTTGCAGTTTCCTGTCCATTAATTATTAATAGAAGTTTGAAATCACTCTTAATGGAAAATAAGCAATTAAGACATGAAAAATCGTTTTCTTAAGCACAAATTCAAACAGGAGCAGGTTCGATTTCTGGACGACGATTTTTTGATAATTGAAGTGAAAACGAACGTATCTATCGAAACACTTTTTGTTGGCAGCTCCGTCAAACTTTTTTTCCCTTCCGGCCTACCGTGTGTTGTACTGCTTTTATTAATTTACTTGAATAATGAGGATGTGTGCTTGAAACTTTGTACTTAAGCCAACACTGAAAAAAAACGATTACTAATACCAAGTGAATTTTACTTGGCCGAAGTAAATGAAAGTCCTGAATACGTGCAAAGAAATATTTATCTGAGGAAAATAAATATATGCACTTTGAACAAGAAAAATATTTATTTCAGCCAAAGAAATCTTAATAGGATTAAGTTACATTGTTTGATTCAAAAGTACGAGCTATTGGTCGTAGGGTAATATTTCTTTGAATGAAAGGAATGTTAATTGAAGACAAAAATATATGTTTTAGTACAAGAAAATGACTCATTGCTCCAAATGAATGTGCAATGAATGGAAATGAATATTCCTTTGAGCTGAAGAAATGCGAATTGATGGAAGGAAATGTATTTCAAAGTCAAGCAAATTTTTATAGGCTCAAAAAAACTAAACTCCACATCAAATTTTTGAATATTCGAAGCAAAAAATATGCCACTGATTCAAATAAATATTTCTTTGACCTAAAACATGTGCGAGTGCAGTAAAGTAGTTCGTATTTCAATTGTAGTACATATTTTCCTAAATGAACGACTGGATTCTTTGAGCCTAAATTATAATTAACATTGTCATTATTATGCATATTTAATTTCAAAAATTGTCATAATTTAAAATCTTGATGAAACTGAAACTAAAATTTTTTATGAAAAATCGACCTCCAGTAGGTATAGATTTTGAGTCCGTCGAGTGTAAGCCTCGACCATAAATGCCAAAGAAACATTTCTATGAATCAAATACATTGATATTCAATTTAACAACATCTATTTTTGATTAAAAAAAGTATTCAACTGGAACAAATAACGCCAAAATTCATAAAAATGTATGTATTTATTTGAGTTGGATGAATATGCATTGATCTTAATGAAATATTCACTTGGTTGGAAGAAATGTTTGTTTGGAATAATCTCCTTCGTATTCTGCATTGAGAGAAACATTTCTCTCAACCAAATTAATAAATATTTTATTCAACAAGATAATTACTTCGTTTGAGTGAATGTTCATTTGGATTGAATAATTCAACATTACTAATCGGAAGAAACATTTCCTTCGACCAAAGAAATAAATATTTATGTAAACACAATATTTTATTTATCTAAAGAAATGCTTCATTGGTATAAATGCATCAACTCTCTGTATCAAATCAGTATCCTTTTAGCTTCATTTATATTCTTTTGAATTCAATGATTATTTCTTTGATTTAAATAAACCTAAAGACTTTATTCAAGTATGGCCAAATTAAGTGATTCAAATGCGTCCTGAGCAATTTCAAGAATCGAACTCATTGAATCAAATAAATATTTCTTTGAAGGACTAATCAGATTTCAACGAATCTAGACCTTTTGAGACAAGGAAGTCATTTTCTTGAATGTACGATATATTCATTTCAATCAGGAAAATACAGCCAAAGAATGAATTTCTTAAGATCAGCAAAAGATATATGTCTGTTTCAAAAAAAATTACCCCTATCAAAGAATACTTTCTCAATCCTAAGATATAGAATTTGAGTAAATGCATTTACTTCGTTCCAAAAATTCTTTTTTTCAGCGAAGTTGATTTGAAATTCAAATGTACTATACAGATTCCATGACCTGTTCGCTGAAAAATCCAAGGCCTTTTCCTATCTTTCGACAAAAGTCAAGAACATGCTACAAATTCCTCGTAGTATATCAATATTTTTGTGTCACCATCTTCAAAATGTGTAATGTTATTATCGTGTTTGTACATAGAAGTTATACGTATGCGGGTAATTCTTGTAAAATGCTGTTGAAGAAAACTGATACACACACTGCGTTGAATTTATAACACTGGTTGTTTAAAATAAGTTAGATGCTTTAATGACTTGATTCGGACCTTATTAGGATACATATATAATTTTAGAATCAAACATTGAATCCTACAGAACAAACATTTTTTTATATAAAAAGGTTACTACTTAAAAAGAACGTTTTCTATAATTATTTTTAGTTCCTAATAGAACCTACTCTGAACTTTACGATTAAGATTGAAAATAACAACAAAATTAACTTCTTAGATATCACCATTTACAAAGACAATAGTAGTATCATTACCAACTGGCACCGGAAACCAACATGGTCAGGGATGTATGTCAATTTTAATTCGAACATTGCAATGAAAGATGAGATTTATGTAATTAACAGTCTTGTTGGTAGAACTGTTACACTTTCTGACATTAAATCTGAAACACAGAATCTACAAATTGCTGTAAGTACTCCTCAAATTAATGGTTACCCACCGAATTTCATTAAAGAATATATTAATAAAAGATTAACAGTTTTAAACAATAAGAATTTGAATTTAACAACTGCGACTCAAGAAGTAACTTCAAAACTCGACTTAAGTAAACTCACTGTCCTTCCTTTCATAAATGCACTCGCCAGGTTTTACAAAAGGACCCACAAAGAATTTAACATTGTAATCCTTTTCAAATATAAGGAAGATATATTCCACTGTTTCACAAAAAATAAAGATATTGTACCTATTGAATTTAGAACTCACATTATTTACATAATTCCTTGCGAATGTGGCTGTGTGTACATCGGACAAACAAAACGGTATTTTAAAGACAAACTTAGAGAACATAAAAATGATTGTAAGAGAGATTCGAGAGGAACAGCTGTTGTTATTCCTTCTCACACTCACGACGATAGCTTCGATTTTTCTAATTCTCAAATATTAGGAACTGAAAATAATGATAGAAAATGTACTTTTAAAGAGATGTTCCAAATTGTTAAACATAGTCACTCTGCTTATAAACGCACTGATACTGATTTTCTTAGTGATATATATTATAGTCTTATCATAGCTACTTATAAGTAATAATTTCTCAACGTCATACATATTCGAACAATTCTCGCTTTTTATAATATTTAGAAAACTACCTCACCTACCTCAAACCTCACTCCTGAACATGCAGCAATGGTGAAGAAGAAAGCTGTCCATATTATAATTAATTTTTAACACTAAAAATGTACTGCATGACCAGGAGTGGATTAACTATCCTACATATAATGACTTCAATGTCCCTCGATTTATTTTTTCAATAATTTTTATCACTGTTAACTCCAAGTCACACTTAAATCTTTGTTTTTTATCAACTGAAAGTCATTATCTATTGAAATCTTTAATGATTATCGTATTAAGTATCCTTTTTGTTTCAAAAAATATTTGTTCTATAGGATTCAATGTTTGCTTCTAAACTTACATATATGTATCCTAATGAGGTCCGG
>JAUMHM010000085.1:16283153-16301726 GCA_032362435.1 Melikaiella ostensackeni | reverse complement strand
CGTCGTTGGACGAAAGCTTGTTCAATGAACTTTCCATACATATGAACGACTACTTGATAAAAAATCATTGGAATATCGACAAACTTTAATATACTCAGACTATACTTCTGAGTTCCAGCAAAGTTCGTGCGATTTGAACGTTTCAATTACACCTGAAGTTCAAGTTGTTTTTTTTCATGTTCCTATTTTTTGTCAAAAAATAGGAAAAGGCCTTGGATTTTTCAGCAAATAGACGACGGAATCTATACATTCGGATTTTCAAACAAGTTGGCTTAAGTACAATGATAGATATAATCGTTCCCAATGTTATTTTCTTTGGTCTATAGGTATGTACTTATATTATAAAACTACTACAAAACCTAAAACAGGGCTAAGCAGCGCGTGTGGGGTAAACTGCAACTTTATTTTTTATATTAACTATCTCTTCCTCTGAAAGACGAAATATTAGATTAGCGATTGTTTTATTTTCCACAAATTTCAAACTTTATTTTGAAAGTTGTTTGGTCAAGTTTCGTTAGTTATAGCGAATAAAAAGTGCATTCGTATACGATTCTCAGTATTTGAAATTCGGTTACATTGTGTAAAAAAACTCGTGAAAAACATGACTTGCAGGAGTTTGTGAAAATTTGTGCAATGGATCATATTTTCTCATAGTTACTGAAATTGTGTTATTACTTTTGCAATAAAAAAACTGCAATTCTTATTCGATCCTGATGATCAAGGGTTGATTTTATTCCTTGAAAGATTTAAGGACTTTACAAATCTTTGTGGTTGATTTTTATTATTAAAATTGAAATTATTGAAGAATAATATTTACAAAAATAATAACTGTATGCTTTCTATGTATATTTAAAACTAGCTGTGAATTCAATCTCGGGTGTTTCTACTTTGTTTGTATCTATAATTGTATGGTGCTCATTTGATAAGCACTTTGCTTCCTCATTATGATTAATTAGCAAATATATTCGCTTCCTCATGGAGGAAGTAAAAATACAAATATACAAGCAGGTTGGTCAAATCGTCTGGAATCAAGGAGTCTTTTTTAGTCTCACATCAACTTTGAATTATGTTAATGAAAAAAGTCTTACTGTAAACAAATATTTATCAAGTATTATAAATGACCATAACTTCCTTACTCTTCAATAACATGTATTAGTATTATAGGTAAATCGATTCGTTTCGAGTCAAGGCATTTTTTATATTCTTGCATCAACTTTAAATTATGTAAATGAAAAAAAGTTTTACTATTAAAAATCTATTTTTAAAATATTATAAAGTGCTGAAAAAATGTAATGAATATTTTTAGAAAACCTTTGGTCAGGTTTGAGATATTAATAGTAAACATAAGCCGTCCAAATTTCATCAATATATCTGTAACCGTTTTCAAGCACAGAAAAACAAAAGATAATGTTTACATTGATTTCAGGTGAGAAATTCGCTGCAATAAAAATTAATCTTGCCGGTTAAACTTGACATGAAACGAAGACAATTTCGTGTCTTCAAACTTGCCTCGGTAATCTTTCGCTTCATAATGTCTCATTGTTATTTGAAAAGTAGCGCGAGTTGCAACGTCAGCGATATCTACCGTCATTTGAGTTCATTAAACTGAAGCAAAATGGCGATTCTCAGCTGTCAGTTGCTTTTTTCTAAGTGGTATAAAATAAGTTATAGTTCATTCACAATAGTCTGATCTATTTCAGAGATTTGTAAGCAAGAACAGTGTTTTGTTTATGTTTGTGATTACCGATTTTCCGTTCTACCCCAATCTGCTCAATTCAACGTGCCGTAGTAGATGACGTGAGAATTATTCTCCTAACCTCGGTGAAACTTTCGCCAAAATCCGTTCAATTTTCAACCGTTCGAAAATTCATCTGCAACACATTTTAAATTTTGTTTTTTCTGTGAGTTATGGTGTTCATGAAAATGTGTGACATCCATACGTACACAAACATCCAAACATTCATACACACACATCCGGACAGTTGCTTCGAACAATGTATAAGAATTTTTCAATTGAGGAATGTTTAATAAAACGAATTTGAATTTTTTTTGAAATTGTTACCATCACAAAGCTTCCTCCATGAGGAAGCAAAAAATAATAAATTCTGCCAAGATTCGCACCAAAACATCGCGTCAAGTTCACCATCGTTTCTCTGTTGATTTTACAAATCAAGTTCAAGATTAATTTTGAACTTAACTGTACATACATCGATATTTTTCGTTCTCGTGAGATAAAAGAAATTATACATTGGCACACCTTTTTTGTGACAAAAGTATAGTCAATTCATGTATGAAATATAGATTGAAATGTAATATTTATAGAGTATACTTTATAGATATAATTTTTTAAAAGACTATCTATGAATGTGTTTTCCTCGTTTTGGTATCAACTTCGTCCGACCTATTTTTTTGTAATTAGTGTTATCACAATTGACTGTATTATTCATAAACAAATAGTTCCCATCGTATTTTAAAAGACATGCATTTCGAAAAGTTTAAAATGAATGACCTGTTCATAAATCCTTTGTAAATACGTAAAAAGCTATAGCTGATTTGCCAACTCCGTCATGCGTCAACTCCGTCACGCTTTATACATGCGTTGGCAGCTTTAGAAGCGCATTTAAATAACAACAAAAGCCTTCTGTTACTTTCTGATAGATGAACTCGTTCTTGGAAGTAATTAAAAAAAAATGTTTTTAAAAGCAATTCTCGAAAAATAATAATAATAACGAAATAAGCATGAAGATAATGTAGGATTTGAGTAAAAATCATAAGTATGGGAATGATCATTCATTGACCTTCCAAGGTATAAAAAATAAATGGCAAATGAGACAGTCCCATACTTTGAGTATATTGAAATAGTATAGATAAAGTTTAGCTATAAATTATAGCTAAAGTATGGCTGAAATATGGGACATACTTTATCTATACTCAAGTACAACTAAAGTAAAGGCTATACTTCATTTATACTTAAGTATGGCTAAAGTATCGGACATAGGATGGCACTCTTTTGCTCTTCAAGATATCCTAGCAACGGGATGGAGATAATGTATCATAAACGACAGCTCGTCCGGAAATTTCAAAAGTTCGCGTTCACAAGAGGATATACAATGGAAAATTTATGTGATTCTCATATCATATATCAGTAGTGTTAAGAAATCCAGAATCTATGATTCCTAACCATAGTATTATTAGCATAAAAATATATAATCAAATTGTAATTAAGGTGAAATTTTTAATGTTAAATTTTGCTTTATATAGAGTCAAACAACTTATGTTACAATTAACATTTTACTCATTTCAGAAGTTGCAAACAATATTTTTTGATATAGTGAAAATCATGATTCTGGATCTCTATTTTTATGTATTCCAGATATCCGATTACCTCCCATCATCAATAATACGGCTATATCTACTACAGCCATACTTTTCCTCTTCTCAAGACATATTTTACATACTTGAGCTATACTTGAGAGATATACTTTAGCCATACTTTGATTGAACATCAGCTATACTTTACCTATAATTCAGTTATATCACTAAAAAACGCCGATCCTCAAGAGTATGCCGATTCGGTGTTGTTTTGAGTTGCAACAAAAACGAGATACCGGAAAATGAGCATGCAGCTATGTTCATGTTCTTATTCCGAGAACATAACAAATGAGCTGCAACAAAAATGATTCCACTGTTTTTCTGTGACTGCAGCTATGCTTCTTATATATACTTTAGCCATACATCGTTATAATTTAGCAATATTTGAGTTACCTGTATACGGTAAATATACTTTATTCAAATATACATGAAGTTTGGGATAGTCTCATTTGCTATACTCTTACTATACTATCTTAGAGATCACTCCCATGCGATTCTCCAGATGTTTTCATAGATCAATCCGATACTAAGATTTTCTTACCCAATTTATAATTATTATTGATACTCCTTCAAACTTGACAACCCGCATTGCAAGAAAGGTTTGAAACAGTAAGAATATAGAAATGCAATATCTCTTGGAAGAAAATGTCAATAAAAATATTTGACATAAATTATCCTATGAGCAGAAAATTGTGTAGATTTGAAAAATCGATTATGCAAATATTTCCTTTGTAGTTTCTTTCGCGAAGGCGTAATTCTTCTTGGAAATGAGACATACAAGTATTGTATTTCTGTTTCGTAAGTTCGACAAAATACATTGAAGATGATAAAAATAAACTGTTGTTGAGACACATAAATCCACCAAATGAAGGATTTTTTCTGAGTCGCATTTTCGAGTTCAACAAAGAACACAAAAGGAGTAATATCTACAGAGGTTACTAGTATTATTGCTCGAGGAGAGAGGCGGCGGTTGCGCGATGCTTATAAAAATTGTGGTACCGAGTGACCACGGAGCCTTTCTCGCCTAACGATCGGTGTGCACAGTTACTTTGTACATTACGATGTCTTTTACCACTTTCTTTACGACCAGTTCGACTTAAGAAGGATCAAGCGTTAGCGACTTTCCAACTTTCAAAGCTCTATCTCGAATACGTTTCAATAAAACAGAAAATCTATTTTCTAAAAGTCAAAAACTGTGAACCAATTCGCCCCATTGGTGGAGTCCATCACACTAAGAAAAAAGGGTATCTGAATCAAAAAAAACTTCTTTGATTCAAAGAAATGGTGCAGTAGAATGTGGCAGAAGAAATATATCTTCAATTCAAAGAAATAGGAATCTGATCAAGAAAGTCGTACCTGGTAGTTTCTGGATATTTCATCAGGTCAGCAACGACATAATCTTCGAGGAATTGTGGATAATTTTTACACTATAAGGGTAATATGTGACCACTTCTCTCGCGACAGGACTACCTTAGTGCACCAGGTTTTCACATACATCGCATTAAGTTTTTTGTAACAGTAGTATATCTCCTTGTTTATATATTGAAACGTGACTGAAGAGCGAAACCTTTTTTGATTCAACAATTGTCGCGTCGCTTATAATATAATGATGTTTGATTTCATATTCTAAAATACTTTCCACTTACAAATTTAATTTACAATGTTTCAAAACCTAATTTATCCATAAAATTATGAGATAGACCTAAGATGCCATTTCAAACAACATCTGCTGAATGTTTATCTGTTTATGAAGCCTGATCTTCATGTACAAGCTACTAGTTATATTATCCTATTCAAAAGGAGAAAATAGTTCTCTAAAATTTATTGCTATGAGTCTCGGGCATGGTTACTAGAGAACATTTCCTCCTAAGCCCTTTATTACGGTACTCCTCTAAAAGGTACAAATATCTTAACTATCGCACAGCGTCGCTTCCATTTTTAAGATAATCTCCTCTGGCTGAAAATGTGCAAACCAGGCAAGCTAAAGGTAGAGAACGATCGTAAGTGGGCGCGAACGATATTTTTCCACTTCAAATTATTTTTGTCCAATGGAAATTGTCATCCCTTCCAAAGATATTTTGTAAGTGCATTCTGCACCTTCGATTTCTCTCAAGTTTTCGAGTTGAGTTAGTTGCCTTTTCACCCACACTGTGCACACTTCAAGAAATAAATTATGATAGACAACATATCGTCTCTCGTTTTTTAATACGTCATAACTTTAGATAATATCAGCAATTGATACTATTTGGACAAATATTTGACGATCATTCGAAATGAGAAATAATTCTCATATGGTAAATGATATACAATAGATATCATGACCGAGGTCAGTTCATTACATTTTTCAACTTTTTACAACAATTTTTGAGTAGAATTCAAGGTTCAATTCTACAACCGGAATATTTCGAACAGACCATTTGACGTAAATAGTGGTAAAGTTTGATTTTTTGTTTGTGGAGGAAATTTTATTTTAAATAGGAGTACCACTATGTTGCGAAAAATTTCTGTTTCTAACATTTGTTGAATAAAGTACAAGGATTAAAATTTGAGGTTGGATCTCAAACCCAATACACTCAACATGGTTGTTTGTTTAAGATTGTCCACAAAATTACTAAAAAAAAAAACACCAAGCATAAAAGGAATAAAATAAGAAGTCTCCTAGCAAGCTTCCAGAATTACCATTATCAATCCCAAAAGCAGTTTCGATCATTTCCCTGGAAATCAAGTATTGTTCAGATACTCAAGGATCAACGCGATTGCGTTAAAAGCCAACATTGGCAATCCTAGACATCAATTTTCTGGAAACTCCTTATAGATTATGTTAGAGACCTGGCGTAATTGAAGATGCATGAAGATCATCGTGATTGCATTTGAGGTCGACGAATCTAGCTGTGAACATTAATTACTAGGAGCCCTCCTGTTTTTAATTCTATTGGGCAACTGAATTTATATACCTGATAACAGGAAACGATCACAACCACATTCGGGATGCAGGTTCATATTAACTTTAGTCATCAATTCCTAAAAGACTTCCTGAAGATGTTTATTTAAATGACCTCCTCCCACAAAGCACGCACGATGACCATCTGGACTGAACTTAAGGTTGAGGTTAGTGACACTAGACTTGAATTCCCAGGAAACTTGTTGTAGGTTTTTATTCTAAGAAAATTGTGTGACAACTGATGCACAGGCGCCATCTAGACTGAATTTGGGATCGACGCTGGTGACCCTGGATATTAATTCCTAGGAGATTTTTTACAGAATTTCATTTCCAAGATCCGGGGCGACACCTGATGCACGGGGAACATCTAGACTCAATTTGAGGTCAACTTTTGTTATCCCGGATATCAGTTTCTAGAATACTTCTTGAGAATCATTATTTTAAGAACGTGATGCATCAACCCATGCACGGAGGCCATCTTGGCTGAATTTAGAGTTGACACTGGTGACCTGAATTATCAATTCCCAGAAGACTTCCTGCAGAATTTCATTTTAAACATCTGGGGCGACACCTGATGCCCAGGAATCATCTAGACTAAATTTGGAGTCAATTTTGGTGACCCTGGATATCAACTTCAAAGGAACTTCCTGCAGAATTTTATTGTAAACACCTGGAGCGACATCTAATGCACGGGAACCATCTAGACTGAATTTGGAGATAATTTTGGTGACCCTAGTTATCAGTTCCTAGGAGACTTCCTGTAGAATTTTATATTAAAGATGTGATGCGAAATCTGATGCACGAGGATCATCTAAACTAAATTCGAAGTCAACTATACCTAGACAATACCTCAACCCTAGACATCAATTCGTAGAAGACTTCCTGTAGAATTTTTTTGTAAAGACCTGGTGCAACACCTGGTGCACTAAGGTCGTCCTGTCGTGAAATGAAGTGATCACATATTACCCTCATAATTTGAAAATTATCCACGATTTCTGGAAGATTATGTCCTTGCTGACCTGATGCAACATCCGGAAGCTACCAGGTACAACTGTCGGGATCAGATTCCTATTTCTGAATACAGGATATTCTTCACAATATCCTAAACTATGATAGTTCCTCGATAAAGCTTCATTGGCGTGATGATTAAACTGCCTTGGATATACTTCCCTGGGCCACGGGTTCTTATATATAACTTTTTCGCCTAAGGTGGAATCCACCAACGGGGTGGATTGATATATTTCATAGATAATGTATAAATATTTGGATAATATAAAAACTTTAAGCATAAAAATATATACTCTAATATATAATAAATATATAAAAACAAGTTTGGGCGTGCCTAGGGCGCGCATCTGTTGGATCTCGCGCTTAGCGCTCGGTCTTTGCACTTCCACAGCATTTTTGCCCAGACCTTTTAAAGTTAAAGGTCAAACCACTGAAAACTGTAATTTGGTAATTGCGAATTCCTTTTTTTTTTTGTTAAGGCTCCTTCGGCTTTATCGAATACATCCTCATCACGTGTCTCGCGCTTCGCACTCGATTAAATTAAAATTTTTTACAATTAGAAGGAAAATTACGCATCTTATCAAAAAATGGTCAGCACAAAATTATAGCCTTTTTTTAGGTGAACAATTTTGTTATCAGACATTTTATTGTATCTTGTGTCCTTTTTTCCAAAAATGTACTTTTTTATTGTTGGTGTTATTTTTCATAATTGAAACGAAAAGTACGCGTCCTGGTCAAAAAATAGTCGTAAGAAAATTTGTACATCTGAGGCGAATAATTTGGTCATTAAACATTTTATTGTATCTTGTGTCGTTTTTCCAAAAATTAAAATTTTTTACTTTTTGTTTAATTTTTCATAAATAAAATGAAAAGTAATGCGTCTTTTGAAAAATGTTCAGCAAGAAATTTGTAGAAATATTTTATGTAAATAATGTTCAGATGAAACATTTTATTGTATCTTGTGCAGTTTTTTCAAAAATTACATTTTTTTATTTTAAATGTTATTTTCACGATGAAAACAAAAACTACGCATCCTATCAAAAAATGGTCAATAACAAATTTGTAGATCTTTTCTTGTTGAATACTTTTCGTCTGTTCATTTTCTTCGTATCTTGCATAGTTTGACCGCAAAATGGAATTTTTTATTTTTCAGTGAGGATTTTATGAAATACGCGAAAGTCGATTTTCACATAAAAGCAATACTTTCCCATTATGATGGGAATGTAATATGTATAAATAATGTATCCCACCAGAAACACAACGTGTGAAAGAATTCCGCCAAGTACATGAATATTATTATTTTATTTATTTATGTTGAAGGTAATTAAAGTTGTGAAATCAAAACAAAATAGTAGAAAATTTATAAATAGAAGTATTTTTCATAATAGGAATCAGTTCAATAAATTAGTTTATTAAATATTTTCTTCATAAAAAAATCAATTGATAGCGTATAGGAATAGAAAAAAACATTTGGCGGGCTTGTAATATAATAATTCATCATTATCATTATTATTATTATTATTATTATTATTATCATGTTGCCACACTTATGTTTATTATTCAAAGGCAATGATAGGCCCGCCAATTTTTTTTAATCCTCTACAATATCAATTCATTTTTTTTATCAAACAAAAAATGATTTAATAAACTAATTCATTAAACTAATTCCTTTTATAAAAAAGCACTTCCATTATAAATTTTCTACTATTCGTACTTGGCTTTTTTTATTTCTTAAACATTTTCTTCAATACGGATTTCTCCCATTTTCAATTAATAACATTCAAACTCATGTAATAATTATTGTGAACAATTTTCTCCAAAGAATCTGGTAAAAAATCGGTATAACTTAATCGATGATAGATTTGTGTCTGCATATTTTGAAAATTGTTAATTTTTTTATACAAATTCATACCTAGCTCTGTGGTATGTTTATGGATCATTTACTCCTGA
This sequence comes from Melikaiella ostensackeni, assembly GCA_032362435.1. Lineage (NCBI taxonomy): Eukaryota > Metazoa > Arthropoda > Insecta > Hymenoptera > Cynipidae > Melikaiella > Melikaiella ostensackeni. The sequence goes on along the minus strand of JAUMHM010000085.1, from coordinate 16,292,455 downwards.
AAAAGCGACATATGTACACCTTATTCACTATATTTACGAAAAATTTCATCAAAATCGATCGATTGATTAGATTTTGATGAGATGCGTAATTTTCTTTTCAATCGTAAAATTGTTAATAAAAATTAAGAAATCAATTTTTCACCGAAACTATGCGAGATACAAAAAAATGTTAAGGGACGAAATTGTTCATTTCAAAAATATCTACATATTTTTAATGACTATTTTCTGATGAGTTGCATAGTTTTTGTTCTATTCGTGAAAAATTTTACGGGTACAAAAAGTCACAAATTATACTTTCCAGTCGAACTATGCAAGATAAGAAAAAAAATGAGCAGACGAAAATTATTCAACCAAAAATGATCATACGAATTTGTTATTGACTTTTTCAATAAGACGCGTAGTTTTTGTGTTAATAGTTAAAAATTCTATCCGATTAACAAAAAGGTTCTAATTACTTTTTTATTTCATAAAGAAAACAGCAAAAGAAATTGAACTTGAAAAATTTATAATATCAATGAAACAACTATCTAGAACAGATTTCCAGTAGAACTTTAGAAGTTTGAAAATGTATTCAATTTTGTTATAAACAGATTAGTGAATGAAAATGGTTTCGTGATGATTAGCAGTCTTTGGTTACTTAATTTCAACTAAATTTTAAGAATTCATAGACAAAAAGAGTTCCAGAGTTGGATTAATGAAAATTATAAAAAATAATTTTATAAGCAATTATCCATTCCAGCTATTTGTGAGGATTCTTGTATTTTTTAAAAGTCAAAAATTTTGTTTCTTGTCATTTTGTTCATGAAATAAAAAAGTTCTTGAAATATTTTTTTTTTAAATCGGATGGAAACGATGCATGTAGAATTTTATTAACTTTCATTTTCAAAAAAGCCTAAATCGGATGGGAATTGTAGTTTGAAAATGGAATTTTCAAACAAAAAAGAAAAAACTTCAACCAAAAAGAGTTGCATTTTTAACCAGATAGTTGAAATTTCAAGTCAAGATAAATTTTTAACCGAAAAAGATGACTTTTCTCCAAAAGATTTTCAACCAAATAGTTGAATTTTCAAGTGAATAAAATGGATCTTTCAGAAGATAGTTCAATTTTCAACTTGAAAAGTGGAATTATAAAAAAATATGTTTAACCACGAAAAATAAATTTTACCAGAAAAGATTACTTTTCTATCCGAAAAGGTGAATAAAAAAAAAGTTAGCCAAACAGTTACATTTACAACCATATAGATGAACTTTCGAACAAAAAAGACGAGTTTTTTAGAAGACTGCTGAATTTTCAACCTGAAATGTTGAATTCTCAAACAAGAAAGATGAATTTTTAACCAAGCAGTTGAATTTTCGGAAATAAAATTTCAATCATACAGTTGCATTTACAAACAAATAGTTGTATTTTCAAGTCAAAAAGGTGAATCTTTTAGACGAAAGTTGAATTTTCAATCTGAAAAGTGGAATTATATAAAAAAAATTATTTTTAACCAAGAAAGATGAATCTTTTACCAAAAAGATGACGCTTCTACCCAAAAAAGATGAATTGAAAAAAAAACTAACCAAACAGTTGAATATAATCAAATGGTTGAACTTTCAAGCAAAAGACACGACTCTTCAGCAAAATAGTTGAATTTTCAGCCAAATGGTAGAATTTTCAAACAAAAAAGATAAGACATTGAACAAAAAGAGTTGAATTTCTAACCATATAGTTTTGAAATTTCAAGTCAAGAAGATGAATCTTTTAGAAGATAGTTAAAATTTCAATCTGAAAAGTGGAATTATATAAAAAAAATGTACTTTCAACCAAGAAAGATGAATCTTTTACCAAAAATGACGACGCGTCTACCCAAAAAGATGATTTGAAAAAAAAACCAAACAGTTTAATTTACAATCAAATAGTTGAACTTTCAAGCGAAAGAGACGACTTTTCAACAAAATAATTGAATTTTCAGCCAAATGGTCAAATTTGCAAACAAAAAGGATAAAACTTCACCCAAAAAGAGTTGGATTTTTACCATGATAATTGAAATTTTAAGTCAAGAAGATGAATGTGTAACCAAAAAAGATGACTTTTCTACCTTAAGATTTTCAACCAAATAGTTGAATTTTCAGAAGAAAAAACATTTTCAACCTAAGAATTGCATTTACAACCAAATATTTGAATTTTTAAGCAAAGAAGATGAATCTTTTAGAAGGTAGTTGAATTTTCAACCTGAAAAATGGAATTATAAAAAAAATATTTTTAACCAAGAAAGATGAATTTTACCAAAATAGATGAATTTTCTATCCAAAAAGATAAATTTTCAAAAGAATGAAATTTCAACCAAACAGTTGAATTTACAAACAAATAGTTGAATTTTTAACAAAGAAGATGAATTTTCAACAAAGTACTTGAATTTTCAACCAAACTGACGAATTTTCAAACAAAAAAGATGAAACTTCAACCAAGAAGAGTCGCATTTTTAACCAAATAGTTGAGCTTTTAAGTCAAGAAGATGAATTTTTTAGAAGACAGTTAAATTTTCCACAACAAAAAAAGTATTCTTAACAAGAAAGATAAATTTTTAACCAAAAAAGATCATTTTTCTACCATAAAAGATGACTTTTCAACAAAAGAGTCTAGTTATTTCGAGCTTTATCGTAGATGCGCGAACATAAGATATACTTGTTTTCATTTGTAACTTTTTGTGGGAGATTCGGGTACCAAATTCCAACTTTTGGACCACCTCTGAATTTATGAAAAAAAAAAACATATTTTTGCGCTCCGCCCTGATGTTTAGGCTGTACACTCAAACTCAAAACTAATCGAATGTTTATCATTACTTTAAGATATGGAAATAACAACTCGATAATGGCACAAAGTATTTTTTCTTTTTTTTCCTTCAATAAGCCTATTTTTCTTGACTTCATGAAACATTCAGAATACTGAATATTTTTGAGGCTGAGTGTACAACCGGAACATCCTTGAAGCCTGCACTAGAGTAAAGCCTCAGTAATTCTCGTAAAATTTGCATACTATTCACACCAGCAAAAGCAGACATCAAAATTTTCTTATCTCTCTACAAGCAAATAGATTTATGTACAAGTTTTAAATGCGCATGATTACAACTGGCGATTTCAATAGACTGTAGTTGAGGAAAAGTTATATATACAAGAATATTGAGATCTTTCTGGTATTTTTCCTTTTAACGAAAACTTCAAAAATATTCATAGATAAATTCCACGTTCGACCCATTGCAATTTCCAGGATAGGGTGTCTGAAAATGAAGTTTCTAATACATTTACAAATTGAACACACAGTAAATCCCGGTATATAAAACCGTTGCATATCATTCTGGTTATCAACTTCAGATCAAAATGATCCACTTTTGCGGACTTTCCCACAAAACAATTGAATTTTCGATCCGCAAATATGAATTTTTGACAAAAAGGTTAATTTTCAACTAAATTGTTAAAATTTTAACCAAAAAAGATCAAGTTCCAAACCAAAATGACGAATTTTATACAAAAAAAAATGGATTTTCAATTAAAACAGATTAATTCTAACCAAACAGTTGCATTTTTACCAAAAAAAAAGAAATTTCTACTAAAAGAGATGAATTTTCAAACCAAAAAGACGACTTTTCTACGAAACAATTGAATTTTCAATAAGCAAATATGAATTTTCGACAAAAAGGTTAATTTTCAACCAAATTGTTGAAATTTCTACCCAAGAAGACAAATTTTCAATAAAACCGTCGAATTTTTGACCTAAAAAGACGAACTTTCGAAAAATAGTTGATTCCTCAACTAAAAAAAAAAAAATTGTCATCCAAAAATGAAATAGATCAATTTTCCTCTACAAAAATTAGTTTTCAATCTAAAAATGTAAATTCTCAACAAAAAGTATGATAGAGAATACTTTAACGTAAAAAGATTTTCATTAAAAATTAAAAAGCAGTCGAATTTAATCAAAAAAAGACGATTTTCAACGAAATAGTTAAATTATCAATCAAAGAAATGAATCTTCATCCAAAAAAATAAATTAGCAACAAAATGATTAAATTTTGAGCCAAATAATAACATCTTTTACCAAAAAAGAATAATTCTCAACCAAAAATATAATGGTAGATTTTTCAACAAAATACGTGCATTTTCAAATAAAGAGTTTCTAATTCAAATGAACAGTTGAATTTTTAACTAAAAAAATGGATTTTAGACCAAAAATGGAATAGTTAACTTTTTAGTTACAAAAAGAATTTTCAACTAAATAGTCAAATTTCCAATTGAAAAAATGAATTTTTTTACAGAGAAGTTCACCTTTCAGTCCAGAAATATGTATTTTCAACAAAAAGTGTTAGTTTTCGACCAAATAGTTGCATTTTTAACCAAGAAAGATGACATTTCTACCAAAAGATATTAATGTTAAAACCAAAAAGACGACTTTTCTACAAAACAATTGGATTTCAATCCGCAAATATGAATTTTCGAGAAAAAAGTTATTTTCCGACTAAACTTTTGAAATTTCAACCCAAAAAAATGAGTTTTCAAACCAAAACGACGACTTTTCTATAAAACAATTGTATTTTCAATCAGAACAAATTAATTTTAACCAAACAGTTGCACTTTTAACCTAAAGAGAAGAAATTTCTATCAAAAGAGATAATCTTCCAAACCAAAAAGACGACTTTTCTTCAAGACAATTGAATTTTCAATCCGCAAATATGAATTTTTAACAAAAAGGTTAATTTTCAACCAAATTGTTGAAATTTCTACCCAAAAACACGAACTTTCGAAAAATAGTTGAATCCTGAACTAAAAAAAAATAAATTGTCATCCAAAAATCAAATAGATAAATTTTCCTCTACAAAAATTAGTTTTCAATCTAAGAATGTAAATTCTCAACAAAAAGTATAATAGTTGATACTTCAACCGAAAAAGATTTTCATTAAAAATGAAAAACAGGTCAATTCAATAAAAAAGACGATTTTTAACAAAATAGTTAAATTATCAATCAAAGAAATGAATCTTCAACCAAAAAAAAAAATGAATTTGCAACAAAATACATGCATTTTCAAATAAATAGTTGAATTATCAACTAAAAAAAAAATTTTGAGAAAAAAGTCAAACTTTCAATTTAAATAATAAATTTTCTTACAAAGAATTCCAACTTTCAATCCAGAAATATGTATTTTCAACAAAAAGTGTTAGTTTTCGACCAAATAATTGCATTTTCAACCAAGATGACATTTCTACCAAAGGATATACATGTTCAAACCAAAAAGACGACTTTTCTACAAAAAAATTGGAATTTCAATTTGCAAATATGAATTTCTGACACAATAGTTATCTTTCAACCAAATTGCTAAAATGTCAACTCAAAAAGATCAAGTTCCAAACCAAAACGACGAATTTTATACGAAAAAATTGGATTTTCTATCAAAGCAGATTAATTTTAACCAAACAGTTGCATTTTTAACCAAAAAAGAAGAAATTTATATCAAAAGAGATAAATTTTCAAACCAAAAAAGACGACTTTTCAACAAGACAATTGAATGTTCAATCCGCAAATACGAATTTTCGACCAAAGGTTAATTTTCAACCGAATTGTTGAAACTTCTACCCAAAAAGACAAACAAAATAACAGTTGTATTTTCGACCTAAAAAGACGAACTTTCGAAAAATAAGTGAATCCTCAACTAAAAAAAAATAAATTGTCATCCAAGAATGAAATATCGAAATTTCCCTTTAAAAAAATTAATTTTTAATCAAAAAATATAAATTCTGAACAAAAAGATAATGGTTGATATTTCAATGAAAAAAGATTCTCATTTTAAAAAATGAGGAACAGTTGAATTCAATCAAAAAAGACGATTTTCAACAAAATAGTTAAATTATCAATCAAAGAAATGAATCTTCAACCATAAACATGAATTTACAACAAAATAATTGAATTTTGAACCAAATAATGACATCTTTTACCAAAAAAAAAATAGTTCTCAACCAAAAAAATAATGATAGACTTTTCAACAAAATACAAACATTCTCAAATAAATAGTTGAATTTTCAACTAAAAAAAACAACAATTTTAAACCAAAAATGGAATAGTTAATTTTTTAGTTGAAAAATGAATTTTCAACTGAAAAATTTTTTTTAACAAAATGGTCAAATTTTTAATTTAAAAAATGAATTCTTTATAAAGAAGTTCAACTTTCAACCCAGTAATATGTATTTTCAACAAAGAGTGTTAGTTTTTGACTAAACAGTTGCATTTTTAACCAAGAAAGATGACATTTCTACCAGAAGATATGAATGTTTAAACCAAAGAGACGACTTTTCTATGAAACAATTGGATTTTCAATCCGCAGATATGAATTTTCGACAAAAAAGTTAGTTTTCAACTAAACTGTTGAAATTTTAACCCAAAAAGATGAGTTTTTAAACCAAAACGACGACTTTTCTACAAAAAATTGAATTTTTTATTAAAAACAGATTAATTTTAACCAGACAATTGCATTTTCAACAACAACAAAAAGACATTTCTACCAAAAGAGATGATTTTTCAAATAAAAAAGACGACTTCCTTACAAAACAATTGAATTTTGAATCCGTTAATATGAATTTTCGACAAAAAAGTTTATTTTCAACCAAATTGTTGAAATTTCTACCCAAAAAAAAAAATTCCACAAAACAGTTGAATTTTCGGCCTAAAAAGACAAACTTCCGAAAAATAGTTGAATTCTCAACTGAAAAAAATAAATTGTCATCCAAGCATGAAATAATTAAATTTTCCTCTACAAAAATTAATTTTCAATCAAAAAATATAAATTCTCAACAAAAAATATAATAGTTGATATTTCAACCAAAGAAATTTCCGTTTCAAATGTGAAACAGTTAAATTCAATAAAAAAAGACGATTTTCAACAAAATAGTCAAATTATCAATCGAAGAAATGAATCTTCAACCAGAAAAAAATAAATTTGCCACAAAATAATTAAATTTTCAACCAAATAATAACATCTTTTATCAAAAAAGATTGATTCTCAATGAGAAATAAAATGGTAGATTTTTCAACAAAATACATACATTTTCAAATAAATAATTGAATTTTCAACTAAAAAAGATGAATTTTAAACCAAAAACGGAATACTTAACTTTTCAGTTAAAAAAATGAATTTTCAAAAAAAAAAATTTTTTAACAAAATAGTCAAATTCTCAATTAGAAAAATGAACTTTCTACAAAGAAGTTCACTTTCAACCCAGAAATATGTCTTTCCAACGAAAAAATGTTAGTTTTCGACCAAATAGTTGCATTTTTAATCAAGAAAGATGACATTTCTACCAAGAGATATGGATGTTCATATCAAAAAGACTATTTTTCCACAAAACAGTTGATTTTTAAATCCGCAAATATAAACTTTCGACTGAAAAGTTAATTTTTATCCAAAAAGTTGAATTTCCAACCCAAAAAGACTAAAAAAATAATTTTTCACCAAAATTGCAATTCTTAAATTTTCGGACGAAAAGTTAATTTTTGACCAAAAAAAAAGAGAATTTTCAACAGATTAGTTAAAATTTCAACCAAAGAGATGAGTCTTCAAACAAATAGTTGAATTTTCGATTGAAAAAATGAATTTTTAACAGAGGCGTTCAACTTTCACCCAAATTGTTAAATATTTAATCAAAACAGTTTAATTTTTAATCAAACAGTTGCATTTTTACCCAAAAAAGTTTAAATTTTTACCAAAAAGATGAGTTTTTTAATGAAAGAGAAGAATTTTCAAGAAAAGAATTGAATTTTTCAACCAAGAAGGATTCTACAGTCAGTGAAAACAAAAATTCAACCAAATAGTTGAATTAACAAGCCGAACCGCGAATTTTCTACAGAACAGTTGAATTTCTAACCGCAAGTATGAATTTTTAACAAAAAAAGTTGATTTTCTGCCATATAGTTGATTTTCCAACTCAAAAAGACGAGTTTAAAAAAAACACTTGATTTTTCAAGCAAAAAAAATTTTCTAACATAATTGTTGAATCTTCAACAAGATTATTAAAATTTCAACCAAATAATAAAATTCTAAACCAAAAAAGATGAATTCTCCACCAAAAGTATAATACTCGTCTTTTCAACCAAAGAAATGAATTTTCAATTAAAATAATGAATACTAAACTGGAATGGTCGAATTTTCAGTTAAAAAAATCAATTATCAGTTTAAAAAATTAATTTTCAACGAAAAAAAAAACAAATATTCAATTGAGGAAATTATTTTTTTGTTTCCAAAAGTGTTTCTATATGTTCACTAGTTCTGACTCCCACTTCTGGAAGATTTATAACTTTCTACGACCAACAAGGAATGTTTTAGGAAAATTTTGAATTTCAGGGTGGGAGAAAAATTGCAATTTTCCTATATAGGGCTATAAATATCTATAGCTCAGGAAATAATTTTTTTATCTTCAAAAAATGTTTCTTTGGATTTACGTGGTTCAAGTATTCGTTGAAACTGAATGATTTCGCTATAAAAAAAAAATGTAGGAAATTTCTTCGAACGCTCGGGTTTTAATACCCATGTAGACGGTCATGACTTCGTCGTGGCATAAAAACTGAAACTTGACAGTTGCTGTTCATCAAAATTCATGACAGGCAATTGATCTTGAGAATCGGATCATTCCGATGCGCAATTTGCTGATCAAATAAAAAATCCAAAATCTGTATAAAAGAGTTGTAGATCATTTTGATCCAATTTCGGGATCAAATTGATCAACTGGCTTTTACTGTGCAACTTAACAACAACAACTTAAAAAACTCAAAAATGTAAATCTTTTTCTCAAGAAGTACACTAAAAACCTCGATTTAGAGAGGGCTCCTTGGACCACCTCATCAACGAATTCGAGCCGGCTAAAATTCTCGGAAGGCGGTAAATGGAGGACTTAAATAGGAGTTTCAGTGTAAATGTTCATTTCTGGATGCAGATTCCTATCACCGGCGCTTAGATTCATCTAGGGTTTGTGTCCGTGCTGAATTACAAAACTTTGAGAATTATGCCAAATTCCAGTATCAGCAAATGTCGAAAACAGGAATCTGTTTTCAAAGTTCAGCCTGCCAATCTCTTGTAAGCGTAATTTTTTTAGCAGGTCTTTTCGTCCCAAAGTATATACCCCCTTGATCAAAAAGTTTTTGGACTTTATTTTTAAAATCAAAAATACAAGTTTATTCATCATAATCGATATTGTCCCCTTCAAAGGACTCCCCATCGACTGCAACGCACTTATGCCAGCGCTTGATCCAATCCTCGAAACATTTTTTATAATCGGTTTGCGGT
>JAUMHM010000085.1:16232220-16262134 GCA_032362435.1 Melikaiella ostensackeni | reverse complement strand
ACTTGAGAAATTCATGTGTATTCCAAACTTCAATATTGGATATCTCAAAAAAAAAAATGATCTTTGAGCACACTAAAGCGCATTTAAAAGGGCAAGGCTTGTACTTTAAGATCCTGGCAGTAATTTTGCAATTAAAGTTAAAATCGTTATGCTACATAACCTTAAATATAGGCAAAAACCGCGATTTTCGCAATTTTAGCTTAGGATATCTCGAAAACCTGACGTGATGGACCAATTCTGAGGCCAGATTCTTGTTCAGCGCACCAAAAACATTCGGAAAAATATAGTCTGGTTTCTGGTTCTGGAATCTTGTCGGCCTGTGTTGTTGAAAAACGTATTATTCTTGAAATTGGCATTTTTCACATTATTCTAATTAATAGTTACTAGAAGCCATAATTTTTGCACCAATAGAAAGATTTTTGTTGTGTAAAAATGACAAATGACTTACGTAAAAGCCATTAATATAACAATAAAATTATGGTAGGTATCATCGAAAATAATTTCACCCTAATTTTATTCAGAATACTACCCATAAAAGTGAAAAACCACCGCCTGTAGAGGGTTGAAAATTTATAATGTGCTTTTTTCATACATGTACCTTAGGTATTCTTGGAAATTTAGATATTTTTTGATATAATATTATTTTCTGTAAATAACAGAAAGTTATATCTTGTTTCTTTGATATTTTTAGACGTATCTCTCAAAACACTTAGGTTTTGACATAAATCTGCATCAAAACTTAGAATTAGAAAATGCTTTATTAAACAAAATTTAAAGAAATTGAAGAATCTTCAAAGGGTGCTTTTTTAGTTTTCAGAGGTGATTCTGTTAAATAAAGCATTTTCTAATTCTAAGATGTGATGCCGATATATTCAAAAAAAAAGAAACCGCATAAAACTTTCTATTTTTCACAGAGGGTAGTTCCTTCTTCGTAGGGGTAGTATCCTAGTTTGCATGAGGTGACATTACTTTTTAACGAGTCCCAGGCTCATTTTCTGATATCCTAGTAAAACAATCACGTAATTTTCTCAAAAAGGCGGTATTTTACATTTTTTGTAATAAGGGTAGTCTAAAGGCCCGAAAACGGAAGTCAGATTGTCTTTAAATTGTCAAAAAAAAAAAGAAATATTTAACCAATATTTCTGAAGTCATCCTAGGACTATTCTTACAAAAAATGATGAGAACAACTTTCAAAGAAACCAAAACGGTGTAGTTTTTAAAAGTTTGAGGGTAGTTTTCAAACTAATTTTCAACCTAATTTTAACTTAATTCTTTAGAGGTCATTTTCAATCATTCAAGGCCGAAAATATCTAAGGTATATGAAAAAAGCACATTATCAATTTTCAACCCCCTACAGAGGGTGGGTTCTTCACTTTTAGAGGTAGTATTCTGAATAAACTTATGGTGAAATTATTTTCAGTGATACCTACCGTGATTTTATTATCATGCTTATTGCTTTCACGTAAGTCGTTTGTTATTTTAAAATTTCAAAAAATTAACACTTTTTACCGTTTAAAGGCCTTGGACCACAAGTTAAACATTTTCTTTTAATTTATAAGAAATCGCAATTTTATTTTTCAACAAAATAAAAGAAAACAGAGAAGGAGACAAAAAAATTATTTTTCTGCCACCTTAGTACACGGGGTTTTAAAATTTCGGGGGGAGGGGGCCAGAGCACCCAAGCCACCTTCCCTGGCTACGCCGTTGCACTAACGAACAGCCTGTGATTGGCGGCTCTCGTAACTCAAAGAAATTTACAAAACAGCGCACTCTGATCACGTTTGTTTACACCAGTCAGAATCAGGCGGAAAAAAAATTACATGAAGCAAGATCGCGTCGGTCAAAATTCGATTGCGTGGGTTATTTATGGGCTACGCGAGTAAAAGTCAAAGGTATTTGGCGCAACAACAAAAAATTGAGCAGAGCACGAGTGTGCGCTACTGGTTTGGGTTATTACCTTTTCCTTTTTTTGAAAAATGGAATAATCTGAATAGATTGGTTCTAAATCAACACACAAAATTTTATCTTGGCACTATGATCTATTTCCTTCATTTCTCATGTTCTGTGTACATAAATCTTGTAATAATTTTTCAGGTTCTTTCAATTTTACAACTAATTAAAATGTTAGCCTGGTGCTTATCACAAAATAAGGTTACAAAAAGGTTTTACATACATTCAGGTAAAAAAAAAGATACCCTCGGTGCCTACAAAAAATGGTATTCTGAGGAAGATACCATATTAACAATATGTGCATACAGTGCATATCTCATCATGTACCATTGTGCATTCGACTTACATTTATGTTTTAATTTGTATAATTTTATAATTTTTACAGATGTTTATGTGTTATTGTACCTATTTTATATATGCTTATATCTACTTTTTTTGACTTTATAGAATATTGTGTAAATATAATCGTAATGTCATATTGGTACTCATGAAAACTAAATAATTTTGTCAGTAGTAGGTATCTTCTAAATCTTGTTTTTAAAGCCTAAAACGATCTGAATGAATTCCATGAAGTCCTTTGAAAATTTCCTAACATGTGTCTTTTACAAGAGGTTGGGGTTTGGACGATATTGCCGAAAGAAACGACAATTTCGCCCAAACGGGAGTTTTAATTTCAGGTCGTAAATATCTTTCCCGATCACAAGGGTCTCCAAAATGCTTTTCGTAAAATATAAAAATTTCTTAAGATCGAAATAAAATCTACCTTCTTATGAAAATTTTTTGTGTACTAAAAAAAGAACACCCAAGAAGTTCACAATTCAAAAATAGACTTTTTGACTACCCGTTTTTCTGGCTCATTAGAGAGACATTAAGCAAGGATTGGTTCCAATCTGCAGGGTTGCCTATGTATAATGAAGATTTCTTTTAATTGAGATTTGGAAGATTGACTCAATTCACCAAAAGATATTTATTTTACTTGAATACTTTGATAAAATACTGATTACATTAGCAATTCCTAGAGATGTATTATTGGTTTGGAATATCACCTTTTTCTTTTAAAAAATGGAATGATCTAAATAAATTGGTTCTAAATCAACCCTTTAAAAAAATTTCTTAGATGTATTGGTTTTAGACACATGAACGAAAATTTGAAAGCACAATCAATATCCAAGGTCATATACAAAAATTGACTCTAAATATTCACTTAGCTCTTTTTCAAGACCAATCTGACCTATGGTATTTTCAATATTTCAAACGTAGAGATTCCGCAAAAAGTAATTAACATTCTGAGGTTGGGTGAAGGCTTTAGTGGCAAATATTGAAAAAAAAAGTATATTCAATTCCTTGAAATCATTAAAGACATTGAAGACAATATTTCAAACAACCCGAAAACAAAGTACAAAAATTTAGAGCAAGATTTATAGGTTTATCGAATGAATTTTTGAATAATGGTGCTCTAAAAAACTTATTAGAAAAAGAATTTAGTGCAGGATTGATAGAAAACTTTTTCAAAACGTCATCCTGAATTATTGATTACTTAGGCTGATAAAGGGAGTATCACAGTTGCAATATTAAAAGATATTTATAATCAAAAAATGATGCATATTTTGAATGATAAAGATAGTTTTACCGTTATTCCAAATGATCCTACAAAAATGATTCAAGAAGGTACATTTAGAATTCTAGAGTGATTAAGACTTCAAGAATGCTTGGGAAACAATATCGAAAGGTGCGACATTAACACAATTCACACAAATCTATCTCTTGCCTATAGCCTTGTAAAAACTCATAAAGCAGAATTTCCTTTACGACCGGTTATTTCGACAATAGGTTCACCCACGAGAAAATAAAAAGAATTTCTCAGTAAAATTATCAAAGAATCAGTTACCCTTTCAGCAAGATCGATTAAAAGCAGTGCTTCCCTTCTCAAATTAATCGAAAATGTTAAAATATCAACAAATCACATTTTTGTCTCCTTTGATGTAATAGCCATGCTTCCCAACATTTCATATGAAAGAGTTAAACTTGCTATTAAAAACAGATTGGATTCGACCAAACTTCACACTAAGATTGCGAAAAAACAATTTCTCAATGCTATTAAATATGTTTTCAGTTCCGTTCATTTCAAATTCAATGGTACTTTCTATAAACAAAAATTTGAAACTCTGATAGCCTCAGTCTTGTCTCCAATTATTGCTGAAATTGTGAAGGAAGATTTGGAAAATGAAGTTTTTAACGGAATTAATTTTGAATTGGACTTTTATGCAAGATATGTGGATGATTCTGTATTATCTTTACATGCACAAAATGTACATACCCTACTTGATATATTTAATAGTATACATCCAAGATTACAGTTTACTGTTGGATGACTTTTTCTTTTTTCTTTTTGTTGCACATTTATTGTACATTTGTCTCTAATGAGCCGAAAAAGCGGGTAGTCTCAAAGTCAATTTTTGATTTGCGAACTTTTTAGGAGTTCTTTTTTAGTACCCAAAAAATTTTCATAAGGAAGTAGATTTTATTTTGATCTTTAAGTAATTTCAAAAGAGAGACATTGAGCAAGATTTGTTCCAATCTGCAGGGTTGTCTATGAATACTTAAGATTTCTTTTAACTGAGGTGTTAATGGTCAACTTAATTTATCAAAAGATATTTATTTCACTTAAATATAGTTTAGAAATTTGAAGAAGCTAGCAATTTTTCAGAAATGTGTTATTGGTTTGGGTTATTACCTTTTCCTTTTTTGAAATTTGGAATAATCAATCGTTTTGGTTGAAAAGGCAACTGTTTGGTTGACAATCAATCTGTTTTAGTTGAGTATTTAACTATTTTGTTGAAGATTCATCTTTTTGGTTGAATTCAACTGTTTTTTATTTAAAATTCAAACCTTTCTTGGTTGAAATATAAACTATCACATTTTTGTTGAGAATTCATCTTTTTTGGTTGAGAATTCATCTATTTTGGTTGAAAATTCAACTACTTGGTTAAAGTTGTACTATTTTTTCAAAAATTCATTTTTTTGGTTGAAGGCTCATCGTTTAAGTTGAAAATTCATCTCTTTCAGTTGAAATTCAACTATTTGTTTGAAAATTTATGTATTGTGTTGAAAAATCGTATTTTTTGGTAAAACATTATTCGTTTTAGTTAGAAAATCAACTTTTTTTTTGATAATTAATCAGTTTTTTATTTCAAAATTTTGAATCTCTTTTGGTAGAAAAGGCAACTATTTCATTGGAAGTGGGACTACTTTGTTAAAAATTATTATTTTTTGGTTGGTGACTCATCGTTTAAGTTGAAAATTCAACTTTTTGGTTGAAAATTCAACTTCTTGGTTGAAAATATAACTGTTCTGTTACGAATACATATTTTTGGGTTGAAAGTTCAACTCCTTTGTTGGAAATTCCTTTTTTCTTTGTTGAAATTCAACGAGTTGGTTGAAAACTCATCATTTTTTTGTATAGAAAATTAATCTTTTTGGTTAAAAAGCATCTGTTTGGTTGATAATTAATGTGTTTTAGTTGAGTTTTCAACTATTTTGTTGAAAATTAATTTTTTTTTGGTTGAAATATCAACTATTACATACTTTGTTGACAATTTATCTTTCGTGGTTGAAAATTCAACTACTTTGTTGAAAGTGAAACTATTTTGTTAAAAATTAATTTTTTCCTTAAAGATTCATCGTTTATGTTGAAAATTCATCTTTTTGGTGGAAAATTCAACTATTTCCTCAAAAATTCAACTCTTTTGACAAAAATTCGTGTTTTTGGTTTGAAAATTTATTTCTCTCCTTAGAAATATCATCTTTTTTGTTTAAAAATGCAACTGTTTGGTCGAGAAATAATCTTTTTTGGTTGAAGTATCAACTATTACATTTTTCGTTGAGAGTTCGTCTTTTTCGGTAGATAATTAACCTTATGTTTAATTTAATTAATTACTGTGCTTAATTTAGGAAGTTTTGACAAATCATTACATTACATTACATTACATACATTACATACATTCTCAAATATATTAATTATCACTATCGAATGCCTAAATACATTAATAATACTGAAAACATAATAAATCATTTCTTAAATTTGTTCCTAAACTACATGAATTTAAATAATAATATAATAATAATAAAAAATTTTCATTAGAAAGTAGATTTTATTACGATCTTTAAGAAAAAAAACCCAAAAAGGCTTGCACCTCTCGTTTTTCTTCCAAAATCATTTCGGTGATACCTCACGATTATTTTTAGACCAAAAAGAAAAAAATCGATGAAGTGATTATTGAATAAACTCCATTTTTCATTTTTATTTACAGGATATTATGTATAGTTTCATAAAAATAATTTCAAACCGGAGCTTTTGTAGCTTAAGCTCTGTAGATTGGCACTGAAAAAAAATATCTAAACGTTAAACATCTTTGGACAACCGGGACCCATTAAAATTTTGGAAAAAGTTTTAAAAATTGCAGTTTTCATCAGTTTTTAAAATATTTATCTACTACAGAGCACGTCACTTCAAATTCATCCGACAAAAAATTCAAGTGAATTAAATTCCCGTGAAACTAAAAAATCAATTATTTATCTCATACAGTTTAGGAGATAAAGTCTTCGGAAGATATATTTATCTAAAAATTTGTCAACAAGAATATTTAGTTTTAGTTTTTGTGAAATAGTGTATTTCCTGTGCACTGTAGACAAAAATAGTCAGAATATGAGTTAAAGCAGACTTGATGTCAAGCCAATCTGGAAAAAAATAAAATGCTATACTTCTCATACGTCCGAAGTTAAAACACGTTGAAAAATACATACCATCTTTTATTAAAGTTCATTAAATAATAATTTTTTTCAAATATACGGGTTTCTACTGCAATTCGTGTTGAAAGTTGTTCTTATAATAATAAAAGTACATTCAATAATATACAAGTCTAAAAAGCTTCGATAATTCCTGAAATATATCCATAAAAATCGGGGGCATCAACTTTTAAAAGAGAACTCATTTTTATCGATATATTTCATGAGTTATTGAAGTTTTACAGATTTAAATATTATTTTATGTACTTTTATTATTATAAGAACAACTTTTAACAATAATTGCAGTAAAAACGCGAATATTGAAAAAAAATTTTTTTAATGAACTTTCATGAAAGTGGTTATTTTTCAACATGCTGTCACTGCGGTCGTAATGAGAGGTGTAAATTTTTTTTTAGATTTACTGCTTTACAAAAACTGAAACTAAATATTTTTGTTTATAAATTTCGCAGATAAATATAATTTCCGAAGGCTGTATCGCATAAACTATATTAGATGAATAATTTTTCTTTCATTTTTACAGGTACATTTTTACATGTACTTCAATTTTTGGACGGATTAATTTCAAGTACCATGCTCTGGAGTAGAGAAATATTTCAAAAACTGATGAAAACTGAAATTTTTCACACTTTTTCCAAAATTTTAATGGGTCCCGGGTGTCCAAAGATGTTTAACGTTTCGATACTTTCTTTCAATACAAAACTACAGAGTTTGAGCTACAAAAGCACCACTTTGAAGTTATTTTTACGAAAATATACATAACAACCTAAAAATATAAATGGAAAATTAAGTTTATTTGAAAATCCCTCCAGAGATTTTTTCCTTTTTTCTCAAAATTATCGTGAGGTATCACTAAAATGATTTCAAAAGGAAAACGAGAGGTGCTAGCCCTATTGGGTTGAACTCAATCCAAGCCCACCATGGAGGACATCAACAGAAAGTGAAGGCAATCGATTGCTTGTAAAAATTATTATTGCACAATGTTAAGCTTGAAGCATTTACACATTTTTTATTCAAAAACTTCGAATTTAGGGACTTTTTAAAAATTGAGGATCCGGATCAAGTAACTGGTTATTTGAATGATCATAAAGTTCTGATTGTACAAATGAATGATGAAAAGAAATTATTAAATGAATTTTTTTTTGCCAAAAATGTTTGCGGCGACTTCAAAATACAATAAATGTAAAAACTACACAAATTTTGAATTTATGACTCAGAGAAGAACCCTTAACATAAATTCCGTATGTGCAGCTGTAGAGTTGACAAACTTCACATTCATTTAGCAAAATGATTACTCCAACCGTTATGATTCATCGTCAGAACACCGCAAAACCTCTAAAAACCACACCTGGTGATGAACGATTTATCAAAAAATAGTGAATTGCTAAAAAAAGCTCAAAGTTTGTACATTTTCTCTAATTTTATATCCTGGAAAAATCTCTTTAATAACCCACCGAACAATATTGGGGCTGAGAAATACCGCAAAACCCCCTCAAGAACCACCCTTATGGAAAAAGACCAAAAAAGACCAAAAGACACCGTAGCTTTTAATTTTTTGCTGATTTTTTTTTCCTTGAAAATTCTCTTAAGGAATCCCCCAAAAAATGATGGTGGCAAGGAATGCCGCGAAATCTATAGAAACCACCCCCAGATTCAAACGATTCATCAGAAATCAGTAAATTGGCCAAAAAAGCTCAAAAATCGTAAATTTTCCCTGATTTTATATCCTGAAAAAATCTCTTTAATAACACACCGGATAACAGTAGGGGTAAGAAATACCGCAAGATCCTTAAAAAGCACCCCCCATTAAAAATGACAAAAAACCAAGACACCGTAGTTTGTAATTTTTTGTTGATTTTTTTTTTCCTCAAAAATTCTCTTAAGTAATCCCCCAAAGACTGATGGTGGTAAGGAATCCCACGAAACCTATCAAAATGATCTCCAGAGATAAACGATTTATCAAAAATCAGTACATCGCTAAAAAAAAGCTTAAAGTTTGTAAATTTTACCTGATTTTATGTCCTGAAAAAATCTCCTCAATAACACACCGAATAACAGTGGGGGTAAGAAATACTGAAAACCCCTTAAAAAGCACCCCTATTGAAAATGAGGGGAAAAAAACAAAGGACACCGTACTTTGTAACTTTTTGCTGATTCTTTTTCCTCAAAAATTCTCTTCAGTGATTCCCCGAAAACTCGTGGTGTTATTTCACAAAATCTATAAATACCAACCCCAGATATAAACGATTTATTAAAAATCAGTAAATCGCCAAAAAAGCTCAAAATTTGTAAATTTATCATGATTTTATATCCTGGAAAAATCTCTTCAATAATCGCTCAAATAATATTGGGGTTTAAAAATTCCGCAAATCCCTTAAAAGCCACCCTGCATTGATAATGACCCAAAAAACAACCAAAAGACACCGTAGTCTCTAGGGGTGGTTTTTATAGGTTTCGCGGGATTTCTTACCAGCATTATTCTCCAGATGATTACTAAAGAGAATTTTTGAGAAAAAAAAATCTGCAAAAAAATTTAAAAATAAAGTGTCTTCTGATTTTTAAGGATTCCGCTGAATTTCCTACCCCCAATATTATTTGGGGGATTATCAAAGAGATTTTTTCAGGATATAAAATCAGAAAAAGGCAACAAACTTCAAGCTCTTTTTGGCAATTTACTGACTTTTGATGAATAATTAATGACAAAGGGTAATTTTTAGAAAATTTTCGGGGTCTCTTACCGACACTATTCTTTGGTGGATTACTCAAAAGAATTTTTGAGAGGAAAAAAATCAGCAAAAGACTACAAACTACGGTGTCTTTTGGTTGTATTTTTGTTTGTCTTTTTTTTTGTTTGATCCTTTTCAATAGGAAGTGGTTTTGAAGGTTTTATCGAAATTTTTAACCCCCACTATTATGCGGGGGATTAATCAATAGATTTTTTCAGGATATAAAATTAGGGAAAATTTACAAATTTCGATCTTTTTAGGGGGGAGGGGAATTATTTAACAGAATTTTCGAGGCGAAAAAATTAGCAAAACATCACAAACTACGATGTCTTTTGCTTGTTTTTTTCGTCATTTTCAATAGGGGTGGTTTTAAGGGTTTCACGGAAATTTCCACCCCCACTATTATGCAGGGGATTATCAAAGAGATATTTTCAGGACATAAAATCAGGGAAAATTGGCAAATTTTGAGCTTTTTTGGTAATTTAATGATTTTTGATAAATCGTTTATCTCTGGGGGTGGTTTGGATAGGTTTCGTGAGACTGTTTTACCCCATCATTTTTCGGAGAATTACTAAAGAGAATTTTTTAGCGAAAAAATGAGCGAAAAATTATAAAATATGGTGTCATTTGGTTGTTTTTTGGTCATTTTCAATAGGGGGTTGTTTTGAAGGACTTTGCGGAATAACTTACCCCCACTATTATTCGAGGGGTTATTAAAGAGATTTTTTCAGGATATGAAATCAGGAATAATTTACAAACTTCAAGCTTTTTTGGCAATTTACTGATTTTTTATGATTTTTTTATCACTAGGGGTGGTTTTTAGAGATTTCGCGGGTTTTTTACCACCACCAAAGCTTTCTAATAAAAATGTGGGTAATTGCTTACTTTGACAACTTTTCCGAAAAATTTTGGAGTGAATGGTTTAAAACCTTTTTGAAAATCTCTTTTCTGGTCCGAAAGTAACATATCAGTCGGCAGAGATCCTAAAACTTCCATATCTTTCCTCAAAAAACAAAAAAAAAATTTTTAATTGAAAATCTGTAAAAATCACGTTCATAACTATTTCGATTGTCGTTCTCTTTTTATTGGAATTTTTGAGCGATTCGCATATCTTGCAATATAATAATTTTCTCCCTATAATGTTTCGTTCCGAAATTTTATTTGGAAAAATTTGATTAACAAAAGTTTTTTTATTATTTCTGTGTTTTCTTGAGAAAAATACAAATATTTGTTGGTCTCTCCGGACTGGTATTTTACTTTTGAACTAGTAAGAAGATTTTACAAAAGTTTTCCACAGATAATTTTCAAATATCAAAAACTCGAGATGGCGCATCCAATATGGTGAAAAGTTTGATTTTTTAAAAATCTAATTTCATTTTCGTAATAGAGATGAAAAATAGTTAATATAATCCCACAATAAAATTCGAAGTTTTTCAAAAACCCACGAATTCATTACTTTAAGTTGAGGCTTTCAAAGATGAACAATTAGGGAATCAAGCGTTTAAAATTAAATAAATTTTTGATAAAGTTGGGAGGAATTTCAAGTTATTTCATTTTAAATATCAATCTACATTAATACATACCCGTACACAACTGAACAATTTTAAGCTACGAATCTTTCAAAATTACATAACTAAAAATTCTTGCATTCGGAATTCAAGAATTAAAACATCAACAATCTTAATATCAAAATTTTAAAGAATTACAAATGTTTAATTGAGGCACTGAGAATGAAAACTAGGTAAAGCCATTTTTTTCGAAAATATTTTTTTTTGCAGTTTCAAGTACTTTAGATTAACATAAGACCTATTGATAAGCAAACACTTTTGCAGTTTCTTTAGAGAAAAACATTTAAAAAATTATTTTAAAATAATTGAAAATGACAACTAGGTAAAGCCCATTTCGTTTTTCCTTCCGCCTACATAAAATTTGTTTTAATGTTTGCCAAGCTCAAAATTTTAGCTCATAAGGGCCACTAGCTTTTATAATTTTTGCAGAATTTTCTTTTTTGAATTCCTAAATTCTTCTTGAAAAATTCTTGAATTCTTCCGCCTACTTAAAATTTTTTTAAATGTTTGCCAAGCTCGAAACTTTAGCTCATAAAAACCACTAGCTACTATAATTTTTTCAGAATTTTCTGTTTTGAATCCTGTCTCAAAAAACGTTTTTTTTTCTTCTGAAAAATTTTATTTTTTGGTTTTACCTAATTGTCATTCTCAGTGCCTCAATTAAAATCCTTTCAAGCATAAATTTTTTAGATGTTTGATTAGAACTCTCATAAAGTAACTAAGCTGAAACTGACGCACTAAAAAATGAAGAACTTTAAATTTCAAGATTCGAAGGTTTAATAATTTCAATTTCGAAGATACCAAAATAGGACAATTTACAATTTCAAGTCCTTAAAATTAAATTATTTTAAATTAAACCGTTCAAAATCCAAAAATTTGAAATCCAAGCGTTTCAAGTTGAACAATTTTCAAGTTGACGAATTTTAATAAAACTGAAGTTTGCAACGTTCATGTAAAACGATAAATAAAAAATGTCCTCACCTAAAATCTAACGCGTCAATTCAGTAGATTTTGATAGTAAGTTATTGTAAAAAAAACTTTCATCCCCCAAGCTGCCTAGGCGTCTTAAACTGAGTTTCTTCAACATTAAATAATGCACAGTTATCACGTTCGAAATTAAAGAATACAAAATGATTCGAAATTAATCTGGAAATTTTTAAGAATTTACTTTCAAATAGTTTAAGGGTTCAACATTTTAACATCCTCATCCTTATGAGAAGATACAAACTTTATGAAGAACATATTTTGATAGAACGCATGGTTCTTGTTTCAATCGTGGAAAATGTTATTAAAATTTAAAAATTCAATTTTTTAGCTAACCTATACAACATACGAAAAAATGTTAAGAAGAAAAACTCTTCATCTCAGAAAGATCTACAAATTTGATTCAGAACAATTTTTTATCACACGCATGGTTCTTGTTTTAATTGTGAAAAATGTTATTAAAAATAAAATTTAAAAAGAAAACAATTTTTCAGCCAAACTATGCAAGATACGAAAAAATGATAATGAGAAAAACTGTTCATCCCAAAATGTACTTGAAGTTCTGAACGTTCAGATGAACGAAATATATTCTCCCAATTTTATTTTATCTAGAAATATTGTTTTCAATGCAAATAAAAATATGCATTATAAGATTCTTTTATAATCGTATTACTTTCAACGTAATGAACCACAAATTTTGCACTGTTTCTACTTTTAAAAAATATCAATGAAGAATTTCGTTCACTTGAACGTTCAGAACTTCAAGCACATCATTCCAAAAAGATATACAAATTTGCTTGAAACCGATTTTTGATAAGACGCATACAGTTTTTGACTTATTCATGATGTTATTAAAAATTAAAAATTTCATTTTCCAAAAAACTATGTGATATGCGAAAAAAATATTGAGAGGAAAAATTGTCCATCTCAAAAAATTTGCTTGAAACCGTTTTTTGATAACACGCATACCGTTTTTGGTTTATTCGTGATAATGTTATTAAAAATAAAAAATTCCATTTTCCAGAAAACTATGTGAGATGCAAAAAAAATATTGAGAGGAAAAATTGTCCATCTCAAAAAATTTACTTCAAACCATTTTTTGATAAGACGTATAGTATTTGTTGCAACTGTGATAAAACTTTTTAAAAAATAGAAACTTCCATTTTCCGGCCAAACTATGCAACATATGAAAAATAGTCCGAAAAATAAATTGTTACTTCTAAATAGATCTATAAAATAGTCTTTAACCTTCTTCTGATGAAGCCCACAGTTTTTTTTTAAACATCGAAAATGCTATTGAAAAATCAAAAACTCTAATTATCAGCCCAGCAATTCACGCAAGATACAAGAAAAGTTTAAAAAGAAAATTGTTCCTTTTAAAAAGGCCTAAAAAATCTCGTGCAACCATTTTTTGATAGAATTCACCGTTTTCTTTCAAACATTGAAAATGCTATTGACAAATCGAAAATTCAAATTTTTGTGATTTTATAATTTATTAGAGAAGTATATAAATATGTAAATAGTATATGAATAATAAACATATAAATTTTTTTGAAAATTCCTTTAAAATATCCTAAAATCCTTCATCTTTTGAAATCCATTGAAATAATTAAAATATATTCAAAAATCCTTACAACCTTCTCAAATATCCTAAAAAATTTGAAATCCTTTGAAATTTTTTGAAGCTCTTGAAAACTCCTTGGATATTTTCGAATACCCTTAAATACTTCAAATCCTTTCAAATCTTTTGAAATTCCTTGACATCTTCAAAAATACTCTTAAATATTTTGAATCCTTCAAAATCCCTTCAAAATCCTTCAAATTATTTAAATCTATTAAAAATTCTTTAGAATATATTGAAATACCCTAAAATATTTCAAATCCTTTCAAATTTTTTGAAATCTCATGACATTGTTTGAAGCTCTTAAAAATTCCTTGACAGTCTTGAAAATACCCTTACATCTTTTTAATTCTTTGAAATCCCTCCAAATTCCTTAAAATTATTTAAATCTATTGAAAATTCTTTGGAATATTTTTAAATACCCTAAAATATTTCAAATCCTTTGAAATCTATTAAAATTATGACTTCCTTGACATCTTTAAAAATATCCTGAAATATTTCAAATCCTTTGAAATCTTTTGAAATCCCTAGAAATTTGTTGAAGCTTTTGAAAATTCCTTAGAATCTTTTGAAATATCCTAAAATCGTTAACATTTTTCAAAATCTTTAGAAATACCCTGAAATATAAAAAAATCTCTTGAAATCTTTGAAATCTTGCGAAACCCTTAATTCTTGTAAATAAATTCTTTGAAATTCATTAGAATATTGTAAGATCCCATACAATCCTACTAACGTGAACGGTATCTCATTGCTAAGGACCTCTAGTTTATGCGAAGCGCATGATCGCATAATGTCTCAAAATTAAATATAAAACACAAAAGTTTCATGTTATATAAAGTTTCACTGCCAGATATATTCAATTTAGCGTCGCATAATTTTATTTTCGTCGCATAATTTTGGAATTTTCGCATAATAGCGCATAATTTTGGAATTTTCGCATAATAGCGCATAATTTCATATTTTTGCGAAATACATACGTGAAAGTGACGAAAAATGTAATTTTTTAAAAATATTTACATGGAAACATTCGTCAATAAATATGAAATATAATATTTTAAATTCATGTTGGATAATTTTCTTTTAAATCAAATAATAAGAAAATTTGCAATTTTGAACTTCACGCAGTTTTCTCATTTAGGTTTTACGTAGGTTTTTCAAGAGGTCCCTTGTTCCATGTGTTGAAATCTGAAATATGTGTACTAAGGCAAAGTACAAATGCGCCGATTAATCGAATCATTTGAGTCGAACAAAAAACAAAGTTGTCGTTTCGCATTCGAAAAAAGCACACCTAAAACATCGTGATGAATTTTTTGTAAGTAAAGTATTTTGTGCTGAACAATTATAGAAAATTAAATTTTGAAAAGAAATTTTTTTGTGCAAGTTATAATGTTTGGAAAACGTGCAAAAAAACATGTTTTGTGAAATTTAGTTAATTGCAAATTAAGAAAAAGCTGTATATGTCGAATTTCCACAGTTGGAATTGAAGAAACATATCATTATTTTCTTGTTACGGGAAAACAAAATTTTCATGATTTTCAAAGCTT
Organism: Melikaiella ostensackeni; assembly: GCA_032362435.1. Lineage (NCBI taxonomy): Eukaryota > Metazoa > Arthropoda > Insecta > Hymenoptera > Cynipidae > Melikaiella > Melikaiella ostensackeni. The sequence goes on along the minus strand of JAUMHM010000085.1, from coordinate 16,246,938 downwards.
TCAAGTAATTTAAAAAGGCCAAAATTCACGATTTGGAAACAGTTTAGAAGGTACGAAAGTTTCTTTTATATTAACGAAATACTTACATGTTTCTTTGATTCGAGCTGCAGAAATTTCGAATTCGATATGTACAAATTTTATTTAAAAATGTGCAATTATTTTTCATTGTTGTTCAAGACTGAAATTTGTAGCAAAAAATAATTCGTTATAATTTTTTAGACCATACATAAGACATGATGAATTTTTAATTCTCAAATGATTCAATTAATTTCAGCATTCTTACTCCACTAACGTGTACTTATACTCGTCACGTTTTAAACATTGATATTTCGATATTTTCTGTAGTTGAAAAGTGCATCCTATGCCTTAATTTTTTAAAAATTATTTTTCAAAGCATGATTCGATTTTTCGTAACATAATTTCGTATAATAATCAGTTTTTCAGCGCATAATCTAGACATTTTCAACGCCATAAAATACTGTCCTTACTCATTGCAATTATTTCTATAAGATACACGTGTAATAACTAGGGCGTTGCAGAATGAAATGAAGATTAAAAAAAAAAAAAATAGAGAACCGGTTGTACTCTCCAGCACTCATCAGCTGCTGAGAGCTCAGCTGCGTAAGGAAATTATGTATATAATCTACAGTTTCGCTTGTCCATAGAACGAGCTTTAAGCATCAATCAAATGTCTTGGCAAAGAACATTAAGAATATTATGCTCTAGTCCAACTACATCTATTAAAATAATATATTACATATAACTATCCACTCGCTGTATTAAATTTCCTTCAATCTAATAACGAAATATGAGCTAGTAGAAATCCACTCAGATAAAAATGGGTAAACTGAGTTTGAAATTATTCTCCTAAATTCCTTAATCGTTTCGAGTATAGATAGTTTTTCTTCTGTTTCATAGTTCAGGTGAACTGTAAAATTTTACTTGCATTTCAGGGGTTCTATTAGGAAGGGTAATAATAATCAAATTTAGTGAATGAAATATGACCTAGCATTTTTAATCCTTTCCAGGGTGTCTACTCAAAGCCTGGAAAAAAATGCCCTGACAATTCTAGGTTTTTTACAGGTATTTCTAGATTTTTCCGGATATATTTTTTCTTGATAAGGAGCCATTCAAGTATTAAGTACTGCATTCTTTAAAGCAATCGGCCCTACACCCTTTCAAATTCAAAGCATCACATAATTTCACTGTTTCGTACAAAATTCATATTTCTGTATTGAAATTTCAACAGTTTGGTAAGAAATTCAACTATTTGGTTGGAAATTAACTTTTTTGATGTAAACTTATATTTTTGGATTAAAAATTCAACTCTTTTGCTGAAAATTTATCCTTTAAGTAAAAATTTATTTCCTTTCGTAGAAATTTCATCTTTTTTGGTTAAAAATGCAACTGTTTGGTTGAAAATTAATCTGTTTTAGTTAATGATTCAACTATTTTGTTGAAAATTCGACTATTTTTGTTGAATTCATCTGTCTTTGATTTGAAAAATACATCTCTTTTGGTTGAAATATCAGCTATTAAATTTTTCGTTGAAAATTCACCTTCGTTGCTTGCAAAATAAAACTACATGGTTGAAAATTAACTTTTTGGTTGACGATTCATATTTTAGGGTTCGAAATTCAATTGTTTTGTGGAAAACTCGTATATTTTGAAGAAAACTCGTCTGTTCTGCTTGAATTTCAATGTACAGAAATTTTTAACAAAAACAGATTAATTTTCAACCAAACATTCGTGTTTTTAATTTAAAAAAGATGATAAGAAATTTCTATCAAAAGAGACGAAGTTTCAAACAAAAAAATTATTAAAAGAGTTAAATTTTTAACCCAAGACGAAGAATTTTTAACAAAACAGGTGAACATTCAACCAAAAAGATGATTTTTCAACCAAAAAGACAAAATTTAACAAAAGAGTTGAATTTACAACGAAGAAAGATTTTTCAGTCAAAAACGAAAAACAATTTTAACCAAATTACTGAAGTTTCAAGCCAAAAAGATAAGTTTTCCACAAAGCAGTTGAATTCTCAACCCAAAAATATGAATTTTCAACAAAAAAGTTTTATTTCCGAGCGAATAGTTCAATTTTCAACCCAAAAAGACGAATTTCCAACAAAACAGTTGAGCTTTTAGCAAAAAGATGAATTTTCAACCAAAAAGAAATACTTTTCAACAAGATTGTTGAATTTCCAACAAAATAATTAACTTTTCAACCAAATAATAAGATTTTTAACCAAAATAGATAAATTTTTAAACCGGAAAAAGACCAATTTAAACTAAAATTATGAATCTTTAACCAAAAAAATGAATTGTCAACTGTTGAAGATTCAAGAAGAAAGCGGCGACCCATTATCAAAAAAATCGACTTTTTTCAAATTTTTTTTTGGAGATAAATGTTTATTTATTAAATTTCACAAAAATTTATGTGAATAAAATATACTAACACTTGTTTATATTAAGAAATTCGCTTTTTTTCTTGAACTTTCAACTACTAAAAATTCGAACATTAAAAATTAAGGAAAACTGAAAATTCAATTTTCAATTTCTGAAAATCGAAGAAAATTTGAGATTGAATTTCAGCAGTTGAACTTTGAGTTTTCTTCTATTTCCTACAGTTGAATATTGCATTTAAGAAATTTTCAAAATGTTATATTTACATAATTGGACATGAGAATTTAATAAATAAACATTTCAATCCATAAAACAAATTTAATAATCCGATTATTTCAATAACCGGTAGTCACTGGAAAAAAATGTTTTGGCATATTAATAGTCATCCAATGAAATCTCAGTAGGGAATCTCGTATTTTCAGATTGAAATTTCAACAGTTTGGTAGGAAATTCAACTATTTGGTTGAAAATGAACTCTTTGGATGTAAATTTATATTTTTGGATAAAAAATTCAACACTTTTGCCAAAAATCTGTCGTTTTAGTTTGAAAATTTATTTCCTTTTGTAGAAATTTCATCTTTTTTGGTTGAAAATGCAACTGTTTGGTTGAAAATTAATCTGCTTTGGTTAATGATTCAACTATTTTGTTGAAAATTCGACTATTTCTGTTGAATTCAACTGTTTTTGATTTGAAAATTAAATCTTTTTTGGTTGAAATATCAACTTTACAATTTTCTTCGAGAACTCACCTTCTTTGCTTGCAAAATTCAACTACATGGTTCAAACGTAACTTTTTGGTTGATGATTCATATTTTAGGGTTCGAAATTCAACTGTTTTGTGGAAAACTCATCTGTTTTGTTGAAAACTCGTCTGTTTTGCTTGAAAATTCAACAGCTTGGTTGAAATATTATTTCTTTCACAACTGAAAAACCTTTCTTGGTTGAAAATTCAACTCTTGTTGAAAATTCGTCTTTTTGGTTTAAAAATTTATCTCCTTTGGTAGAAATTTAATCTTTTTTGGCTAAAAATACACTTTTTTGTAAAAAAATTAATCTGTTTTAGTAGAAAATTAACTTTTCTGTTAAAATTCATATTTTCGAATTAAAAATTCAACCGATTCGAAGAAAATTCGTCTCCTCGGCTTGGAAATCAACAATTTGGTTGAAAATTAAAGATTTTGTTGAAAATTCGTCCTTTTTGTTAAATTGAACTACTTATGATTTAAAAATTGAATCTTTTTTGGTTGAAATATCAACTATTACATTTTTCGTTGAGAATTAATCGTTTTTGGTTAAAAATTCAACCATTTGGTTGAAAGTGGAAGTACTTTGTTGAAAATTAATTTTTTTAGGTTGAAGATTCATCATTTAAGTAGAAAATTCATCTTTCTGGTTGAAAATTCCTCTTTTTGGTTGAAAATCTAACTATTTTGTTGTAAATTAGATTTTTTTTTAGAATTAATTTCTTGTAACTGAAAACTTAACTATTCCATTTTTGGTTAAAAATTTATTAATTTTTCAAGTTGAAAATCCAGCTATTTGGTTGAAAATTTATGTATTTTGTTAAAAATTCGTCTTTTTGGTAGAAAATTGATCTTTTTGATCAAAATTCAACTGCTTGGTTTGAGGTGGAACTACTTTGTTAAAAATTATTATTTTTTGGTTGAAATATTCATCGTTCAAGTTGAAAATTCGTCTGTTTGGTATGAAAATTTATTTCTTTGAGCAGGAATTTCAACCATTTTTAATGAAAATACAGCTGTTCGGTTGAAAATGACACAAAGAAGTTTGATTTAAATCAGTATAAATCTAATACTATAAAAGTTACTTCTACAAACCATGAAATAATTATGTATAATACCAGAATAATGGCACGTTTCTTTGAATCCATTTGAAGAAATTTAAGACACTGCACTTTTAATTTTATTCAAAAAAATGTGCAATTAGACAAGCCCAAAACACGTGTTTTCTGCGAATTTTCAAATAATTCTAATGTTAACCAATTTTTCTAGTTCCTAATTTAATATTATTTTTCATAACAAAAACTTTGAATTATAAATTTCAATTGTTTGTTATTCCATTAAAAGAATTATAATTCTGAATTTGAACACGGATTTTTTTTTAAATTCACTTTTTCTAAATCAGAATTGAAATTAATTTCAAAATTCCCGTTCCATGTTTGAAACTCTGTTCCACGTCAAATAATAATTATTCACGAAAATTCCCTGTCTGAAACTAAAAATTATATTTCCGTACTTAACTCAGAAACATAGTAACTCCCTTTTTCCAAAATTTGGAAGAGGGAAGTTTCAAATTGTGACGAATTCTCACTTGCAATAGGGATTTTTTTAATTCTCTTCTTCTAAATTAGAATTAAAATGCGTTTAAAAAAAAACTCCCGTTCCATGTCGAAAATTCCTAATTCTAAGTCAAATTATAATTCTTTACAGAAATTCAAGTTCTATCTGAGAATTACAATTCTTTTAGAAAATTCCACGTCCCAAACTCAAAATTCTAGTTCATTGCGGAAAATGCGTCTCCCAGAGTCAAAATTATATTTCTTCACGAAATCTCCTATCAAATTATATTTTTTAACTGAAATTCCCTGTTCCAGACTCGAAATAATAATTCTTTACTAGAATTCCCTATCCCAAAGAAAAATTATAATTCTTTATGGAAATTCCCTTCCAAAACTCAAAATTATATTTCTTGACTGAAATTCCATGTCGAATCTTAGAATTATAATACTTTCCGAAAATTCCCTGTTCCAGGTCAGGATAATTGTAACTCTTTACGTGATTTTTTAATATTTCTTTTATTTATTTCCTGTGCCAACTCAGAATTATAAATCTTTTAGAAAAATCTCTGTCTCAAAATCAAAATTATAATTCTTTACTGAAATTCATTGTCCAACTCAGAATTAGAGTAATAAAATATATGAAACCACTATTAATTTGCATATTAGTACATTCGAGGGCAAAATCCCAGTCACTGAATCCCTCAAATAATCATAAGATCAAATAATTCATAAGGATTTTTAACATTTTTTGGTTGATGCAATACTAATTAATTTGCAAGTACTCATAAATAAAATTTAATTAAAACTGAAGACGTTGGGATAAAGACCCACATAATTTTTAATTAATTTAGAAATAAGCTTTCTAATTTAAAATATTGTAGATACAAAAATACAAAGAAGAAATATTTAAAATTTAAATCATCAAAAAATTTCAGATAGAGAGTATATTTTTTACTCAAGAGTTAATATAAAGTGAAAATGAATTTTGGTCAAGCTCCTAAATTCTAATCTTTCATAATTAAACAAAAAATGAATTTTTAAGTTTTGGGGTTTGAATCAACAAATATGAACCGGCAAGAATGGCAGCAACGACGACTCACAACACACAACTATTATCCCATACAAATTGCAATAAATGAAAAATAAGACATACCAAAGTGTCACTTTGTTGTTGCTATGGGCAGAGTTACCCCTTTTTGTTTCCCAATTGTCGAGTCACTTTAAAACAATTCACTGCATATGAGTTGATTTAACTTAGCACTAAACTACATTCTGCAGAACGTAACGCAACTTAACGTAAAGTTTTATAACGTATTCGTTATATACTCTAAAATGTACGACTGGAAGTCACTTAAAGCACCGATGATTTTGGAGGTTACCCTGCTCACGAACTTTTTCAAATCTTTCTTAAAAAAAGGAGACGAAGGATTCGACCTCAGGTGATGTTAACTCTAAAAGCTTGAATTTTAAGGATTTTAAAAAGTGCTTGCCAAGCAGAAACCGGTCGTTATAACGTTTACTCATCAGCTGAGGCACACAGCTGAAAGGATCGAGAGGTGCAGTAACCTCTACGATTTTGACCTTCCAATTTTCACACACGGGGAGTAATAAACGAAAATAATTATATTTCCTGGAAATATATGCTTGCTAGTACCTTCCTGTGTGGCAAGTGGAGTCGGCCAAACGGTGGTACACACGAAAAACACCGATTAACCGGAGGAAAAACTTTTTGAAATCCACTCACAATGGAATCTTCCAGTAGACTGACCGGCTAGGCCAGTCGTTCCCTTCTGCGTGCAGGCTTAACGACTTGTGGAACATACATGATTTTCTGGACGAATTGGAACTGAATGAGTTGAATTAATGTTTCATAAGGTTCGAAATTGTTTTTGTAGTTACATAGAGTTAATGACAGTGTATGTAATTGCTTATTTTCAGAAAAAAATTGACTTAAGGAAGACCGTTGACAGTTCGAGCTGTCACTTCTCTTTCGTCTTCACGGTTAAAGGGCTTGTGGCGCCATCTCGCACCTAAGAGGGGAAGTATTCAAGTTCAAATTGCCCGCGCTCTTTTCACTGAGATGAAATCAATATATTCACTTGGCAACACATTTCATGCAAATTCAGAAATTCGGACTACTAATTATTGTTAGATATTTGTATTTCTTTTGGATTGTAGTATATTTTGGTTTATAGAGAGCGAGAATCACATTTTATTTTCTCTTCCTGGTAGAATATTTCTTTTATAATGAACTCAATGTTTCTAAAATTTAGCTTCTTATAGAGATTTTTATTTTATTATATTTTTTTAACGTAAAAGGCTGAAGTTGAGGTAGCGGTACACTTACAGTTTTGACTCGAATAAATGCAGTTTTCCATGTGAGGAAAAATATACATGCAAGTTCGAGATGCAAAATGAAAAATTCTTATCAAATAAAATTTTTATAGAAAAGATTACTTGCAATCTTTATAAAAAAACCTCTTGCTTTATAGAAAATATACAATACATAAATTAAGGAAACTCATTAACGATTTTTCGAAAATCTGAAACATATTTTATACAAATAAGTGTTATAATTTTCCGAACTATCAATCAGGGCAAAAGTTAAAATTACGAAACTTGCTACAAGAGCACTACTTTTGTATCTATTATCCTTTTTTACGAACTCGAATTAAACTCAATGAGATCATTTTCATCAATTCAGTATTTTTAAAAATTAGCTTCGGAAACAAAGTCTTAATTTGAAAATTAATGTAACTTACAAAATTTTGAATGGACTTTTCAAAAGTTTTGTTTTCAAATATCAAGAATTCTAATCAACATTTTTGGAAATCTTCAATAATCATTTTTTCAAAATTACATCTAAGCATTTTTCGAAATCTTTTCCTTTGCTATCTTTTTTAATCACTCTCCAAATAAGAGGAAAAAATTGGGAATTGATTATTTTCATTTTTTATATGTTTTTTTTTGTATGCTGAACATGAACGCATTAATATTATATAAGTGACATATATATTTTCAATAAAGCTTTTAATCAGCGTTAAAATTTTCCGCACTTAAAGTTAGGGCAAAAGTTTTTTGTATTTCGAAAAATTATCGTTGGAAATATTCAAAATTTTAATTTGAAAAATGAAGTCAACTGCAACATTTTGAATGAAAACTTGTAAAAAATTTGGTTTTCAAAGTTCGAAAATTCTAATTAACATTTTTGTAAACTTTCAAATCTTTAGAACCTCTAAAACCTTCTAAATCTTTTCATTTGCTATCTTTTTGAATCACCCTCCAAATAAGGAAAAAGAGTGGGAATTGATTATTTTCATTTTTTGTGAGATAATTTTTTTTCATGTTGAACATGAACGCATTAACATAATATAAGTTGTATTTTTTTAATAAAGCTTTTAATAAACGTTGGAATTTTCCAAACTGTCAATCAGGGCAAAAATTAGAATTTCAAAAATTGCTACAAAAATACTATTTTTGTATCTTATATATTTTTTTACAAACGTGAAATATACGCGACGAGATCGTCTTGGTAAATTCAGTATTTTGGAAAATTATCTTTGTAAATATCCAAAATTCTAATTTGAAAAATAAAGTCAACTGCAAAATTTTGAATAAAAACTTTTCAAAAATTAAGTTTCCAAAGTTTAAAAATTCAAATCAACATTTTTGAAAACCTTCAAATCTTTAAAACCTTTAAAACCTTCAAAATCTTTTTATTTGCTATCTTTCGAATAACTCTTCAAATAAAGAAAAAGAGTGGGAATTGATTATTTTCATTTTTTATGAGGTAAGTTTTTTTCATGTTGAACATAAACGCATTAACATTATATAAGTTATATTTTGTTAATAAAGCTTTTAGTATGCGTTAGAATTTCCCAAACTGTCAATCAGGGCAAAAGTTGGAATTTCGAAAATTGCTACAAAAATACTATTTTTGTATCTAGTATATTTTTTCACAAACGTGAATTATACGCGATGAGATTGTCTTGGTAAATTCAGTATTTTGAAAAATTATCGTCGGAAAAATCCAAAATTTTAATTTCAAAAATAAAGTCAACTGCAAAATTTTGAATGAAAACTTTTCAAAAATTCAGTTTCCAAAGTTTAAAAATTCTAATTAACATTTTTGGAAACCTCCAAATGTTTAAAACCTTTGAAACATTTAGAATCTTTTCATTTGCTATCTTTTCAAATCACTCTCCAAATAAGGAAAAAAAGTGGGAATTGATTATTTTCATTTTTTATAAGATAAATTTTTTTCATGTTGAACATAAACGCATTGACATTATATAAGTAATATTTTTTTGATAAAGCTTTTGATACGCGTTAGAATTTTCCAAACTGTCAATCACCGCAAAAGTTGGAAATTCACAAATTGCTACAAAAATACTATTTTTGTATTTAATATATTTTTTTATAAACGTGAATTATTATTTGAAAAATAAAGTCAACTGCAGAATTTTGAATAAAAACTTTTAAAAAATTTGGTTTGCGAAGTTCAAAAATTCCAATCAACATTTTTGGAAAACTTCAATACTTATTTTTTAAAATACATCCAAGGATGTTCAAAATCTTTTCATTTGCCATCTTTTCGAATCACTCTCCAAGTAAGAGAAAAAATTGGAAATCGATTATTTTCATTTTTTTATGAGATGAGTTTTTTATGTGGAAAATAAACGCATAAATATTATATAAGTTATATTTTTTTAATAAAGCTATTAAAAAGCGTTAGAATTTTCCAAACTGTCAATCAGGGCAAAAAGTTATAATTTCAAAAATTGCTACGAAAGTACTATTTTTGTATCTATAATATTTTTTACAAACGTGAATTAAACTCGATTCTTCAATACTTATTTTTTCAAAATACACCCAAGCATTTTGAACATCTTTTCATTTGCTTTCTTTTTTAATCACTCTCCAAATAAGGGAAAAAATTGGGAATTGATTATTTTTCTTCTTTGTGAGATAAGTTTTTTCTCATGCTGAACATAATCGCATTATTTTTATATTAATTACATTTAAAAAAAGGAGATAATTTCCATTTAATTTTAATCTTAATAGTAATAATTTCATTCTAATTTTTCATATGCTCGACAATCAGACAAAGAAAAAAATTCATAGATCTTGATCTCCTTTGTAATTACTTGTAAAATTTTGTAAAAATGTTCGAATCCTATTAAAATTGTAATTTCCAGTAGATTTTCCCAGTATTTTTTAAAAATACATTAAAAATCTTAGAAAATTACACACAAAAATCTTCTAGAAACTACAACTTTTTGCTGAAATCCAAGCACTTACAAAGTGAATCACTTTAGGCTTGAATCCTTCAACATTAAATAATGTTTAGTTCAAACACTCAACATTGCACAATTTCTGATTGGAAATCCAAACTAAAATCTCTTCAAATTTAAATTCTCTAATGCAAGTGAATTGAAAATTGAAATGGTTGAAAATTGTACAATTTCACATTAAGAGCCAAAATAGTGGAGCGAATTTACAAAGTTTCTTTTTAAGCCAGTCAAATTTTTGTGCCCTAAATTCAAATTTTAACATTTTTCCAACACTTCAATTTTAAAAAATAAATTTGAAGGCCGGAAAATATTTTCTTTTTCAAATTTTGCCATCTCCTCATTTAGAGATTAGTAACTATTTTTGTTTTTAAAACTAAACAAATGAAGTATTTCAAAGTTTATTGACGATTTTTATCACTTTTTGAAATTATTATCAGTCAGATTTCATCATTGTTGGTACATATGTATTGGTAATCTTTATATGCTTCCAAAATTTTGTATTTGCTTTTAGCAACGATGATTTTAAAGCGTAGGAGCAATTAATGAATTAATGGATTAACTTAATAATTGAAATTAATTAACCTTTGATTTCCAAGTTATTCAAATTTCAAATGTTTACTCCAGAATGATTTGAATATAATTATTAAGTATGAGGTGCATAAATATTGTATTTTCCCTTAAAAATAAAGGCAACTTCAATACTTATTCGATCAAAATACTAATAATACTAAATGCTAATAAAAATATCAAAGTATTCGTAAAATCTTTTTATTTGCTATCTTTTTGAATTACTCTCCATATAAGGGGGAAAATATTATATTAATTGTATTACAAAAAAATACATAATAATTTTTCATTCAGGATACTGAATGTGATCGACATTCAGGCTAAGGAAAAAATTTAGAGATCTTGATCTCCCTAAATGAAAAATTATTTGATAAAAATGGCTGATTACTTTTCACAAATAGTTTTTTGTTATAAAATATGTCCCTCAAGCTTCGTTAAAAAAATTTCTATGGTTATTTCAATAATTTTAAGCATAAATACCTATCTGTTTAAGAAAGAAAAAATGAATAAAATTCTAATTTTTGTATGAATTTCGTGACGTATTTTAAAAGAAAAATTGTTGGAATTTTGGAAATAAAAAAATGTATATTTTTTACTTAATAATTCTAAAACAAAATTTATGTGTCATCTTCCTCGCTGAATAATTTTAAGATTTCTAGATATTTTAACTAGAGAAATATTTCTGGAATAAATTCGAAAAATACTAACTTTATTAATAATTTAAAATAGTTGAAAATGTATTATGCAAAAAATTATTTACTTTTCAAAAAACATTTAAAAATTGAACATCAGTTCATAAGTACCTAAAAATGTGGTTAATTGAATCGAACAAATAGTAGTATATACATTTTTTGGTAATTAATTGTAGAATCACTAAAGTCGTACAAATTTATTAAGAATTGGAGTAACTATATGAAATAATAATAACTAATGAAATAAGAATAATGAAAAAAAACTAATTTTCTTCTTTTTACAACAGCAGATTTTAATTTCTGAAAGTATTAGTTTTTCATTTTAAAAAGAAAGTATGTAAGATTTTAAGAATGTATAGAGAGAAATATGCAAAGAGAAAGGAGGATTTTTGTGCAAAATTTGTGTACTTCACAGACCATTAAAATTGTTTTGATTTCACACAAAATAGAACAAGATTCTGCTATAATAGACTCAATTGAAAAAGTGAAACTACATATTTATACATATTTCGTTGAAATGAATTTTATTAACAAACTGGACCTCATAAAGAGAAGTTCACACAAATAAAAATAAAGTGATAACAATATTAATTCTATATACTATATATAAACGATAAAGTCGTAAAATTCCATTCAATAAATTACGTATTTTCTTTCCTTTCATTTACCGTCTGATTGATAAAAGCAACTTACAGTTACTTTCATTCCTAATATTATTTAGTATTCACTTTCACGCACATGCATTTTCCCTTTCACGATACATCATTTTTTTTCGAAAAGTGAAATCCATGAAATAATGACTATTATATTTAACAAGACTGTGATTACAATTAGATTCATGACTTTTAGATCTTAATGGCGAAGATCGTATTGTATAAATATGTACGTATAGTGCACTTTAGACTATGTAGTCACAATAATTTAAAAAATAGTTCATTTATTTTCCGCACAATGAGATTTCTAGGAAAAATATATACATGAGTTTTACTTTAACTATTTATCCAACTATCTAAATGTGAGTAATCACAGTCAAGTTGAATAAATTGAAAGCGCTTACTAATTATCCAACGCATGTTTATTAGGCACTTGAAACGATTGTTTCGATCAAATGCAAATTCTGAGGAACTCGATCTGCATTTCTTGTATGTATTTGTAAAAAAAAGATTGTCCTCAAGATAAATTTGCATTCTGTACTGATATCGCTATGGAATGTTGACTTACAAGGAGAGGTCCTGAGAAGCGGAACGCCGATTCGACTGGGGCTTTACAGAATGAAAGTACATCAAAATCCATTAGATACATATTTTTTCTTTCGATCCAATGGGCCTTAGTTTCCGAGATATCAAGGTTTGAGTATTTACGTTTGATCGCTCGAGCGCGGACCGCTCATCTCGCCACTGTCGAGCGCGGACCGCTCAGCTCGCCACTGTCGAGCATGGACCGCTCAACTCACCACTATCAAGCGCGGACCGCGTTCTAAAGCGTAACTACTCAAACCTAGATATCTCAGAAACTAAGACCCATTGGATCGAAAGAAAAAATACGTATCTAATGGATTTTGATTCACTTTGACTATTTGAAGCTCAATTTAAATCAGCGTCCCGCATCTTGCGATCTCTCCTTGTTCGAGTGTATTAAAAAGAGACACACATTCTCACATCACGTTCGAAAACAATTAAGCAAAACAAAAGAAGTGAAACAAATAATAAAACATTTATAAATCACAATAAGGTGGTCGATGTGACTTTAAAACTGGAGACTATGCTTGAAGCTAATGTACGTATATAAACTTAAAAAAAATACCTAAAAATTAACAGCGCATAATTACAAGATGTCTGAGATGAGCAAATGATATCACTGCAAAAGAAATCTATTTTTACCTGAACACGGTTTCTGTTAAAACACCGAAACTGTGAACGTGTGCAGAAACGTGATGAGGCGCGAAGATAGAATTACGCGACTCTGAGGTCTATATAGTTTACGATTGCGATCGAAATTGCGTGTCTGAGACGAAATATGCAGTCGCTTACTTTACGTGCTTTACACGAAACCCTGGAATAGCCAAGACACTCTGGAGCTGTACTGGAAAATAACGATCCAAAGGGAATTTCTTTATTTTCATACGAGTCGCTTCTTCAGCCTTTGAGCAATAGCAGCAACGAGAGCAGCACCCTTACCACTCCCATCCTCGACGTTCATCAGTTTGAACTGGAAAACATTGGAAATATTTTTTTTATTATTATTATACCATTAATTATAGGTATATACAATATACAGGTTTTAGATCAATCTGAAGTCGCGTGTTATTCATTCAAACGACACACTCGGTCCACAACACCGCTCCGACACGGGTCGCTGATCAATCTCTCTAGCAATCACCCCAGATGAAGGACTTCACAAATGCATTATACTAATCCACTAAGAAAATCTCTTCACGCGGGCCCAATAGTATGCAAAATCTTTCATTTCAGGCATCACTTTTCTTCTTGTAAACAGTTGCCCTCCATACATCCCTATCCTTGTATACATCTTTTGCTTCCGTTACATCCATACATCGTTTCGTGCACGCTCTTGTGTTTCTGCGACACCTTATGTCCCTTCGCTTCAGAGTCTCATTCACATATTCCAACCATTCTTTCTTCGGCCTACCTCTGGGTAAGCTACCACTCACTTAAACCTAAATATACTTGATTCGCTAAACGTTCTTCATTCATTCTCTCAACATGACCAAACCATCTCAGCGAATTCCTTTCACTCTTGTCAAACAATGTTTCTTCTACATCACATTCTTTGAGAACCCACTCATTACTCACTTTGTCAATTAGCGTTTTACCGCACATATTCCGCATGGTAATAAATATTCTATAAATATTGTAATGAATATTATAAATATAATAAAAGATATCGTACACTGATTTAGAACAAATCAATTCAGATTATTCCATTCTTCAAAATATAAAAAAGTAATAATCCAAAACAGTAACAAATTTCATTAAATTGCTAACTTATTCAAATTCGTATACTTCATTCAAATAAAAATACTATCTTTGGGTAAATTGAGTTAATCATCAATACATCAATTAAAAGAAATCTTAATAGTATTCATAGGTAACCCTGCAGATTGTAACAAATCTTTGCTGAATGTCTCTCTTCTAAAATTTCTCAAAGATCAAAATGAAATCTACTTTCTTATGAAAATTTTTTGTGTACTTAAAAAAACATACCCAAAAAGTTCACAAATCAAAAATAGGCTTCGAAACTACGTCTTTTCAATACTAGTGGCGACCAACATGTTTCGAAACCGATTTAGACTTCCTCATCAGCAGAAAGCGGACGAGCCCAGTCTGAAGTTGCGCACCGAGCCCAGGCTCGGCTTCCTCGTTGAGGAGAACCGCCGCATGGGGGAAGTGGTGGGAGAGCGCGCTCCCGCCGGGCACATACGACGCCTCGTGTCGGGCACGCGC
>JAUMHM010000085.1:16209165-16224722 GCA_032362435.1 Melikaiella ostensackeni | reverse complement strand
GTATTGACACTGAATTTTTGAGTAAATTCAATAAATGCAAATAAATGGACACCTAAGTCCGACGATTTATGAATGAATCATTACACAAGAGGCTCAGAACTCATGGTTCACATGAAACAAAGTAAGTTTCCTCACGAAGAATATCATGAGGAAGACATTTTGAAAAGGAAATTGTTGTTATAAGGTATGTTTTTCAGATAATGCCTGAGACCTGTTGGTTATTATGTTGATCTGACTTGAAAACTAGGTTTCGCGACTCAAAATCTATAAAAATACGATGCTGGCCTACAAATTGCTGCTTGAACAATATTTTTTGGAGATTATGTTATGAAATTTTTAGTAATATCACTAACCTGACTTCATTCTTGAATTCAGCGGCTTGAAATCCGTGAAAAACCATGTTTTCCCATCAACTACTAAAAAATGAGGTACTTTGAGGTTATGTCGAAAACTAATCATGAAAGGTGTTACTTTCACCTCAGATTCAGATTCAGCGACTCAAAATACACAGGAATATGTGTGTATCGTTAGAAGTTCTTGACCTTTTCTTTTGCGTGACTGTGTGATTGGAAACAAATGGAGCTTCTGGAAGACTAATAAACTTTTTTTTTGCTTCAAGTTGGAAATGAAATGTACTTTTTTATGAAAATTTTCTGTGTACTGAAAAAAAACGCCCGAAAAGTTCACGAATGAAGGATAGACTTAAAAACTACCCACTTTTACGGCCCACTAGATACAAGTGTACAATAAATGTACAACAAAAAGAAAGAATGGGAGAAGAAGAAAGAGTCAACCAAACTAACCTCTCACTCCCTCTTTTCCCCGTCTTTTTATACTACTGGCAAGCAACATGTTTCGAAACCATCTTAGACTTCCTCATCAGGGGTAATTTATAGGAAAACTACAGTTATAAATACTAAAACCTATATTAATTGAATTCAAATATTACATAAAAAAATTAATTATATCAAATGTTGTTTGGTTAATTTTCCTATTTTCTTATTGATACATATCAAAAATCTTCAAGATGGAAATTGAATCTACTTTCTACTTTTATGATAAAATTGATTTGACAACTCATGATGAGTGAATATCCTCTATGATAAGTGTCTTACGTGAAAGAATTAACCATGAGGGAATTCGCATCACTCTCCCGATCGAAATCAGTCTTGATAAAGTCGAGAACTCCATTGTCTCCGAAGGCACCCCATTCAATGTCAATGATTACCTGCAAGAATAAGAAAGATATGGCTTATCAGTTTGTCTCCTAAGGTGACGTGAGTAATCAAAACTTAAGTAGAGGAAAACCCCCTTCGGTAGATAATGCTTAAAAATACACTTCTAAGAATTTCTATGACGTAAACAGTCAGGGCCGTGTAAACCATTTCCAGTAGGAATAAATAATATTTATAAAAAGTATTTTGTCCCGGTTTCTGCTCAATACGGTTACATAACTCAATAAGTAATCGCGGACAATGGTGCTGGGATGGTCCCGCAGTAAAAAGCCCTAAGTTAAGGCGTGAACAGCCCCGCCGAAGACTGAGTGGCACCAGGGAGTGGTGTTCCATACGGTGTCTCTAGAATACCAGGTCGCCTCCTAGAGTATAGAGACTTTACCCCCGCATGCGGGGCTCTGCGGAGGTGGACCGTATATTTCCCTAGCTACTCGTGGAATTTGATATGAAGCGTGAAAAACTAAATAGAAGTATGTGGGAGGAGATGTTCGGAGGGGAGACAGAAGCTGTCGAGGATAAGTCGATTCTTACTATAGGACGCAGATCGGAGTCACGTGTTGATATAGAATCATTCATGAGGACCTATGAAGAACATGCGTAGTCGATGAAGCGACTTACGAAGGTGATAGACGATATGCAGACATATTGTAAGTCCCATAAGAATATGTTCACCCCGATCAAGGAGGGTGTTCATAAGGCGAAGTGATAGCTGAGCCTAACCATCCACCAGGCGAGCTGCATGCGAATGATCTTCCAGTGTTCCCAGCAAGACATTGGTCACACACTGGGTGAGAAAGAAAAGAAGGCGAAGAGAAGTGCAGGGCGTGTTGGCGTGGCCTCCAAGGGGACCCAGACGAGTAGAGAAGCAGAGCAAGCTCTCGCTCCAGTGAAAGGGATGAGGACGAGGGAGCTCACCGCGAGTCCCCCGGAAGCCGGTGCGTCTGGATCTAGACCCACGCCGAAAAAGCTGAAGTCTCGGGCACAGGTATCTAAGCTTGCAGAAGAAACGTCTTCCACCAAGGCAGAGAAACTTACCAGAAGGCTTCAAAAGAAGAAGAAGTTTCAGCGGTTTTGATAAAACCGACCAAGGGCACCAGTTACGCCAATGTACTCAAAAACATCAAGAACATGGTGCAGCCGGAAGCCCATGGTGTTAAGATCAAGTGCGTAAGACAGTCTAGGGATGGAGGCATCCTCATTGAAGTGGGGAGCGAAGAAGGATGTAGGGATAAATTGTCCTTAGCCATCAAGGAGGCCATAGGGAGTGGAGGAAACGTGCGGGAGTTCGTTCCCCGTGCCAAGGTGGAGGTCTTCGACCTCGATATGACTACCGACGAAGGAGCGGTTAAATTAGCACTGAAAAGGCACTTTGATGAAGGACAGGTGAGAGACGTTAAAGTCAGCCTAACCAAGAGGGCCTTTGCAGGAAATCTAAAGGCATACGTTGAGCTGAATAAGGAGCCGGCCGCAAGATAAGTTTGCTCAGGACATCTCAAAGTTGGATGGGTATCCTGCAGGATGCGTAAAAAAGACGGAGGCCATGCGATGTTTCCACTGCCATGGATTTGATCACCTGGCAGCGAAATGTGGTGGTCCCGACCGGTCCAAGGATTGTTGGTGGTGCGGCAAGGAGGGGCCACAGGGCTGCAGAGTGCGCCAGCGCTCCACTCTGTTACCTCCGTGCTGCGAGAGAGGAAAAGCCCCGAACTGATCATCTTCCGAGGACGTCCAGATGTGTAGCATTCCGGGAGGCAGCACCCTCGAGGAAGCCGAGAGAAAGCGCGTATTAAGCCAAGCAGGCAAAACAAGAGGACACTGAAGTGCGGCGTATTGGCCTCATTCTCGTGTCCCTGAAGTAATGCGAAAGCGGATTCCGGGGACACGGGTTGTCAGGAAGTGGAGGTGAGTTTAGTGGGTAATAATTCATGTCCGCCATTTCGAATATCAAAAACCAACTTCAGATTTGGAATCAGCGACCTCAGAAACCTATGTATCACCAATTTCATCCAGATCCAAACATTTTTAATAATTCAGGTCCACCGTATTGGATCCGCCATTTTGAATTTTGAAAATCCAGCTTCAGATTTAGATTCTGCGACCCCAAAAACAATTACCCTGGAAATATCACGTGATCCTGAAGTCTTTTTTCTCAAAAACATTTTTGGCACGATATGTTCTTTTTCGCCTAACAGTAAAGAGGTTAATACGTTTTCTGATGATTAAATTAAACAAAGTTCGCGATTTTTGCGCAAGATGGCCCGCAACAGTACACTTCGATAATAACTTAATAAGTTTGAACATCCACGGTTCCGTTGGAATGACTTCAACCCAAAAGTGCGAAAACAGATAAGGTTTCTCTTCATTACGTACCTGGGATGTTTAACAACTATTTTTTGATAAAAAACAAAATTTTCACCTGAGCCGTTTTCAAAAAAAAATAATCCATTTTTACTCTCAAAAAATCGAAATACCCATTTTTTCTCGAAAGCGAAGCAAGATAACATTTTTCAAATGAAAAAATATCTTTAGACAATTCGAATAATAATATTTATCGATTCTAATTTTTTCTCTGGTATATAACAGTTGGAAATGAATGTTTACCTCTTGAAACAAAGGAATTTAGTTTTCCAAGAAAAAGAGGGAAAATTGAAAATTATTAATCGGGTCTTTTTATAGCAATTTTTCCAAGGAACAATTTTGTTCTCTCAAGTTTCTTCCATATCTGGCTCAGTTTTTGAGAAAAATTTGGTATTTCCATTTTTTGAAATTAAAAATACATTTTTTTCAAAAAGACATCCAAGATACAAAATTGAGAGGAACATTCTCTGTGTTCGCTTTCACATTTCAGACTTCATACTCTTTCCCCTATTCCCCTTTTCTCCAATTCTTCAAGAATTCTTCTTTTTTTCCCTGTTTTCAAAAAACTTTTCCTTCTTTCCCTTTTCTCGTTTTTTCGCTCAAATTCGAACTGAATTAATAGAGCCCAATAGAAAGATTCCAACTATTTTTGGTCAAAAATTAATTTTTTTTGGTCAAATTGTCAACTATTATCTGTTTGGTTCGGAATTCATCTTTTTCGCTTAAAAATTTCACTGCTTAGTTGGAGACTTAATTAATTTGTTGATTGTGCAACTATTTTGTTCAAAAGTCATCTTTTTTGTCAAAAATTCAACTACTTCATTGAAAGTTGAAGTACTCTATTATAAATTATTTTCTTTGTTCAAGATTCATCTCTGGTTGAAAATTTAACCATTGTGTTGAGAATTCGTTTTATTTTTGGTTGAAAATCAATCTGTTTTGGTCGAGGATTTATTTATTTTGTCGAAAATTCGTCTTTTTTAGTTGAATTCAACTGTTTTTTATTTCAAATTGAAGTCCTTCTGGTTGAAATATCAACGATCACAAGTTTCGTCAACAATTCATCTTTTTGGTTGAAAATTAATATTTTTATTTGAAAATTGATCTTTTCTAGTTGAGAAATTCAACGATTTGTTTGAAAATTTATGTACTTTGTTTCGTTGAATCCAACTGTTTTTGACTTCAAATTAAAATCTTTGTTTGTTGAAATAATATAAACTATTATATGTTTCGTTCAAAATTCATCTTCTTTATTGAAAATGAACTACTTGGTTTAAAGCTGAACTACTTTGTAGAAAATTCATTTTTTCTTGTATAAGATTCATCATTTTACTTGAAAATTTTACTAATTAGTTTTATATTAAATTTTTTAATAAAAAATTGATTTCTTTTTGCTGAAAATTTTACTGTTTTGTTAAAATTTTTTTATTGGGTTAAAGATTTTGTTTTTGTATTTGAAATTTTAACTATTCTATTCTTGGTTGAAAATTTATCTTTGATGAGTTGAAAATTCAACTATTTGGCAGAATATTCATCTTTTTTTTAAAAAAATTGTCTTTTGTGGTAAAAAATTAATATTTTCTGTTAATAATTGATATTTCTAGATGAGGATTCAACTATTTTGTTGAAAATTCGTCTTTTTTGATTTAACTTAACTGTAGAAAATTCGTTTTTCTGCTGAAAATCTATTTTTTGAGCTGCAAATTTAACGATTCTATTTTTGGTTCATAAACTTATCTTTCTTGGGTTGAAAATTTAACTATTTGAATGAGTGTTGAACTCTTCTGTTGAAAATTCATTTTTTCTTAGGTTAAAATTAACTTTGTTAACTGAAAATGTAACATTTTCGTTTTTGGATAGAAATTAATATTTTTAATTTCAAAATGATCTTTTCTAGTTGAAAAATTCAACTATTTGTTTGAAAATTCATGTGTTTTTCTGAACTTTTCCTTTTTTGGTAGAACGTTGATCTTCTTGGTTGAAAATTCATCCTATTTGACGAAAATATCAATTGTTTGCTTGAAAATTAATCTGTTTTCGTTGAGGATTCAACTATTTTGTTGAAAATTCGTATTTTTTGGTTGAAGGCAACTGTTTTTGAATTCAAATTAAAATCTTTTTTGATTGAAATAAAAACTATTATATGATTTGTTAAAAATTCATCTCTTTTATTGAAAAATCAACTACATGCTTTGATGCTAAACTACTTTGTAAAAAATTAATTTTTTTGTAGAAGATTCATCATTTTAGTTGAAAATTTAACTCATTAGTTGTGAATTAAATTTTTAAATAGAAAAATCATTTTTTTACTCAAACTTTCACTATTTCGATGAAATTTTTCTTATTGCTCTAAAGATTAAGGTTTTTTTATCTGAAAATTTAAATATTTCATTTTTGGTTAGAAATTTATCATTTATAAGTTGAAAATTCAACTTTTTGGCAGAAAATTCATGTATTTTTTTCTGAAAATTTTTGTTTGGGGTAGAAAATTAATATTTTTTGTTGATAATTAATACTTTTGCTTGCGAATTCAACTATTTTGTTAAACATTTTTTTTTACTCGAATTCAACTGGTAGAAAATTCATTTTTTTTGCTGTTAATCAATTCTTTAAGCTGAAAATTTAACATTTTTATTCTTGATTCATAAACTTATCTTTTTTTGATGAAAATTCAACTTTTTGGTCGAAAGTTCGGCTTTTTTGATTGAGAGTTAACTTTGTTGTTGAAAATTCATCTTTTGCGGTTTAAAAGTCAACTCTTTTCTAATACATTCGACTTTTTACCTTGAAAACTACACTCTTTTGTTGAAAATTCGTCTTTTAGGGTAGAAAATTAGTCTTCTTCGTTGAAAATTCATCTATCTGGTTGAGGATTAAACTATTTTGTTAAAAATTCGTTATTTTTCCGTTGAATTCAACTGGTTGAAAATTCATCTTGGAGAGTAAAAAATTCAGCTTTTTCGTTGAAATTTCAATTCCTTTGTTGAAAATTCTACTCCTTTGTAAAAGTCATTTTTTTGGGTTGAAAATCCAACTTTTTTGTTGAAAATTCGTCTTTTTGGATCACAATTCATCTTTCTTGGCAGAAAATTCGTCTTTTTGGTTATCTCTTTTGGTAGAAAATAAATTTAAAACGTTAAATAAACGAAACTCACGAGAAACGCGAAAAAAATGCATAATAAACGTGAAATATGTGTTTAGCCAACGGCTACGTTACTTTTTTTTTGGGGAGGGGGGAGTGAAGTCTAAATTGCAGTTGTCAATCCGAATGACTCCGTCCAAATACGATTCATTCTTTTTCAGTCCAAATTGGTGACTCAAGTTCATTCCGAATAAGTCCGCAATCATTACGCAGTCATTCTGATTGATTTCGCACAAATCTGAAATAACTTTTTATTCCGTCTAAATCCGTCTGTTAACGAAGATTTATTCCGAATGGCATTGAATGATTCCGTACTTCAATCCGAATGATTTTTTTGGGAGACTTCTGAATCATATGAATTCGTTCGGAACGTATTTCCTTCAAAAGTTCGGATTCACGCGGATTGATCCGGACTGAAATTATACACAAGCCCCTGCGGAGTCAGGTGGACTCATTTGGAATGAATTTTAGAATAATACGAATTATTTTGGATTAGATTTATAAAATTTGTCGCAGACTCAAACGAACTGGATTCGGAATGATGCGGAAACAGATTTCGCATTCGTACGGATTGAAACGGATTCAATTGCTCGGAATAAGGTGGAAGTATTTTCATTCCGAATGGATTCGAAACTTCCATTAGGGTAAATTAAACAATTTTCTGTTTTAAAAATTAAAAATGAAACCAGTGAAAATTCTAGAATCTACATCATGGTGGCAAAACCAACCTCCCTCTCGTCGTGCCTCTCAACCTCCCAGTGTTCCACTCTATCTGCTCGTTCCATATAACACGCATTACTTCCGGTTCCCAAAATTAATCCGATAGCCGTATTGTGGTCTTGAGTGGCTCCTTGAACCAACGTTCCCGTGGTATCATTCAAGATAGCCAGGACATTAACTCTTGTATCACCTCGTCTATCCAAAGCTTCTCGAAGAAGTTGTACCGCATCTTTGCCAACAATATCCGGGCAATTGAAGCTCTTTGTCCACGTCACCAAAATTCCAGCATCCAATGAATGCTGGATCATGGGGAATGAGAAAGTGAACCCTGGAATAATTCAAAAATGGAATTAAAATCACTTCTCAAAGACCGAAATGAAATCTACTTTCTCATGAAAAATTTGTTTGTGTACTAAAAACGAACACCCAAAAGGAAAATCGGGTAGTCACGAAGTCTATTTTTGCTTTGTGAACTTTTTGGGTGTCATTTTTTAGTACACAAACCAATTTTTCATCAGAAAGTAGATTTTATTTCCATTTTTAAGAAATTTTAAAGAAGAGACATTAAGCAAAGATTTGTTCTAATCTGCAGGGTTTGCTATTAATACTATTAAGATTTCTTTTAATTGAGGTATTAATGATCAACTCAATTTACGTAAAGATATAAATTTTCATTTAAATATACTATACGAATTTGAGTAAGGTAGCAATTTTTAGAAATGTGTTATTGGTATGGATTATTACCTTTTTCTTTTTGAAAAATGGAATAACAGTGTGCGACAAAAAAAAACTGCAGGCACTTTCATGGAGACCTAGCCCAAGTTGTAGGTCTAGTAAAACCACGAGAAATGGTATGGGAGAAACTTCCCACACACCCCCAAAATCTCATTTTATGGCCAGAAAACCGTTTTTGGGTAGGTTCATGTGAACAATCACTCATAACTTCGCTAATTTTTATCCGATTTACAATTTTTTTTAGTTTGAAAGGGGAAAGGCAGACCTTTCCGACCGTGTATTGTTTATTTTTTTTTTAGTGAAAACTGACGATAAAACTTTACGATATTATTCGATCTTGGAGATTTTTTTCAACACAATATTTTGAAAGTTAATTTAATGCCACGTCGAATGAGCTTTCCTTGAATGAAAGTGGATGGAAATTGACGGAGTTGTGTGAATTTTTAGATTTTAAGAATTTTTTGCTGAATTTGCATGTACTTGCATGTATTTGCAGCCAAGCGTGAAGCCGGTCATAGAGCAAGCGGCTCAGACTCGCGAGTTGAGTGTGCAAAGAAATCCTTATCACGGTGTCTTCACTGTACCTTTACTAACAAAAAGAAGAATGTTTTCCGACACGCTCCGTCATTCAAAGTTTCAGTGCTCAGTTTAAATTTGTGAGGAAGAAATTTTTGATAATCGCAATAAGTTTTGTTTCATATATGTGGTTTGTTCATGGATCAGCAGCATCGTTTGAACTTAAAAAATAATAAAGCTGTGATTGATGGCTACAACGATTTCTTCAAACTACAACATACTACCTCTGATCGCTGGTATGAACCAGAATTCGCGTGTGTCGAGTGTTCATCGAAGTTCAAGAAATGGAAATCGAAAAGTTGCCATAAAGTTCGAATTTCCTTATCTGCTCCGATGATATGGCATCATCAGCCTTACCATAAACTGAACCACTGATATTTCTGTAAATCAGACGTGAGCAGTCATCATTATAAAACGCGAAAACGCATAAAGTATGCTGATTTTGTGGCTGCAACGAAACCCAAAGTCCTGAACGATATGGTTGACTCAACTGCAGTTCATGAATTGAAGAAGGTCCAACTCGTTGATTATGATCAAGCTGATGATCATGAAGCTGATGATGAAGAATATCTTCCGTCTGCATCAAGTTCAAGGGAACTACATGCAGTATCAAATGCGGACTTTCAGGATCTGACACGTGATTTAGGTCTATCAAGAAGACAGTCTGAGTTGATGATGAAGAGAATGACAAGCTTGTTTATTATTCAGATGTATCAGAACTATTCGACCTCTTGGACTACGATCACGTATCAAATGAATAGCGACTCTTGATTGATGGATCGTGCGTGAGTAAGTAGTCTCCCAATATAATGAATCGTATTCATCATATGCCTTACTTGAATCTTGAAGTTCAAATTTGTATGATTTTATAGGTTTGAAAGCTGTGTTATTACACAATGAAAATAAATTGTCATCAGTTTCATTAGCATACGAAACGGACATGAAGGAACCGTACGAAAATTTGGAAAAAAATACTCCGCCTCATCAAATATGCTGCATATAAATGGCAAATAGTCAACGACTTGAAAGTGCTGACAATTTTGTTCGGAATGCAAGGTGGGTACACCAAGTATCCTTGCTACCTTTCTGAGTGGGATAGTCGTGCCCCGAATAGGTATGCAAGAACTGAATGGCCATCACGTCAACTCTTCAAAATTAGTCAAAAAAATGTTTTAAACCCTCCACTGGTACGACCAGAAAATGTCACTCTACCACCACTACACATGAAACTTGGATACGCGAAGCAGTTTTTGAACAAATTGAGAGTCGACGGCGAAGCGTTTCGTTACCTGAAAGAAGATGCATTCCCTAAATTGGTGATGCAATGCTGAGAGGAGGAAACATATGATTCTTATTGGTTGACAGTTGACAGTTCATTACTTTCCTACATTTTTTTGAAGAGCTATCGTTGTTAATCTCAGGGATTCTTGTCGAGCATCAGATTCGGAAACTTGTGCGAGATGAGGAATTCGCGAGCAAGTTGAATGCAGTGGAAAGACAAGCATGGGAGAGTTTCATGTCATTGTGTGAGAAGTTCTTTGGAAATAACAAGAGCCCTGATCATGTTGAAGTCGTGTACGAATTTTTGAGTGCATACGAGAAAATTGACTGTAACAAGTCAATAAAAATCCACTTCCTGCACTCACATTTGAATTTCTTTCCGGAAAATCTGGGTAAGATGAGTGACAAACTTAGTGAACGATTCCACCAGAGAATAGGAGCCATTGGAAAATGTTTTCAAATGAAGAGCTCCATCAACATGCTTTGCTGATGACTGCTGGTCGTTGAAGCGAAAAACGAGTAATGAATCATACAAACGGAAGCGGTTGAGCAAACAATTTTGACTCAAAGAGCACTCTCCAGCCATTTTTTGACTTTCTGTTCGGTACTGTTTTGTACTGTACTGTACTGAATGACTATAGATAAAGCAAATAATTACATAGCTATAATGACGTTTGCTATCATTCTCATCCCTCGTGACGCACCCTGATGCAAATTACACGTCAGCTACGTACATGCAAATTTAGCAAAAAATTCCTAAAATCTGAAAATTTACATTACTCCGTCAATTTCCATCCAATTTCATTCAAAAGAATTACACACAGTGTAATCTGAATAGATTGTTTCTAAATCAACTCATAAAATTATTGTCGTTTCATTCGTAATACAAAGAAAGTTTTGTCATCAAAAATAATTTCAGAAACGTTAAAGTAAGTGTAAACTTCTAGGGCTGCAACTGGTGCCGGAAAAAATATTTCATGTATGAAGGCATCTGTTTTTACTTGGTACCAGAAACTTTCATTTTTTGAAGACAATCAGCTAGTAACTTCCACAGGGTATCTACTCAAATCATGATAAAAAATTTCCTGGAAATTCCACGTTTTTTCTAGGCATTTCTAGATTTTTCTACGCATTATACTTCGGAATATTTTGATTTTCTTCTCTATCGCACTTCTGTGTTAACAAAAGAAATTTTCAAAAATTTCCACTCTTAAAACTTTATTTTTTATCTTTCCGTTAGCAATCGTAATAAACTCGACGGCAATCCAAATAATGCAGTGGCATCTAAGGTAAAAAATTAATTCATTAACGAATTTTCAACAAAATACATGAATTCTCAAGGAAAAAATATATTTAACCAAAAATGAAATAGTTAAATTTTCAGTTAGAAAAAATTATTTTCAACCAAGAAAAATTTTTTGTTGACAAAATAGTTTAATTTTCAAGCAAAGACATGAATTCTCAACCAAAATGATTAGTCTTCGAAAAAAAGTGAATTTTCAACAACAGAATTCAACTTTCGAACAAATAATTGAGTTTGTATCCAAAAAAATTAATTCTCAAACAAGAAGATTAATTTTCTACCCAAGAAAAAACGAATTTTCAACAAAATATTGAAATTTTTAACCAATGAGATAAATTTACACCTTATATGATGAACGTTCAACAAACAAAAAAATGTATAACAAAGTAGTTGAACTTTTAACCAAGTAGTTGCATTTTCAACCCAAAGGATGAATTTTCAACGAAGAAGATCAATTTTCTACCAAAAAAAGCAAATTTTCAACAAAATATTTTAATTTACAATTTGTTTTCATTGAGGATATAACTATTTTGTTAAAAATTCGTCTTTTTTAATAAATTCGACCGCTTTCGATTTGAAATTTAAAAAAAAAAAATTGTTGAAATATCAGCTATTACATTTTTGATTGAAATTTTTTTTTTTTTTTTGGTAGAACATTTAACTACTTGATTAAGAGTTGCACTTATTTTTTAAGAATTAATTTTTGTTTTTTCAAGATTCATCAATTTAGTTGAAAATTCATCTCTTTGGTTGAAAACTGTACTATTTTGTCGTAAAGTAGTTTTTATTTGTTGAAAATTAATATTTCTAGCTGATAATTCAACTATTCCATTTTTGGTTGAGGATCCAACTATTTTGTTGAAAATTCGTCTTTGTTGGATGAATTCAACTGCTTCTGATTTAAAATAAACTCTTTCTTGATTGAAATATCAACTATTTTGGTAGGCAATTAAATTATCTTGCTGAAAAATAACCTTTCTGTAGTAAATTCGTCTTTATGCGATAAAAATTTAACAATTTCTTTGAATTTTTTTTCTTCCTTGACTCAAAAATCGCTTCTGGTTGAAAATTAAACTACGAGTTTTTTGTTGAAAGTTCACCTTATTTTGTAGAAATTTCATCTTTTTTGGTTGAAAATGGAACTTTTTCGTTGAAAATTAATCTATTTTGGTTGAGAATTCAACTCTGTTGTTGAAAATTCTCAACTATTTTGGTAGAGACTTGAACTATTTGATTGAAAATTAACATTTTTTTCGTAAATTCGTCCTTTTGGTTTAAAAATTTCACAATTTCCAGAAATTTCATCTGTTTTAGTTAAAATTGCGATTGTTTGGTTAGAAGTTGACCTTTTTGTTGAAAATTCATTTTTTCTTGTTGATATAATATCTCTATAAAATAAAAAAATTTTGATTGGTTACAATAATTTTTATTGTTCACCACTAACGGTGAAATACAGAGTAGATTCACTGGAAAAAATTTTGAATCGTAGAATCATCATCGTTGAAATTTGTTTATGGAAATTCATTCAAATACTCCATGAACTAATTTTGTATCTTAGATGCCACTGTACTGATTTCGATTGATTCCAAGTTTATTTAGAATCTTTGCGGAAAGATAAAAAAAAAGTTGTAAAAATTACCATTTTTTCACTTTATTTGTTAACACAGAAGTGCAATAAAGAAGAAATTGAAGAATTTGTTGTCATAATTCTCTTTGGATTTTAATTAAGAGAATTTCGAAGAAAAAAAACCGAACTTGATTGAGAATTCTGGGCTTTAGGCTCTTCTGAAACAAATTTCGACGTTTCGCCCCACTGAGGGGCGCCATGAATTTGTGGCAGGCGGTTTTCGGGAAATTTAAGTTTAGTTAAATGAATGCAATGCGAATCAAGGAAAATTGGAGAGAATCGGTGTGATTGAATTCAACAAATTCAATAATTTCTGTGTTCATTTTCTTTAAATAAACAATACAATTTCAGTTTTTTAATAGAATCTTAAAGAGCGGGAGGTGGGGAGTATAATAGCCTGGAGGCGTCATTCTACTGAAGCCGACCCTGCAATCAAGTATTTAGTATCGAATTTTTTAAAGTAATCAACCCCACAACCCTTCAATGCATTACATGATACTTGAATAATTCAAATTAAAATCCACCTGTGAATGGTTAAACTGCAATTACTTACGAAAATTTCGAGAAAAATTTCAGAATGGGCTTCTTTATATTTTGAAATTTTCGGATCATTACTTCCCAGACGTTAAAAGCGTAAATGCTTTAACATCCATCCATCTAATTCGATGGTTGTAATTACTTGAAATTCAAAAATCGTAATATGTACACAATTTGAAAAATATGACCATTTAAAGCTAAAAAGTGACTAAAAGTGATTCATCTTCACACACAAAGAAGCCATAATGTCAATTAAAACACTTATCTCTTTCAAATATTTTCAGTTTAAATATCAATTCTCATTTCATCGACTTAGATTTTACAGTTTAGATAAAATTTGATTACTGAACTGAACTTTGAGTGTCCAAGATTTCAAGTCGAAATTCAACAATAAACAGTTGCATTTCCAACCAAATATTTGAACTTTAATGAAGAAGAGACGAAGTTTCAACAAAATAGTTCAATTTTTAACCAAAAAAGATGACTTTGACAAAATAGTTGAAGTTTCAACAAAATAATTAAATTTTTCACCACAATAGTTGAATTTTTAACCAAACACTTGAATTTTCAGCTACAAAAATGCATTTTCAATCGAATGGTCAAATTTTCAAAGAAGAAGGATTAAAATTCAACTAAAAACAGTTGCATTCCCAACCAAATAGTTGAACTTTCATGAAAAAGATAAGAAGTTTCAACAAAATAGTTTAACTTTTAACCAAAAAAAATGACATTGACAAAATAGTTGAAGTTTCAACAAAATAATTAAATTTTTCAACAAAATAGTTGAATTTTTAACCAAACACCTGGATTTTTAACCTAGAAAGATGCATTTTCAATCAAATGGTTAAATTTTCAAAGGAAAAAGATTAAAATTCAACTAAAAACAGTTGCATTTTCAACCAGATAGTTGAATCTTCAAGTCAAAAAGACGAATTTTTTATAAGACAGTTGAATTTTCAAACAAAAATAGAATAGTTAAATTTTCAGTTCAAAAAATTACTTTCTAACAAAAAAAACAACGAATTTTCAACAAGTTGAATTCAACGAAAAACGACGAATTTTCAACAAAACAGTTAAATGCTGAACCAAATGGATAAATTTTCAATGAAGAAGCTTAATTTTCCACCCAAAAAGACGCATTCGCAACAAAATACATGAATATTCTACCAAACAGTTGAATTTTCAACCACAGATGAATCTTTAATAAAAATAGATTTTTAACAATGTAGTTCAAATTTCAACCAAGACGAATGATCTACAAAACAATTGAAATTTTCAACCCGAAAATATGATTTTTCAATTTTATTTAGTTAATCATTTAATCACTTGATTAGTTAATTTCTAACCAATAGTTAAATTTTCTACCAAATTGTAAAAGTTTCAAGTCAAAGAGACGAATTTTCTAAAAAACAGTTGAATTTTCAACAAAAAAGATAATTTAAAACCAAATACACAGTTGAAGTTTCAACTAAAATAATGAATCTACGACCAAAAAAAAAGTAAATTTCTAATAAAAGAGTTCAACAATGAACCAAATAGTTGAATTTTCAACCGAAAATATGTTTTTTTTTTAAACAAGAAGATATATTTTCCACTAAAAAAGACGAATTTTCAACAAAATACGTGAATTTTTCAACCAAATATTTGCATTTTCAACAAAATAATCAAATTTTCAACCAAACGAGATGGATTCCAAACAAAAAATATAATAGTAGACTTTAGAATTTAAAAAATTAACTTTTAAGCAAAAATAGTTAGATTTTCTCATTTAGCTCTATTGAATCATGGCACAAATCAAGCTGCAGGTCGCAATTCTCAACCGATTCACTTTGTTCTTTGTTTAAATTGCCGATTGCCGATTTTTTATTTTGTTTATGTAAAAAATATTACAATAATGAACAATTCGGAAAAAAGGAAAAATCAAGGTTTTTTTATGGATTGAAAACACTGCAAATGAACTTAGGATTGTGAAAATTTCATTCAGAGATACTGACCCAATTTAAATAATTTATTTAATGAACAAAATGAATATTATTCAAAATA
>JAUMHM010000085.1:16188943-16206249 GCA_032362435.1 Melikaiella ostensackeni | reverse complement strand
TTCAGTTCACAAATCACATCGCAAATTCTTACGATTTATGTTTGAAGAGCAAACATATGAATTTACCTGCTTACCATCTGGACTGTGTACAGCACCTTATGTTTTCACAAAAATAGTCAAAACCCGTTGTTTCATACCTTCGACAATTAGGTTTGTCGTCAGTTGTTTATTTAGATGATTTATTACTGCTAGGGAATTCTTATTCCGAATGCTTCAAGAATATAACAATAACAATAGAAAAATTTCAAGAACAAGCTTTCATAATGAATATAAAAAAGAGTCAGTTGACTCCAGCCCAGACTTGTAAGTACTTGGGTTCCAATTACAATTCTCAAAAAATGATAGTCGAGTTACCGGAAACAAAAAAGACTCAAATAAAATCAATAATCGACAAAATAAGCTTAAATCAAAAAATGGTTATCAGGGACTTCGCTAGATTAATAGGTACGTTAGTGTCTTGTTGCCCGGCTGTAAATTACGGGTGGGCCTATACTAAAGCCTCAGAAATATTGAAATTTTTAGCCTTGTCAAATAATAATGACAACTAGAATGCAAAATTAATTATAACAGAATCGGTGATAGAAGAGTTGCGTTGGTGAAGAAGTGTAGGAGTACTATCTCATAACCCAGTAAGGCGACTTGAATTTCATCTAGAAATTTTTTCAAATGCCTCCATTTCAGGGTGGGGAGCGTGCTGTAATGGAAAGAAAGCAAATGGATATTGGAAAGAAAATGAAAAGTCAAAACATATAAATCAATTAGAACTTCTAGCAGCTTTCTCCGGTTTGAAGTGTTTCTCAGAAAAATACAAAAAGTGTCAAGTATTGCTTCGCATCGATAAAACTACGGCAATATCTTATGTAAATAGAATGGGAGGAGTTCAATACGAAAATTTAAATAAAATTGCAAAAACTATATGGAAATGGTGTGATGTGAAGAAAGAGGAATTTGAATTTATGCAACGTACATCTCTTCAGCTATGAACAAAACAGCTGACGCAGAGTTTCGTCATTTAAAACCAAATACTGAATTTGAGCTATCCAAACAGGCTTTTGAAAAAATAATTTCAGTACTCGTCCAGCCAGAAATAGACCTTTTCGCGAGTAGGAAAAATGCGAAATGCAAAAAATACGCGTTGTAGAAGAAAGATCCTGACTCCCTCACAGTAGACGCGTTCACTGTTCCGTAGAAAAATTTATTTTTCTACGCATTTCCTCCTTGTGCAATAATCCTGAAAGTTTTGCAAAAAATTAGAAGTGACAATGCTTCGGGTATCGTAGTGGTTCCAGACTGACCATCACAGCCTTGGTACCCCTTATTTAAGGCCATGCTTAACTCAAAACTTGTAAAAATTCAAGCGAAAAATAATGTTTTTGTCTGTGATAGAAAGCAGGATCCATTTTGGGAGAAAGTTACCCTGGTGGCCGGAGACTTGTCAGGAGAGCGTTTGAGTTAAGAGGAATACCACCATCATCGATGGAAATCACCATCTCATCTTTAACGGAATCATCATTCAAACAATGCGAGTCTTGTTTTAAGAAATGGTGGAATTTTTGCGCAGAAAATAGCTTGAACCCATTTCTGGGTGCGATCCCAGAAGTCCTAACTTTTTCAACCCAATTATTTGATAACGGAGCAGCACACAGCTCCATAAATGGCTATAGATCAGCTATCTCGTTGCTCGTGGGACCTGAAATGGCAAAAGATCCCAGAATAATACGGTTCTTTGAAGGAATTTCCAATTTACGACCATCGAAACCAAAACACGAGTCTACTTGGGATCCAAAAATTGTACTTACTCATTTTGCGTCTTTAACCTCAAATGAGGAACTTTCTATGCGACAATTAGCTAAAAAAACTCATATGTCTACTTGCGCTAGTTACAGGTCATCGAATGCAGACTTTTGCGTTAATAAAAATAGATAATATTAGGCAACGCGACATGCGTCAACTTCAGCGGCTAGTAGAAATGGGCTAGATCTTGACACAGTACGTAGAATAGCAGGCTGGACACAAAACTCTAAAGTTTTCGCAAAGTTTTATAACTTACAATTAACTAGAGATGAAAATGCGTTCGCTAAAGCAGTATTAAATTAATAATCGAAAGAACCTTACACATTTCTCATGTTTCGAGCCACATGTATAGAATAAACAATTGTTTAATATAACATACGCTTTTAACAATTTCTTCTTTTTTTCTTTAACCTCCGGAGTATATACTTTAAACATCTGCAGGTTGATCATGGAGGAAGAGGCGCGAAATACAATTATGAGATTAAATGAACTTACCTGTAAGTGAAGTTTTATTCTAATTTTATGAGGCGCCTCTTCCGAAATGATCACTCCCACCCTTAAAATTCCCAACTCGAGAAAAATTTTTTAAAACCCAAACAATATTCGGGCGAAGCTTCAAAATAATGACGTAACATACGGACGACGGAAACGGCAGGGATAATACTGTTTCTTCATTGGATGCTTTGAAAAACGTGGCGATATTGGTGATAAGTGGAGGTACTACATGTTGATCATTTCGGAAGAGGCCCCTCATACAATTAGGATAGAACTTCACTTACAGGTAAGTTTGTTTAATCTCATAATTCTTTAGTGCAAGTCTGAAAAATGGAATAATTTTCAGTTTTAATTCTTCAAAATTGATCTAATCCATTAAAAACATTCGAAAATTGATTATCTCAAGCTATGAACATTGTTCAAAATTGAACTATTCCAAAAAATGAACATTTAAAATTGCATAATTTTCTATTTTACACATTGAATACTGAAGAAGATTTAATTGCAAATATTCATGATCAAAGAAATTTTTGTTGTGAATCTTCAAAATTGAACTACATATTCCAGAAAAACGTCTAAAATTATACCTCTTTAATTTGTAAACATTTGAAAATAATGAATCTTTAATTTAAAATCTTAAAAATTAAATAATTAATAATCGCGAATCTATAAAACAGAATAAATTTAAATTTTCCTTTTTAAAATTGAATAATTTCCAATTGCCAATCTATTAAATTGAATATATTTTATTTATACTTCTCAAAATTGGATGATTTTCAACTTTGAATCTTCAAAATTGAACTATTTTAAGGAGAGAATTAAAAATTACATTTTTGTAAACTGTAAACATTTCAAATTAATAAACCTTCAATTATAAATCTAGAAAATTAAATATTTTTTTATTGCAAGTGCATAAAATCAAATGATTTTTAATTTTGAGACTTCGAACTTGAAATATTCCATTAAAAGCATTTAAAAATACATTATTTCAAAATATTGACACTCTAAAGAAATGAACCTTCATTTGTTAGCCTTAAAAATTGAATAATTTTCAATTACAAATCTACAAAGTTGAACATTTCCAAGAAAGGTTTCAAAAGAAGATCACTTTGAAGTGTAATTATTTCAAATTGATTAATATTTTATTGTAAATCTTAAAAATTGAAGATTTTCCAATTTTAAATCTTTAAAATCGAACTAGACCAGAAAATATTAAAAATCGCATTATTTTCTATTTTGCACACTAAATATTGCAAATGTTCAAAAATAAAGAATTTTTTCTGTAAATATTCAAAATTGAACTACATATTCCCAAAAAATGTCCAAAATTACATCTTTTAAGACTGCCAAAATTTGAAATTAATGAATTTTCAATAGAGGATCATAGGATTTGATAAGTTTTAAATTGATAATCCATGAAATTGAACTAATTTCTATTGGGAATCTTTAAAATTGAAGAATTTTGCATCGTAAATCTTGAAAATTGAACTACATATTCCAAGAAAAATATTCAAAATCACATCATTTTGAAATGGAAACATTACCAACTGATAAATCTTCAATTGTACATCTTAAAAATTAGAGAATTTTCCATTACAAATCTTCAGGATAGACCGATCTCAAAATTTTGATCAAAATTTTATGATTTTTAAATATAAACATTCAAAATTAAACAAGTTGCCGATTAAGATTAAATTTAAAATTGCATGAAAGACGATGTAGCGATTATAATATTTATTTTAATTTATTACCATTATAAATTTTACTTTTCAAACATACTGGAACTTCTGCTTGACGGCGGTCTCGGGTATGGCCTGCTATGACCGTGAGGCTCTTCCAAGAATTTTTACGATGTGAACAGTTAGGGCCGTGTACACAATTTCCAGTAGGAATGCCTAATATGAATTAATTGTATTTCGTAGAAATGTACATTGGACCTTTTTCAATAATGAAGGCCGTTAAACTGAAAAAATTAAAGCATATATTTCAAGTTCATAATTAGACAATTGAATTAAGAAAATTCTTATAAGCGCGCCTGGCGCGCTATTTTTGCTAGTTTGAATATAATCGTTTATTTTGTTTAGCGATCTATAAAAAAGTGTAGCTGAAGTGTAGGATAAAGAAGGAAAAAATAAAATTCATTAAGTTAAATTTACTGCCCTACTAAAACATTAACAATTGCTCGTAAAAACATTCAGAGTTTCTGCTGATTAGGTAACATTGACAATAAGACACCCGTATCTTGTTCTTCATTGTCAGGGATGTTATATTAGCGTCGTTGTTCCTTTGCTGGAGTTTTATAGGTCGTAACTCGCTGGCGAAAAATAATGAAAGACGTGTACAGTGAATTCTTATTTTTATTTGGCAATTAATGAAAACAGTAATACAAATGAAACACCGAATGAAATAACGCAGTTAGCACGAATCTTAAGACCTCACGGACTTTATTTTTCTTTTTTTTATGGTTTTGTGTTTTAAATACCCAAATGAATTCGAGTATCTTCGGGTGGTCCAAAAAAATCTTTTTTTAATTTTTCAGTCTCCATTATGGAACCACATGTTTCTCTGGGCTAGAAATAGACCCACAAATTTTAATATGCAGTGGAACCTCCATTCAATCGCCCTGACTGTTTACATCGTGGAAACTCTTGGAAGAGCCTCACGGCCATCGCATGTCATATCCGAGACCGCCGGTAAATGAAGGTTCCAGTGAATTTTTCAAAAAATATTTAGAGGTCGCTCAAAGCACTTTCATTTCAAAATTGATGTTTGCATGAGTTTTTCAGTCTTCAATCACAGATATTTCAAGGTTCTAAATGACTTTTTTCAGCATGAATGAAAAATTACGGTTTTCAATCAATTTCGTCAGAATAATTGCAAAATTATTATTTGTATTGTATTTTAAGCACATCTAACATTGCATACTTACTGATCACGAAATTGTTTAAAAATAGTAATTTTCCCTTTCTGGTGTGGGATTGAGAGTTGAATATGTGCTCTCGAGAAAGTTATCAAAAATTCAAAATACATTTTGATTCTATTCAAATATATTAAATTATTTTATATTCTATCCGATT
The DNA here is from genome assembly GCA_032362435.1 of Melikaiella ostensackeni. Taxonomy (NCBI): domain Eukaryota; kingdom Metazoa; phylum Arthropoda; class Insecta; order Hymenoptera; family Cynipidae; genus Melikaiella; species Melikaiella ostensackeni. Next base: position 16,200,883 of record JAUMHM010000085.1, on the reverse strand, counting down.
TTTTCGAATTTCATTAAAGGAACGTCCATTAATTACATAGGGATGATTTTTTGATCGCCCCTTCCCCTTTTTACGTAAGATTTTATATTTTTATTCAATATATCAATAATATACCAATCATTTTCACCGTGAACGAGATCTCAGGAGATTTTAAGATATCTCGAAGGACTACAAAGTATTTCAAAGAATTACAAATTTTTGTGGAATTTAACGAGATTCCCCAAGATTTTCAGGGATTTCATGAGATTTTAAGGGATTTCAAAAAATTTCGAGGTGTAACAAAAGTTAAAGGGTAATTAAAATGATTCCCAATGATTACGAAAGGTTGCACAGATTTTGAGTGATTCTAAAAGATTTTAAGTGTTTCAAGAAATTACCCTGTACATTTACGAAAAAATCCTACATTTTTGAAGGGATTTTAGAAGATTTCAAGGACTTCAAAGAGTTTGATGCGAAATCAAGAGATTTTAAGGAATTTCAAGAGATACTGAAGGATTTCAAAGAGTTTCTAGAGATTTTAAGGAATCTTTGAGGATTATTAGGGATTTCAAGGGACTTTTAGGGATTTAAGGGAATCAAGAACGATTTCCGTGGATTCTTGCAGGATTTCGAGAGATATCGGAGTAAGTTCACGAATTTTGAAGGATGTTAGAGAATTTTGAGTGGACTTCGAAGATTTGAAGGAATTTGAAGGGGTTTTAAGCAAGTTCACGAGATTTAAAAAGATTTCACAGAAATTAAAAAGATTTGCGAAGATTTCGAAGGATTTTAAAAGATTTCAATCAATTTCAGGAGATTTAAGGGGTCTTGATGATTTCACGGAACTTCAAAGTATTTTAGGAGATTTTAAAAGATTCCAAAATATATCCATGGATTTTAGAAGATTTGAAGAAAATTAAAGGGATTTGAAGAAATTTCGCGAGATTTCAAAATATTTCAGAGGATTTCAAAAGATTTGCGAAAATTTCAAAGGATTTTAAGAGATTTCAAAAGTTTTTATAGTACGTCCACAGAATTATAGAATTTCAAAAGATTTAGCGGAATTTTAAAGGAATTTCCGAATATAATGAAGAATTCTAAGGGATCTCCAGAAACTTTTGTGGCTTTTGAAAGATTTCAATAGATTTTAAAATATTTTTAGGGACTTCAAGGAATTAAGAAAGATTTCCTCGGATTACAAAGGATTTTGAATTATGCTAAGGGATTTCAATTGGATTTCAAGGATTCGAAGGGATTTGAAGGAATTTGATGAAATTTCGAAAGATTTCAGATATTTGCATGGATTGTAAGAGATTTTAAGGGATTTTAGGAGATTTGAAGCGGTTTCGATGATTTAACGGGATTGCAAAGGATTTTAAGAGATTTGAAAAGATTTTAAACCATATCCATGGATTTCAGAGGATGTTATAACATTTCAGAGGACCTAACGGAATTTTTAAGGATTTTCAAATATAGTAAAGCATTTAAGGGTTTTCAAAGAGAAAATTAACTTTGATGAATTTTAAAAGATTCCTAAGTATGTCCACGGGTTTCAGAAGATTTTAAAACATTCAACGAAGTTTCAAAGGATTTCGGGAAATAATGAAGAATTCTAAGGGATCTCGAAAAAATTAAACGCCTTTTGAAAGACTTCAATGGATTTTAAAATATTTTTAGGGACTTTAAGGGATTGAGAATAATTTTCGCTGATTACAAAGGATTTTGAAGGATGCTAAGGGATTTCAATTGGATTTCAAGGATTTGAAGGGATTTGAAGAAATTTAATGAAATTTCAGAAGATTTTAAATATCTGCAAAGATTTTAAAGGAATTTTAGGGATTTCAGAAGATTTAAAACGGATTTGATGATTTCGCTGGATTGCAAAGGATTTTATAAGATTTTAAAGGACTTAACGGAATTCAAAAAGATTGTTGAATATTATTAAGAATTTTAAGGGTTTTTAAAGAACTTCAATAACTTTTAAACGGTTTTAATGCATTTTTAAATATTTTCAGGGGTATTAAGAAATTAGGAACAATTTTCGCGGATTACTTAGGATTTTGCAGATTACAAGGAATTTGAAGAGATTTAGAAATATTTCAAAGGAAGTCACAGAATATCAGAAGATTTTTGAGGATTTCAAAAGATACCGGAGCATTTTCATAAATTTTGAAGGATGTCAGGGGATTTTAATTGGATTTCGAAGATTTGAAGAAAATTGAAGGGATTTGAAAGAATTTTGTGAGATTTCAAAATATTTTACAGGATCTTAAAAGATTTGCGAAAATTTCAACATTTTTTAATAGATTTTAATGGATTTTAGGAGATTCAAGGGGGTTTTGATGATTTGACGAGATTTCAAAAGATTTTGAGAGATTCCAAAAGATTCTATAGTATATCCACGGAATTAGAGCACTTAAAAAGATTTAGCGGAATTTCAAAGGAATTTTCGAATATAATGAAGAATTCTGAGGGATCTTGAGAAATTTTAGTGGCTTCTGAAAGATTTAAATAGATTTCAAAATATTTTTAGGGACTTCAAGGAATGGAGAATGATTTCCGCGGATTTCGAAGAATCTTGTAGAATGCCACGGGATTTCAATTGGATTTCAAAGATTTGAAAGGATTTGAAGGAATTTGATGAAATTTCAAATGATTGCAAATATTTTCAAAGATTTGAAAGGATTTTAAGAGATTTTGGAAGATTCAAAGCGGTTTCGATGATTCCACAGGATTTCAAAGGATTTTAAGAGATTTCGAAAGATTTCAAAGTGTATCCATGGATTTTAAAGGATTTCATAAGATTTTGGAGGATTTAACGAAATTTCAAAGGATTTTCGAATACTATAAGAATTTGAAGGGCTTTCAAAGAACTTTAATTACTTCTAAAAGATCTTAATGCATTTAAAAATATTTTTAGGGACATTAAGGAATTAAGAACAATTTCGGTGGATTAATAAGGATTTTGACAGTATTCCAAGGGATTTGAAAAGATTTCGAAATATTTCAGAAGAAGTCACACAATTTCAAAGGATTTTCAAGGATTCCAAAAGATACCGGCGTATTTTCACGAATTTTGAAGGATGTCAGGGGATTTTATTTGGATTTCGAAGATTTGAAGGGATTCAAAGGAATTTCATTACGTTTCATCGCTGTCGAAAATCAGCTAAACGACTAATATATTATTAAGGAGCCACGCAAAGTTTGCCCTGATTTGAAAATTTTGGGTATACATGCTGACGAAGTCGAAGAGAATGATGAGCTGGTACCCAAAATCTGCTGCCAAAACCAAATTCTTGTTGGACCATAATTCAAGATGAAGGTTCTTTTCAAGAAAATAAACAGAAATAATATGAACTTTCACACAGTGATTCTTGAAGTTGATCCAACCAATCATTACACACTAGTCGACAAACGAAGAATTCATGTAGGATAGGGGAGCTGCACGGTAGTTGACCACGTGAGTGTATTGAGATGCATGAAATGTCTTAGATTTGGACACATGGCTAAATACTGTGTGTACGTACACCGTACGCTAGACGCTGGCTCAAACTGTTTGAGTGGGGATGAGCATAGCTGAAGCCTAACCTTAAAGTATGGGAAGGAGTGAGGCCGGAGACTTACGTCTCTACCCCCTCTCATGTTCCAAGGTTAGGCTGTAGTTATGCTCATCCCCACTTGAGCAGTTCAAGCCAGCATTTAGTGTACGGTGTCAGACACACACTGTCGCAGCACTTTACACACTTGTCCACAATGTAGAGGTTCTCACTCGGAAGCCGAATGCACGTCTTCCATAAGACAATTAATTGTTTCCACGCGGCAACAGTTATAAAGATCCCTGGTGTCAAATTCGACCACACAGTCTCTAGCAATAAATGTCCATCCTACAAAAAAGCTCTGTCGAGAGCTGCCAGCAGTTAAGCCTATGCTCGATAATAGCAATTGGATTCGTCGAGACGTTCTTCCGGTAGCTTGCTTGATAACCACCAATTACATGCTACCATCAGCCGACGACAAGAGAGACGGACTGTACCATGTAAACAATGTGAATCACCCTGCGATCTCAACCTTTTTTACCAAAATGTTCGTGGCTTAGGAACCAAACTCACTGGTCTACAGCACGATGCTGCTCTCTCGGAATTTGCACATGACGTTATCATTTTCACAGTAACGTGGCTCGATTCTAGTCATCTTAACGCTGAATTGGGTTTGAGCAACTATTCTATTCACAGAAGGGACAGATAACTTATCGAGGAACTTTAAACAAGATGGATGAGTACTTATTGCCGTGCACTCACGATTTCGCAGCTTTGAATTTCGAGCACCAACTACTTCTGTCGAGCAGATCTTTGTAACAATCTTCGATGGTAATGAGCGTATTTTGATGGGAACTGCTCACATTCCGCCACTATCATGTCCAGAAGTTTTCTCAAATTACCGCACCACTATAGAATCTGCAATTAAATCTACTAAACCTACGGCTACTATCATCCTTGGCGACTACAACATCTCTAACAACCGCTGAATCAATGACAATCGGGGATTATGTATCCTCTCTAGCAACGGTGCTTTGTTTTCAGCAAGAGAGGGTGCAAACTCACTTTTTGACACATGAGATTTCTATAACCGCTTCCAAAAAAAGCAAGCGCAGAATTCAACAGGTAAGATTCTTGATTCAGGTTTTACTTCCCTGTATGCCACTACTGTGCATCAATCGTCTGATCCTCTCTTTTCCAGCGATGTATACCATCCTCCACTAGATATTGTTCTCCTTAAAAAAATAATCGCATCAATTTCTGATACGTATTTTTATCTAGATTTCAAGAACATAAATCACGCAGCAGTAAATTCCCTCTTGGGAACAGTAGATTAGAATGCATTGTTTACTCAATTACCTATAGAGGATTGTGTCACTTATTTTTACGCGGTCTTGTACGACTCAATTGAACTATATGCCCCATGGTGAAAAACTCGTAGCGATAAATATCCTGTATATTTTTCACGAGACTTAGTTAATATGCTTGCCCAAGAAAGAGAGCGGCTCATCATCGATTTCAGACTTCAGGTGCCCAGTTAGACCGCGAAGTTTTGTCCAATCTCAGGGCTAGGTGCAAACTTTTACGTTAAAATTGTCATAATGGTCATATCAAGAATGTAGAGCATAATATTTATACGAACCTAAAATGCTTTTGGGAACATGTAAACAGAAATAGATCTTGTGACGCCATGCCTAATGTGATGCATCCAAGAGAGAAACAAGTCAGCACTGATCAATATTTCGCCGATTTATTTGCATATGCCTACGGTTCTGTATATGAAACGAATATTTTGCCTGAATTCCAACCATCATATAGCTCTACCCTTGATATTAACAATGTTGAAATCGCCTTGTCGGAAGTTTTTGAGAGGGTCAATGCAATCAACTGTAATGAAGGTCCTGGTTCTGATGGCATTCCTCCTCTATTCTATAAAAACTGCTGCTGCGCAATTTTTAAGCCAATTGGGCATCTTCTCATTAAATCTTTATCTACATGTATTTATCCTCCTAAATAAGAATCTAGTTACATTGTTTTATTATATAAAGCAGAAGATAAGTCGGATGTCAAGAACTATCGACCGATTAACGTAATAAACACAATTGCCAAAATCTTTGAGGGTATTTCAATAGATAAACTTTCAGCTTGACGTAAGAATTCTATAGCCGAGGAGCAGCATGGGTTTATTTCTGGCAGGTCGTCTTGCACTAATCTTACTTTATACACTCAGTTTATTGCAGACTCGCTTGAAGCCGATAGATAAGTTGATGTAATTTATACTGACTTCTCTCGTGCTTTCAACAAGTTTAATCACATTAGGTTGATCCAGAAACTAGAGGCTTTTGGTTTTCATGGCAATGTACTCAAATGGTTTAATAGTTATTTCGGCGTTTGGCGTCTTGCTGTTAAGTTTAAGGGTGTCTACTCTCGCGAATTTATTGCAACGTCCGGCATACCTCACGGATCGCACATGGGTCCCTTGTTGTTTAATATTTATGTTAATAACATTATACACATATTTATCATTGTTATGGACCTTCTTTTTGCTTATAACTTGAAAATGTACACCATCATTACTTCTCTTGAGGACGCTGCTGCAGTTCAGAAAGATATTAGAGCCTTGCACCTGTGGTGCCTTGATGAGATAATTTGGAATATTTCTGAATGTGAAATAATCCGTTTTTCGCCAACAATATATCCTGTGGAATTCCAATACTCGATAGACGGGTCTGTCCTTGAAACTGTTCAAGTAATGTGTGACCTGGAAGTTTTTGTAGATGATGAGCTCTATTTTCTCCAACATTTGATTTTTGTACTGCTAAAGGTTTGAAGATGCTGGGACTTATCAAACGTCACCCTGTTGAAATTAAACAACCATATACTTTACGCTTATTATATATTGAGTTAGTTAGACCTATTCTAATGTACTGTTCACAACTCCGCTCTCCACATTATGCCTCGCATATTAAAAAATTGGAAAAGGTTCAACATAGGTCTCATAGGCGGCAATTATATTAGGTTTTCCTGATCCACGATTGTCGCACGACTATTCGCAGATTGCTGCCGTTTTAAATATCAGTTCTTTGAAGATACATCGTAGAGCGCGAGATATTCTCTTTTTGCACAAGATATTAAATAGAATCATCACATGTCCTCGATTATTCGAAAGTGTACATTTACATGTACCGAGTAATTACCTACGATACCTGCGATCCTCTACAGACCTATCTGATGTATTTCATCACTGTGAGAAGAAGGAATTGTTTCAGGGCTAATTTCAGGTATTAAAATAAGACTCCGAACAAAACAGTCTCGAGTGGTACTAAAATGAAACCATTGGTTGGATCCCAGCGTTATTTGTTTTACATTAAAGATAGCAGGATGAAGTTATACTATTCAAAAACAGAACACGCAAAAATTGATATCGTAAAAAAAGAGATATCCAGTTTTTACAGTGATGCATACACATCCAGATCCAATTTCGGCGAACACTCACCAATATCTCGAATTACCAGAATCGCGAATGATTTAGATAAGAAAGGGCTTATTCTTTTCGGCCCTTCATACTCTGGTTTCTCCGCAAGCATCAGATCGCACATTTCAGTAGATTTTTCTCAAATTTAGATTGACTTCAGATTAAGTTTAGATTCGGCTCACATGTTATTAGATACCTCTTCTTATTAACGTTTGAAATTGCGCTACTTGCTCGTCATTTGAGTGAATGAAGAAATAAAAAGATATTACGGGAATTCAAAAAATTTACAAATATTTTCGAGGATTTTAAGGAATTTTAACAGATTTTATGAGATTTGAAGAGGTTTTGATGATTTTACGGAATTTCAAAAGATTTTGAGAGATTTCAAAAGATCTCAAAGTATATCCGTGCACTTTTAAGGATTTTGTAGGATTTTGAGGAATGAAGAACGGTTTCCGCAGCTTAACAGGATCTTAAGGGAATCTAGGGTATTTGCGGAGATTTTGAAATATTTAAAAAGAAGTCACAGAAATTCTAATGATTTTTCAGGATTTTAAGAGATCCCGAAGTATTTTCACGAATTTTGAAGGATGTCAGGGGATTTTTATTGGATTACGAAGATTTAAGGCGATTTGAAAGGATTAAAAGAAACTTTACAGATTTCGATAGATTTTACGGGAATTCAGAAAATTTGCAAGTAGTTCAAAGGATTTTAAGAGATTTTAACGGATCTTAGGGAATTTAGAGGGGTTCTGATGATTGCACAGGATATCAAAGGATTTTAAGAGATTACAAAAGATTCTATAGTATATCCGCGGATTTTATAGGATTGCAACAGATTGGAGGGAATTCCAAAGAATTTATACGAATATTATGAAGGATTTTAAGCGTTCTTGAGAATTTTTAATGGGCTTAAAAAGATTTTGATGTATTTTAAAATATTTTTATGGATTTTAAGGAGTTAGAAACTATGTCCACGGAATACGAAGGATTTTAAAGGACGTCAGGGGATTCTAATTGGATTTCAAAGATTTAAAGTCATTTCATAAGATCTCAAAAGATTTCACAGGTATTTAATTATTTGCAAAGATCTTGAATGATTTGAAGGGAATTTCAAAGGATATATAGAGATTTAGAGCGTTTTCAATGATTTCACGGGATTTCAAAGGATTTTAAGAGATTTAAAAAGATTCCAAATCTTTTCCATGGACTTTAGAGGATTTTGTAAAATCTTAAAGGATTCGACGAAATTGCAAAGGATTTCCAAATATCATAAAGAATTTCAAGGGTACTCGAGACATTTTAGTAGCTCTTAACAGATTTTAGAGAATTTAAAAATATTTCTAGGGATTTAAAGGAATTTGATAGCATGTCAAAAGATTTTACAGGAATTTAGAAAATTTGCAGATATGTTTAAGGATTTCAAGGGATTTAAACGGATTTTATGGAATTTGAAGGGGTTTTGATGATTTTACAGAAGTTTAAGGAATTTTAAGAGATTACAAAAGATTCCATAGTATATCCGCGGATTTTAGAGGATTTCAAAAGAATCAAGTGAATCTCAAAGGATTTACGAAAATTCTGAAGGATTTCAAGGGATCTCGAGGATTTTCAATGGCTTCGAAAATATTTCAATGTATTTTAAAATATTTTTAGGGATTCTAAGGAATTAGGAACAATGTCTACGGAATACGAGGGATTTTATAGGATGTCAGGGGATTCTGATTGGATTTGAAAGATTTGAAAGAATCTCATGAGATGACAAAAGACTTCACGGGCATTCAAGAGATTTGCAAAGATTTCAAACGATTTCGAAGGAATTTTAAGGGATATATAGAGATTTGAAGAGGTTTCAATGATTTTACGAGAATCTAAAGGATTTTGAGAGACTTCAGAAGATTCCAAAGGTTTTCCATGGATTTTAGAGGATTTTGCAAGAGTTTAAAGGATTCAACGGAATTGCGAAGGATTCCTGAATATTATGAAGAATTTTGAGGGTTCTAGAGGAATTGTAATGGCCTTCAAAAGATGTTAGCAGATTTAAAAATATTTCTAAGGATTTTAAGGAACTAAGAACGATTTCCGCGGATTACGAAGGATTTTGAAGGATGCTAAGGGATTTCAATTGGGTTTTGAAGATTTGAAGGGATTTAAAGAAACTTGACAGCATTTGAAAAGATTTAACGGAAATTTGAAATATTTGCAAGGATTCCAGAGGAATTAAAGGGATTTTAGGAGATTTAAAGCGGTTTTGGTGATTTCACATGATTTTAAAGGATTTCAAGAGATTTGAAAATACTTCAAATTATATTCATGAATTTTAGAGGATTTTGTGAGATTTTAAAGGATTTGATGGATTTTAAAGAGATTTCCGAATATTATGAAGGATTTTAAGGGATTTCGAGGAACTATAATGTCTTTCAAGAGATTTTAAGGGAATTTATAATATTTTTATTGACATTAAGGAATTGAGAATAATTTCTGCGGATTGCTAAGGATTTTCACAGATCTCAATGGGAATTCAAAAGATCTGCAAAGATTTGGAAAAAAATTTGAGGGATTCTAAAGGATTTGAAGAGATTTGGAGCGGTTCCGATGATTTCACAGGATTTCAAAGGATTTTAAGAAATTTCAGAAGATTCCAAAGTATATCCATGGATTTTAGATAATTTCGTAAGACTTTCAAAGATTTAGCGGATTTTCAAAGGATTTCCGAATATTATTTTATAGGATTAGAAGGGATTTTTAAGATTTCAAGCGATGTCACGGAATTTCAAAGAACTTAAAGGGATTTCCACAGTTTTCAAAGAATTTTGCAGGGACTTCAATGGCTTCTGAAGGGATTTCAAGAATTTCAAAATATTTCATGGAGTCTCGAAGAATTTCAAGGGATTTACACAGGTTTTAAAGGATTTCAGGGGTTTCCAAGGAACTTAATAGTTTTAATTTCATGAGATTGGGTACGGTATCCATGGAATTCAAAGGGTTTCAAGAAAATTTCACATGATAGAGAAAGTTTTAAGGGATTTAAGAAATTTTCAAAAGAATTCATGGGATTTCAAAGGATTTCAAAGATTTCCAGTGATTCCACTTCGCTTTCAATAACTGCATATTCGGTGAGGTATTTTTACTATTTGACATTGAAGACAATCTATTACAACAACAAAATGTTTTGATTCTTGTAAACTGAGGTATGAGGGAACCAAGCAAGGCCACCCATTGGGGCCCTCGTTGAATATCTGAAATTTAAGGTTCAACTTCAAAAACATATCAAATTTTTAACAAAAATGCATTTTTTGTAAGTTTGAACTAAAAAAACGCGGGCCCACGTGGGTTTTTCCCTATGGAATGTCCACATGGGCCCCTGACGGGCGTAAACATTTTGAAGAGGGCTAAACAGGGCTTTTTCTACATGGGACTCTATTGAATTTCGATTAATTGAAAATACATTATTGGAAATACATTCGATTTCATGGAATTCGATCCAAATCCTTCAAGTTTTGAGTCTTGTATTTTGTCCAGTGAAGCTGAATTCACATAATATTAGGCTGCATTCATTTTAATTAATTCTAATTCCTTGAAATCGTCCGTTAATCACTGAAATTTATTTTTAATTTAGTTTACTTCTCTCATGTTAAGTTTAATTTCAATGCATTTTGTGAAATTTCATAAAAATTCAATTGAAATCCATTCATTTCCCTTGAATTCTATTAAATTTCAGTACATTCTGTTCAATTTCGTACAATTCTGCCAAATACGATTGAATCCCGTTGAGTCTCTCTGACATTATATTCAAGTCCGTTTCTTTTCGTCAAATTTCAATGAATTTCGATTCTTTATATTGAATTCCATTCAATTGCGTTGAATTCCATTGAGTTCCCTTGAATGATTTTGAATTTACTTAAATTCTTTTTAAAAAATTGGAAATCCGTTATAATTACTTTGACATCTCTTGGATTTAGTTGATTTCATATTGTATTCATTCGAAGTTACTTGAATCCGGTCAACCTTACTCCAGATTTATTGATTTGAGTTTAATAAAAAAGTAAGGTTTTTCAAATTTAAGAGATAAAGAACAATTTTTTTTATCATATGTAAAATATCGTTTCATTATGCTATTTTCGTGAAATTCCCAATCTCTTTGTTTCTCAACTATTTTTTTTCTAATTTTAGAAAAACAATGATATCAATGAAAAAAGTGAATTTTACAATTAGGCAATTGAAAGTTTTAAATCTATGAAAATTATTTCAATTTCTTTCACATATGATCATCTTCGAAATGTGTGGCCAAATGATCCATAAGAACTCCGGTTGATGGTGGTTTTCGAGTGAAATGAAATTATTTTTCTCTCAGAAATTAACAAAATAATTTTTTTTCCAGGTTTAAATTAACCATGGGACTCAATCGAGGCTGGTTGTCTAATTTATCTTGAAGATCGATTATTTTAATCATAATTAATTTTATAATCTTTTAGTACATAGCGGGGATTCGCTACCGTTATTCAATGTAGAGGTGAATATAGTGATACTTGTCGTCAATGACAAGAAATTCAACTATATAAAAATAATATACAAATGCTATAAAAGCGCAATATCACTAAATCATCACTTCTTCCCATAGACACAAGTCCTGATTCTCGTTTCAATATATTTTCACAACTTCTCATAAATCCTTAAACAATGAGGTCTCCGCCGAGATTCGTGGGAGGTATCGACTGGGGAATCGGCTCTTTCCTAAAGACACTGGCGTTCATCTTCCCGCTTGGTGCCCACGCAGTGGCGTTAAAAAAAGGGGAATAAACGAGAGCCATCCCCATAAAATATGCGTGCTCGCCGCGGGTGATTGTCTTAATGCCTCGGTCAAGTAACCATGTACGAGGTGTGTTCAAAAAGTATCGCGAATTTTGAATTTTCGCGGGTTACGTATATTCGAATTTCGATTTTTTTGTG
>JAUMHM010000085.1:16154550-16175741 GCA_032362435.1 Melikaiella ostensackeni | reverse complement strand
TTCTTGCCCCAGCCTTGCAGGTACAATAATATCCTAATATAGCTTCATCCTCTCCATTTTCGACTTGATCGTTTTCAGCTTCTACTCGAAAAGATATCCACGATTGATAGCGAGTATCGTTTCTAAATTGAGAGTATATTCTGATTATCAAGAAGTCTGGTGAATCTCTGCTTATATAAAGTTCAAAGTTATCAGTATTTTCATGTTCGAATTTGTCCTCAACGTATGAAGGAGCTACCATAATTCAAGTTGGTATGTGCCGAGCGTCAATCGACGTAAATATTGAAAATCTAATCGAGGAAACTCAGGAGCGTGTTCCTGATTCGAACGCTCCCACACAGTGTTTCTTCTGGCAAGATTTTCAGCCTCAACTAACGCTTGTACCACATTCGCGTCATTCAATCGAGTTTCAATCTCTCGCGCTAGGGAAACAGTTTTATCCATCATTTGTAGAGGTATTCGATATTTATTTATCGAGGAATTTGACAACTGAGCATAATAACTAGGTCCGATACTTCAAAATGAAGCTTAATTGTACCTCATTTTAGAACCCGTTGAGTTTTGGACTTTGTGCCCGTAAGGACATTTGTTCAGGGTGTCGAGACGCGTAACATATATAAAGTTAAGTTACATTGACCAAAACCACTCTTTCAAGTAGAGAAAATGGCCAAGCCAACTTGAAGAGCCGATACCCCCATTATACTGACTTCGGCGGGCCTTATCTTGGGACTCTTTGAGTTTTGGGCTTTGTGCCCATTAAGACATTTGTTCAGAATGACGAGACACGTAACATATAAAAAATTCAGCCAAATTAACGAAAACCACTTCTCCCGTAGGCGTGTTACGGGGTCCTTTATACTGGGAAGTACCATATTCCATTTGTGTGCATTCTGTTCAATTCTTCCGCGCTTTGTTTTGCAATATTTCAGCTAAGTATAAAAATATAATGAAAAGTGTCGATTTTCTAAAATTTAAACCAATATCAAGCAATGTCGAGCGCGAAGCGCGAGTGTCATGATGAGAATATATTCCTCAAACCTGAAGAAGTTTTGAGAAAGTCTTCATATTCACTTAATGTTTAAGCATGAATATCAATTATTTGTTCATCGAGGACCAATACTCGCGTAGAGCGAGACACATTACGCGCGGCACAGGCGCGCTCAAATTTCCCACGAAACGAGAGCACGCGGTTTTTATCTTCTTTCAATAATTTCAATTTGAAAGTGTACAGGACGTGATTCTAAAAAAAGTTTAGTTTTCGAAGCCCTAGGTTTAAAATGCTTCAGTTTTGAAAGCTCAAATTTGAAAATATTTGTTTGTAGATTTCTTAGTTTTTAATCGTTCAATCCGACACATTACAAATAAGGATCATTTCGTGTTCACAGTTTTCAATTTAGATTTTCGAATCATCTACAAAAATATTTGTTTCTGAAAGAAATCTATTTCTGAAGGTTGTATATTTCGAAAAGGGGAATATTTGTAGCCATACGCGCAAAAAAAGTAAATCGTAAGATTTACAGTTTCAGTGTACAAAGCCGCGAGTTCCTCAAACAACATGACAAATTTTAAGGTTTACAGTTTCGCTTAGAGTTTGAAAAGTTAAATTTGACACTTTAACATTCTCATCACAATGAGAAGGTATTGGTTTTATGTGGAAGTTGACTTTCGCAGATTTTATCAAATCTCGACGTTTTCGGACACACTGATTGAGAAAAAAATTGATTTTACGTCGGTGTCTGTCTGTCGTCGCTATCTTTTTCATTGCCTGTGAACACGATGATATTCAAAGGAATTATTCGATTAGATCTTCCTGTCAAGTTCTATCAGAATTGTATGGAGCACCTCTTCCGAATAGATCAAAGTGTAGTGCCCCCACTATGTACTGATGTCGCTACAAGCTTCAAAGTAAAAAACTTTCCATCCAACAGGTCGCGCCACTCTCGGCCAGACACTCATTCTTTAAAGTACAGCAGTAATGCGTTGGGGATAAAATATTATGATTAATAAATATCGTGAAATTATAAGGGAAACTGGAAAGGGAGGAAAGGATCTTTTCGGAGGAGACGCTTTATACAATTCTGATAGAACTTTACTTACAGGTAACTTCGTTTAATCAGTAAATTGTATTTCGCGCCTCTTCCTGAACATCAAAGTATAGTTGTTTAAAGTCATTACGGCAATTACGTATCAAACGAATTGTAATTAGAAAATAAATTACAAATATCAAGTTTCACTCAAAATAGCATTTGCAAATGCTCCTTGTGTTGAAACAAAAACGCCAAGCCACACCGGGCGTTCGCAACTAAACTTTAGAGCGCGTTTTCTCAAGATTACGTTTTCAAAATCGGTATGCAGGATTGTGAGAGAACTATTTGACCTGTTTACTCGAGTAAACACTCATTTCGTAAAATATTAAATATGCAAGTGCTTGAACCACAAAAATTGGGGAAAAAGTTTTTTTAGCAATTCATACCTGCAGCAACAAAAATTTGTTGAAAATAGGACTTTTTTTGTTTATATGATTTTATTGCTTGATTTTGGAAATTTATTAAGTTTGAGAGGTCCATGCACTTAAGAAAAGCCTGCCAATTATGAATAAATTTTCGTTTTGTGTGTCAGATGAAAATTCCTGACTGCAGCGTGCATACCGCAAAAGTCTTCTGCAGCGAGAAGTTTCGGGAGATCGTCCATCCATCCGCCAGTTTGAATTTTTTTTACGAACAACAAAATTTTTTTTAACTTCAAGCATGTATTTAAATACACGCGAAAGACCATTGACCGGTCGTGTTGTTATTTTCTCTAAATAAAAAATCGAGAAAAACCACCATTTCTTGAGGGTCTGGACAGAGTTCACCCCTTAATGCGAATAGAATCTCCATGTCTTTCAATATTCCGGATATCAATCAGAAGAGGAGTCTGCATGTGATGAGTCGGCCAATTATAGACCATGCAAAAAAGCAATAGCAGAACGACAACCATAAAGAGTACCCGCAGATGCGCTTCCTTTAAATTCATTAGATTGAAATTCTATAACCCGTGGGATATTCGGCTCGTACATATCTATATTATTTCGTAGACAAAATGACCACCACTTTTTCAAACTGGAATCATACTGCTTGATCTAAGAATCTGACTGGGACGACATCATGATTGTAGAAGCTCCTTCCGGAACACTTCTCCTTGCAAGCGCTTCCCAGAGAGCACACCGTGAACCAGGGTAATCTTTTCCCAAATGGAATGAGTGATTCAAAGTGGATGAGTTTGTCTATTCAAAGAACGTAGAAAATTAGGGTTTGAATTGGAATGAGTTGGATCAGAAATTGAGAGAGAAGAGTAAACAGGAAACCAGGGCTTAGCTGGCCAAAGTATTCTGTTTCTGGTTCCAACAATTTGGATTCGAAATCAGCTTCAACGTTATCCTGGGATCGAACATATGAAGCAAAGATCCAAAATCTTCTGTGCTCGCACCACACCAAAATCATCTTGGCCAATAAACTAAGTTTCGGTAACTGAATACCACCCATCTTATTGATATAAGCAATAGCGGCGGTATATTCTATCCTCAATAGAAGATCATAATTTTTTAGGTTGTCAGCAAAGCATTTGAGTCCGAAAAAGGCTGACAACAGCTCAAGATAATTAATGTGACACAATTTCTCTTGTTCACTCCAAAAACTGTGCGTTCGGTGGCCATCAGAGAAAACACCCTAACCGGATCTTGATGCATCGAAAAAGATCTCTAAGACAGGCTGAGATTGTGAAATAGGTCTTATTGCACAGTCAATATAATCCAGCTACCGCTGAAAATCCAGATTTAACTTAGATGAAAGGGACATATACGCGTCAAAATTACCGTTACTAGATTTCAGAGTCAAAAACTTTTCCCTTTAATCTCCTTTATATGAACCCAGCCGTACGTTAATAATGTGCAACTTGCACCTAAGGTACCCATGAAGGCCGCCAACTCCCTGATACTGCATTTGTTCAATTACGAAAATTTCTTAATCTGTAGTTTCACTCTTTCTTTCTTGTCTTGCGGGAGTTTAATAGTCATATTCTGAGAAATATAAACGAAACCCAAGTATTTACCTAAAATAGACGGAACCGTCTCTTTTCACTGTATATAATGAAAATTCCATCTGAAACCGTTTCTTTTTATTTTTGATGAACATTCATTTTTATTATTCACTAATCGTTTTAAATTCAACAAAAAAACCATTAAATCATTTATATACACAAATTAAAATCCACTTTAAAACTTCTGCCCCTTTGCGCCACTGCACAGTTACGTCGCATTTCACAGAAAAACGGCACAAGATACAATAAAATATTTAATGGTATTTTAAAACTGTTATAAAAACCGAAACAAAATTTTCCTTCTTATGAACCCTTTCATGCTCCAAGAACGCAATAAAAAAATGAGAATTTGCCCGCTAACCGGGGAGATTTTGGGCAGTCTTTTTTAGAGTTTTGAATGGGGCTTGAAACTCTTATGGTTTAGAACACTATTGACAAATTTCAAATGTTTTAATGCATGTATAGTTATTGCAAAGCAGAAAAAAGGCGGGAGAAAAGCAGAAACTTTTTCATTTTATTTTTAGTGTTTATCATGAAAAACAGCTACCTTTCGATTGAATTCCGCATATGAGCGTCTAGGAGAATATAATTTCAAGAAAAGAGGGACCCCTACTCCTGCACCGCTATGAGCGAAAGTAAGGCTGCTCAGAGTTACGATCACGCGTCCGATTTAATTCCGCGATCTGATGTGTCTCTGAAGTTCGGTTGAGTCCTGTTTTCTCTTTATATTTCGCAGTAACGCTACTCATCGATGAATACTTATTAACTTATTAACTTACTATGCGTTTCATTTATGAAGGCCCCACTGAAATTCATCACTTCTACTCAGTAAAAAAATCACAAAGAAACGGCACAATGATTAGAAGAAAGCTTATTTTATCCCACATCACATAATGTAGCGCTCATTCAAATAATAAATTAAGTGTCAAAAATACGGCGTGCGAATGGTAAAAAAGTGTTGATTTGTCGTGTCTGGTCGTCGTTACTCATCTTCAACCCACTTTATCTTCGCAAATAAATATTTTAAAATGACGAAAAAAATCACAGCAATTCTTTGATATTGTGACTACGCTATGCTATCAATTGAAACTCAATATATACAAAATTGTTATCATAATATGCATATAATCATAAAGATGCCTATTTCTCTCACTTTTTGCAGTACAAAGTTGCATTTGGGCTTGAAAGAATTGTTTAAATTTTGTGAATACAGTGATGCAAAAATTGAATAAATAATACCTAAATTTGACTTGTTCTAAACAATTTTAATTTTAAGCTTAGCGCTTGGTTGTGGATAGTCATCAATTCCGCCACAGCTACCCGATTTCTCTTCTCCTCTAAGTGCGCAACGACACTACCCCTCACTAGACTTGAAGTAGCTGCTCGAGCAGCAGCAGATTTTTTGGTAAATACGTTTCCTAATAATAATCTCTGAAACCAGTAAACTCAGCCATTAAACTTTAAAATCGATTATGAATTGCCTTTTTTATGCTGGTTTGGAAGTAAACTCGAAATTGATGAAAAAATTTCATTTCAAGAAATAGTTTCGCGCAAGGTTCTTTTGGAAAAATCTAATACTTCGTTTTTGGGGGTTTTTGGGCACCTAATATGAGAAAAATAATCGCCAGCTGAATCGCTAGCATGATTGCGCAGAATTTTGGCTGGAATTTAAAAAAGTCTTTCGAAAAACCCATATATATTTTGCTAATTAGTTTCACGCCTTTGAAATGCACGTGGAAGCAACATTCTTAACTTGACAGTCGTTCCGAAATAATACTAACTATTTAATCAATTGTTAAAAGGTTCCCGAGTCAAGTTCATTTTTAAATTAAAGTTATACTATTTAGTGAAATTTGGAAAATTTCAAAGAAATATTATTTCATTACTTCGGCAACGCACCCTTGCCTACGACTTTGGATATGAAGGTATCTGTTTCTTGAAAAGCGAGGAAAGAGTTCTGAATGCCGGTAGGAGCACCTTGCTGTGACTTCACACCACTGCAACGAAGCGCTAAATCAAAATTAATATTGTTCAGAACAATTTAAGTTTAGGTATCATTTATTCAATTTTTGCATCACTTTATTCACAAAATTTATACGATATCGCAGGTTAAAGTCAAGTAACAACGAACAGACATGAAAACTCCACGCTTTTTTACCTTTCGCACGCCGTATTTTTGAAACTTAATTTCTCATTTGGATGAGTGATACATTATGTGATGCGGAATAAAATAAGCTTTCTTTTAATCTACGAGCCGTTTTTTAGTGACTTCTTTTCACTGAGTAGCTTAGAGTAAAAGTGACGAATTTCAGTGGGGCCTTGCTAAATGAAGCCCATGGTAGCATATTAGGTCGCGGAACCAAATCGGCTGATCTTGAATAAACCGACGCATCTCAGTACGGAGTCGTAAGTGGGAGAATCCTCAAACACGAAATAGGTGGAAGTGAAATTAAATAGGACGGAACTAAATCGGAAGATATCTGTATTTATATTTAATAACATATGTAACATTTGTTATAAATATTAACTATAATATATTACATTACACTTACGTACGGAATGGAGAACACCTACAGATATAAGGAGTGAAACGGTGCTAATAGTCTTCATTTTTCTTAATAGACAGAATCATAGAGAACAGTCAAACTTATTTTTCGAGAATTTCGTGTGGACACGCACTCGATAAATGACTGCTTATATACTAACGTTTATTACTTTCATGCGATAACAACGCCTTATTTATTCTTTAATAATTAGAGTGGAAGGAGCATAATTTTTAATCTTAGATGTCAAAACTTTCCATATTTGCTATTCTTATCTTTTAGAATCTTCAGAATTATTTACAACGTGTGTTACAGATTGCGTAGTAGAAGCAGTAATAAAGATTAGAATTATTTAGTTTATATTTTAAGTTGCTGTCTCATGTATAAAAATGAGAACAAGGATAAATAATTTCAATATTCCATAATACGGTATGATAAGATTCAGACAAGTTGTAGTAAGACTTAAAAATTCACAACTTCAAATATCAATAAGCATAAAGTTTTAAAAGTCGATAACAATCCAAATTCGATGTTGAAAATTATACAAGTGAAACTTTTTTTTTGGAAGTTTCACTATTCTCAAATTTAACTTTTCCAATTTTTCAGCTTTTGAAATATGAACATTGTAGATTTGGATTCAATTCCATTTCATCTGAGTCAGCTGCAGCTTACATTTAAAAAAATGTTGATACCTAATTATAATGATGATACAGGTTTTTAGGCCGCATGTTATTCACATCAATTCAATAGATTATATTTTTATAGCAAACTTGGATTTTCAATGTGTAAAAGTGAAGAAAAATGTCATATTTATGTGCATTACAAAGTCGAAGAAACCCTTTTTTCACAATGTAAAATATAATTTAATCGAATCAAACGTATTCATCAGTTTTTGATCTTTCATTTTATGTAGGCAAATTTATTTCTTTGTCGAAACATTGGTCAAAAATTGTATTTTAGAAACAAATAAAGAGTGATTCTGACGGAAGGGTTTATGATTGTTGTGATTTTATAAAAATCCAACCTTTCTTCTCGAAGTAATTTTTTGGTTTATTTTCAAACTAGTGATCGGACTCAAAAAATTTTGATAAGCACAATAGCCACTGTTGGCCCCAGTGAGAGACAAGATGAAATTCTTCAAAGTAAGCCGCCTTCAAAGGGCCTCGAGAAAGCTAAGCTGGGCATTTTCCGTCTTTTTTCCAATTTCAAAAATTTCCAAACCCACACAGTGGTGCGTGTCTGCAAAAATTATTCCAAAACGTACGAAGCGATGTTTTTAATTTTTCAAATTTTTGCCTTTTTTTAAAAACAAATTCACAAAAAATGTACATTCTCAAGAAACATCTTCTTCTTAGCTCATAACCCATAGATATATTGGCATTCAACTTGAATTACATCCTGAGCTCACACAAAAGGGAAATAATTTGTTTATTGTCAAATTCTGTTGTTACAAACAAAGACACAATTTTTCTACTTTCCACGAAAGAATTATCATGACTTAACATTTAGTTTTGTTATAAATAATTTAAGCTAACAAATAGAAAATTGGCATCCTTTTTTTGCGGAAAAGAACTTTTTTGCATCTTATATGTATCGTAATAGCACATCAGACTTATTATTCTGCAAAATATTGTGAACACTCAACATTCATCTCTTTTATAAATAATTGAAGAACCACGTACACTAACGTATTTTGAGGTATCGCTTACGAATGTAACAACGAGAATGACATTTACGAGGTCAATTTGAAAAAATGGTCGTAAAATTGCCGAAAATAATAATGATTCGTAATTTTTCGATCTGGAAAAAGGGCAGAGTGTGACAGAACTTCCCTCTTCCCTTTTCCAGCTCAAAACAATTACCATTTCGAATGAACAAAAATTTATAAACATTTGAAATTGAATAACGGAACAAAATTTATTTATGATATAATTTTAATGTTAACCATAATAATATCGATGAAGAAAAGAACAATATGTAAAAAAAAGGATACTGGAAAAGGTGAGACCACATGCTGTTATTAGAATTTAGATACAATGTTCATTTGTACTTGTTTATGAGCTATCCAACATTCTTTACATTTTATGTAACATAATTTTCTGTAATTGCCTATTTATGTGATAAAAAAGCACAAACCCCCGATAAAACTCTTTTTGATGCACTATTTAGTAAAAAAATCGTAAATTGGAAAAAATCGTGATTTCAGACGGACATCAGAATTTCAATTGAAAAATCGATTAATTTTTTTCTCTCCCGATGTTTTATTCATTCTGACGCTAAAATGAATAACTTTGGACGAAAACATCAATCAAATTATGAAAATCAGGAAAAGTCGCGATTCAAGACAAATTACCGTATTCCGAAATCCGTATCCGAGCCAATCCAAAAAAGTTTGCAATTCCATTCGATACAAATTGGTTAAAAATTAATTCAATTTAATCCGAACTCCGATTAATACTGAATTTTCAATTCGATTTGGATTCGATTAATTTTAACATTATCACTAGTCTGACCAATTAAATGGTATTCTTCCCAGAAACAAAGAACCGATTGAAGAATTTGAATCGGTATAAGGCCTTAGTGAATTCGCAATATTCATTGACCATCTCCGAGAGCGACTGATTCACTATAATTTTAAATTTAACGTTTTTTTCATTTATTAAACATCTGTTGCACGTATATGTCTGATATTTGTTAAAAATGGATATGCATAACAGAATCTGACACTCGGGTATATAATTTGTTTCACTCGCTCGCTGATTTACAATTTTCAAATTTTTTGTAAAATATGGGAGCATAACCTCAAAAATCTCGAGCCGATTCAAAAAAATCGAAAACAAATGAAAAAAATGTCTGTTCAATCGGAGCTTTCTCATTTACAACGTCTGAATCGGAGTTAGCAGATTGAAATCATTTGAATGTTGAAGTCCGATTCAAACGGTTCATTTTAGTATCACTCGAGACTGTTTTTTCTGAGTCTTATTTTAATACCTGAGATGAGCACCAAAATAATACTTTGTTTTTACAGTGAGGTAAAAATTGCAGAGGCAATGACGTGTCTCTCAGTTTGACAGATAATACTGGAATAATTGAAAAAATGTGAACAATGGTCAGCTCAATTCAATGCTTGTCATTTTCTAGAGTAACCTGCACATGAAATCATTTTCGTTTATTACTTATATCACAGCTTATTTGCATAATAAAAAATCAAATCCAAGAATCTCAATGGCAGCAGCTGAAAATTAAGATTTTCAAATTGGAAAACTTAAAAACTTGATTCAAGGTTGAGACGATATATCAGTGAAACAATTTCTTATAGAAACCATGATATGTACTGGCAGCAATATTCTGGATATCTTGAGATATCGTCGGATTATCCCAGGGATATCGTGATTTCGGCCTTGTAGATTTATAGAATTATATCCTTCGCGATATCTCTAGGATTTCCTATTATGTGCCTGGGATGTCTCAGAAGATAAGTGGGATGTACTGGCGAAATTGATAATCGGAATATACTTCTCTAAAATTGAATAATATATTGGACCCTGTTTCATTGCTATATAAATGTGGTGTTGGGGTAGAAAATTAAGTTGGTAAGGAGTATGTTCATGAGGGGGAGTATATTCTTCGAATGAATCAGCTACAAAATATTTGTCTTGTCCTATATGTATTGTAGCTTCATAAGGAAGAGCATGAAAATAATTACAATTTTTGTGATCAGGATCTATAGGTTCGATAATTGAAATGAAATGAATGCGCTCTGCCGTTCGTATAAAAACCCAATAGTCGTCCAGGACGTGGGTGTGATTAGGCTGCATCCAGTCCGGTACGTGGTGGCGGGAGAATGAAGAGATGAGTCCTTCAAAAGAAGCAGAGTTCAACAGCCCTTCGTGGTTATGCCACATTTCCACACGAACGTGGTCCGGAAAAGGAAACTTCGAAACTCCAACTGCATCGAATTCAACAAAAAATAAAACACTTATCAAGTTTTGTGAATAGTAACTTAAAGGTTTAACAATTTTGAGCAACCACTGATCAATATAGAATGTTCAATGCATGCATAACATACATTTTTTTTGTGACACATGCACGAAATATTATTTGCTTTCCGAGGGATGTATAACTTGCAGGAAGTAGCTTATTGCAAAATCATGTAAAGAGCAAACATTCTCGATGTTTTAAGACATAAAGAGTCAGAAAAAATGATTCTTACGAAAATGTCTGCCTGTCGGTCTGTCTGTCTGTTGTCTGACGACGCGATAACTTTCGAAGGAATTTTCTAATTTGAATTTCCTCTTACACACTGGTTTGTGGTCCAAGAAGACAGGCTAAGTTCATCAGCCAGCCTTCTACTGCCAATTAAAATTAAAATTTTTCTGAAAAATTTGACAAAATATTGATCTGAATTTCTGTTTGCTGTTGATGAATTTTTTTAATTGTCTTGTATTTCAGAATCAAGGTCCCTTTAAATTTTCGAATACGATTTTCAATTTTAATTGCTATATTTTAGTGAGGATCTCAAAATCAATTTTTTCTCCTAAAAAATTTGACAAAAACTGACTCCAAATTTTTGAAATATTTAATCAGCTCGTCACTCAAAGTTTTGCCCCTGGCTTACCTTCTGAACCATGCGCAAGCGCGAACGATTTTTGTGCATTTTATTTAATTTTTTCTCGCTTTTTTAAAAAATTTTTCAGCTGAGTATAAACATATACCTGTAATGTGAGATGTCCATTTTCTAAAATTCAATTAATGTATTCCTCAAACCCGATGGAGTTTTGAGAAAGTCTTTATCTTCACTTAATGTTTAGGCATGAACATGAATTATTTGTTCGTCCAGGACCAAGCGCGTAGCGCGAGACACATGACGCGCGCCGCAGGTGCGCTCAAATTTCACGCGAAGCTCGAGCACGTGATGACAATGTGCTTGCGCGGCGGGCAGATTTTTTGTCTTTCTTAATACCGCCACTTCCGGCACTTTTTACAAGCCCCAAATAGCATATTGTGCTACAAGCTACATGTTTTATAAAACTGTCTTACCATTTAAAGTTGTACCCATTGGATAGTGATGCTTTAGTTTGCAGTATGAATTTGAAATT
The DNA here is from genome assembly GCA_032362435.1 of Melikaiella ostensackeni. Taxonomy (NCBI): domain Eukaryota; kingdom Metazoa; phylum Arthropoda; class Insecta; order Hymenoptera; family Cynipidae; genus Melikaiella; species Melikaiella ostensackeni. The sequence continues at coordinate 16,164,022 of JAUMHM010000085.1, read as the reverse complement.
AGAATAGTAGGTTATCTTAATGTTACCAACAGTTTAAGCCTCGGCAAGATAAAGATGGATCAACCAAAATCAGTTTTTAATTTAAGATTTGAAAAATATAACCATTGCAAATTTAACAGCACTTAACTGTGGAAGACTCCACGATGGAACAGTTTTGGTTTTATGTACCTGAAAATAATTTTCATCTTCTTTCAATGATTTCAATCTGAAAGTGTACAGGGCGTCATTCTGAAAAAAGTTTAGTTTTCGGAACGTCATTCAAAATTGTTCAGTATTGAAAGCTCAAATTTGAAAATATTTGTTTGTAGATCTCCTGATTTTTAATCGTATAATCCGAAACATTACAAATAAGGATCATTTCGTGTTCATAGTTTTCAATTTAGATTTTTGAATTATCTGCAAAAATATTTGTTTTAGGAAATAATCCATTTCTAAGGTTGTACATTTTGAAAAATGGAATATTTGTAGTCATACGCGCAAAAAGTAAATCGTAAGATTTACAGTTTCAATCTACGAAGCCGGGAGTTTCTCAAACCACATGATTTAGGGTTTACGGTTTCGCTTAGAGGTTAAGAAGTTAAATTTGACACTTTAACATTCTCATCACAAAGAGAATGTATTGGTTTTACGTGGAATTGACTTTCGCGGATTTTATCAAATCTCGACGTTTTGGGACTCACTGATTGAGAAAAAATGCATTGTACGTCAGTGTCTGTCTGCCTTCGTCATCCTCGTCATTATCTGAGAATACAATGACATGTGGAGGAATTATCCGATTGAATTTCCCTGTGATCGAAGAATCTAACAGGGGAGACATCATGATTGTAAATGCTTCTTTCGGAACACTTTTCCTTGCAAGCGCTTCCCAGAGAGCACACCGTCAACCAGGGTAATCTTTTCCCAAAGTGGATGAGTCTGTCTCTTTAAAGAACAAAAAAGATTAGGATTCGGATTGAAATAAATTGGATCAGAAATGAGAAGAGAAGAAGAAAGAGAAAAGAGGGAACCAGGGCTGAGCTGACCAAAGTGGCACAACAACTATACCTCTAGCTGAATCATCAATGATCTTCCTAAGCGCACGCAAAATACTTGCGAGTGAAAGAAAAGCATAGAAAAAATTTTTGCTCCAATCCAGAGTAAAAGAATTAACTGCTATCGATCCAGGGTCTCTAAACCAAGAAACAAAACGTTGACATTTCGCGTTAGCTCGAGTCGCAAATAAATAAATTTGTGAATCACTAAGACTTTGACGAATTGCTTGCAATGTAGAGTGTTCAACGTTATCCTGGGATCGAACATAAGAAGCAATGATCCAAAGTCCCCTTTGCTCGCACCACTCCCAAATCATCTTAGCCAATAAACTAAGTTTCGGAAACTAAATACCACCTATCTTATTGATATAAGCAATGGCGGTGGTATTATGTATTCTTAATAGGTCACAATTTTTTAGGTTTCTAGCAGAGCATTCAAGTCCGAAAAAAGCTGACACCAGCTCAAGATAATTTATGTGACACAATTTTTCTTCTTCACTCCAAAACCGTGCGTTCGGTGGCCATCAGAGAAAACACTCCAGCCAAATCTTGATGCGTCGGAAAAGATCTCTAAAACAGGCTGAAATTGTGAAAAATGTCTTCTTGCACAGTCAATATGATCCAGCCACCGCTGAAAATCCGGATTTAACTTAGATGAAAAGGACATATACGCGTCAAAATTACCGTTACTAGATTTCAGAGCCAAAAGCTTTTCCCTTCCAAACTTTTCATATGAATCCAGCCGTATGCTAATGCTCTATAACTTGCACCTAAGGTACCTATGAAGGCCGCGAACTCTCTAATACTGCACTTTTGCAATTGAGAAAACTTTTTAATCTGTAGTTTTACTCTTTCTTTCTTGTCTTGCGGGAGTTCACTAGTCATATTCTGAGAATAATAGACCGAACTCAAGTATTTACCTGAAATAGACGGGCCAACTGACTTTTCTTATTATTTATAACAAAACCAAGGCTCTCAAATAATTGATAAGTCATTTGGACATTAGTCTGACATTCAAGAAACGAATTTGCAAAAAGAAAATGTCGTCGAGGTAGATAACCGAAACATAACATCTTTGGCGAAGGCTGGTCATTATAGGTTTCATTAACTTAGTGAACAGATAAGGAGCCGTACAAAGTCCAAAAGGTACGCAATTATACTGATACAGCATACTGATACTGATACGCATCCTTCAAATCAATTGACGCCAGCAGTAAGCCGCGCTTTAACAGTTGTCTTACCGTTCTACCATCTTCTAGATTGAAATGTTGGGTTTCAATAAAACTATTTAATCTACGCAAGTTCAAAATCAACTGATCCAAACCGTCGGATTTAGGGACAACGAAAATTCGAGATAAAAATTGCTCAGGATGAGGATCGCATTTTTCTATCGCTCCTTTGCCCAATAGAACATTAATTAAGCCACGAATCTTCAATCTTTCTTGTGCAGACCAAGACGATTCAGTCGGAGGAGACTGCTGTTCCACTTTTTCTGAGAAAGGAATTATGTAACCTGAGACCCAGCTCAGGATAGTTACATCTGATGTGAACTTGGCCCAAATTTTCGCAAACAAGGCTAAGAGACCCGCAGGATAACGTTCTTCTAGGTGTTTTTCTTTGCAGTCACTTGTTCTAGTCTCTGATTCGTCGGTTTGCCTCGAAGAGACGGCTTCTGGAAATGGTGCCGACCGTAATAAATTGTACTTCTGTCCGTTGCCTTCAAAGTAGTAATTTTGTTTGAATTTGTGTCGCCGGGTCAGGCTCTTGAAGTTTTTTGGACCTCCTTTCTTTTCTGGCAAGGCTTTCGCATTCGGCTTCAAATTCTTCGAAGTTTGTTGTACAGCTTTGACAGCTTTCAATTGCTCGGATTATTCTCTCGCAAAAAGCCAATTATCAAATGGTAGATCGTTTAACATATCTCGAATGGGAGTTGCTATATTCTTCAAAATTAAGCTTCTGAGAATCAAGGTTTTATCGTATTGAAGATCTGCCAAAATTCTCATTACACTATTGAGAAATTTTGAAAACTGTTTTTGCTCCGGCAGATTGGAGTTCAGAACTAGTTCTATGGTTTTCTACCTCCAGCGAGCGATGCAAAAATCTTTTCCTGCTATTCTATCATCCTTTCATCCCTTTTCTGTATCGTGCTGTCTACAGCAGCCCTAACCTCCAGATTCAATTTGAGAGAATTAATCATTAAACAATTTACGGGGGAGGGAAATTCTTTAGTAATTGCTTCCTCTTTTCCGATGAGAGACCTTTGATTATAATATTAGTACAGATTTCAGCTAAGCGATCACGAGCTGCAGGAGCTCAAACTCGATCAAGCACCAGCCTTTCTCAAAAAATCTGCAGATCTTCTTGTTCAACATCAGATGAGCGAACTGGCGACTTTCTGCCAGATCTGGTGGCTTCTGACTAACTGGTGCCGGAGAAGCGACTTGATCAGTGGATTTATCCAATTTATCCGCGTCATTATTCGAATCAGGAACAGACTCCATTCTAGATAAACTCGTCTCTTCAGAAAAACGAGGCCGATCATAACTTCTAAACGGGCTGTCAGGTAATCGTCGATTGTCATTATATTCTCTTTGAGAAACGCTTCTTTCGTGACATTGAGAACGTCGATCTCCATTGTATTGTCTATTTTCACTTAGGAAACCGCCTCATTCGTGACTAAATTGTCGTCGTCGTTGACTGATAGAACGACTTCAAAAGTGGCTTCGAGAGCGGTTTCTTCGAATGTGACTTGAAGAACGCCTTCAAAAACGCCATGGAGAGCGAATTCATGAACTACTTTCGCTATGCTGAAACACTGAGCTCAAAGAACGGCTTTCGTGACCACCTGACAATATAATATACTGAAAGTCCCTAACAAGTCAGACTTTGGTTCTCGCCTAAAATGGCCTTGAACATATAGCGGAGCGAATCCAATGTCAACAATCAGGGCCGTATGAGCTATTTCCAGTAGGAATAGATAATATTGATTAACTTAATTTTGTACGAATCAAGATTTTTGTTATCATAAAGTATGGACCTTTTTCATAATGAAGACTAATTAATGAAAAGAGAATCTTATGCGCGTATTTAAAAATTAATGCGAAATATGCACAAGAGTGTTCCCACTGCCCACTTTGTTCGTATGGTACTGGACGAGTTTGCTGGCTCAAGAGTGCCGCTCCCTGCACCCCTTTGACGCCTGATCCTCAAACAAGATTCTCAGAATAAGATATTGCGCACTGACTTATTAGGGACTTTCAGTGTAAAAGAAATTCCAATAGAACGCAATCAAGGCTAGCGAAGCCACAACTTAGTTGAACTAAAATGTGCCGAAAAATAAGAATGCCAAACATGCTGTTTGCTATCATAATTATTGCAGGTATTAAGCAGTTATAAATTGGTTGGACCAAAAAATGACGCGAATAAAAGCAAAAATGCAAGAATTATTATCTCGACAGTTGAACAGTAATAAGACGCATCGAGGACTCTTCTCCTTCGACCACTAGTCGTACACAATATTTTATTCAACTACCGCGAGGAATATCCCATTACGCGGCCCTGTCAAGAGGGGGAAAAATTACAGCTCACCTGATTGATTGACGCAAATATAGCCCTCAGGGTTCTTTTGAAGTTTTAATTTTGAGGTTACGGCAATATAGCAGTGTTGAGCAGTGTTCCCAAAATAGTCAGCGTTCCAAAACTTCATTAATAGTGAAGTAATGAATTAAGTAATGTATGAATGAGTGAAGTAATGAAATTTCATTACTGTACTAGTGGGAAAACATGTTGATTACTTATGCTAATAATCAACAATCAGGTAATGTATTATTTCTCCCACTCGAAACAGAGTCGGGAAATGAGATATTACTCGCGGGTGTTGAATAAACTCAGTTATTTGAAGTTTCGAGTTTCTCATTTGTTTTGAAGTTCTTTTAAAGCTGGAACTCTTATTTCAAAGGATATTCTTTTAGATTTTATCAATATTTGAATTATTGAGAAGATAGAGAAATATGAATCTGCATATGCGAGTAGTAAATGTTTTTTATGTTTGTTGCTACGATTGTCCTTCTTCATAATCTTGAATTTGTAGCATTCCGCAAAATTATGCGAATTCTTACTAAAAATTGTACTTTCTAGTAAATTTGCCTAAAATTTCTAAGACTCAAATTGGCACGCTTTGTCAAAGTCTGAAAAGAAAGAACGGATTTGTCAAGCAGCCATTTTTGACCAACGGTTCTGGTTTTATCCATCGATAACGCTCTTTAAAAAATAAAAAATTACATTTTCCAGCAAAACAATGCAAGGTAAGATAAAAATGTTTCAAAAGGGAATTGTTAGTCGGACAGAGGTCTACAGAATCAAGTCGAACTTTTTTCTTTCTAAACAACTGCTTGCGCATTTCGGTTTCTGGAGCCTGTGTAGCGTGCGCGAAGTGCCTGATATGTTTATTCAAAAAATTTTCATTATTTTCCTTGGATGATTTAATAGATCAAGAATTAGTCCATATTAAATAAAAACATACATTCAAATGTATCTACTCGGTCGGGAAATGCAGAACTTTATAAAAAATCTGTCACTTGTGGTAATTTGAAGGTTACTTTCAAGAGCTTGTTAGTCGTAAAAAAATATAGTATTTGCGTATACGTGATGAGCACGTTTTCAAAGTTTGGCGCAAATGCTGATAATTTTGAGTTCTTGCCATGCGTAATAATTTCTTATCTGAATACTTAAAATATTTTGGGATATAAACGAAAATTAATATTAAAAAACTTTCACTATATTGCGTTGTAATACGTAGTTTTTTATTGATGTAAGAAAATATAAAAGTGTCATATCATTTAGGTTTAAAAAAAAGAAAAGCTCGCGAGAAAATAAATTTTCTTTTTAAATTCTTATTCACTGATCATTTCTAAAATCAATTGCGGTAATTCTATAAAAACTAAAGATAGAATGTTTAATTGTTGAATATATATATAGTTAAAAAATTAGGTTATATAACCACCGCAGGGTCCTACTGGAAGCAAATGCCATAGAAATGACATCAGCCTCCAGCAGAACCTCCAGCATATATATATATATATATATATAGTCACGGTTGTGAGACGTGGCCATAGGTGCGTTTTACCGCGGTTCTGCTGGAGGCTGTAATTTCTATGGCATTTGCTTCCAGTAGGACAGTCGGATACAGAGATGGGATATTACCCGCCTGACGCGGGTTCTGCTGGGAGTCGGTGTCATTTTCGTGGATGGCAGTCGCTCCCAGGGGGACCCTGCGGTGGTTGTTTTACCAATTTTTTAATTTTATATATATATATATATATATATATAACCTATATACCTGAAGAAATCAAATGTTTAAACAAATTAAATTTTTGTGAACAACAGGAAATCATTCAACAAATTACTAGGTATTTGAGTGTTTGTACATTACATTTCAATAATTGACAAGTAGTTAACAAATTAGGTATTTATAAATTACCGATTCATGATAATTTATTAAGAAAAACATTTAAAAACCTCAATATTACGTGAAATTCAAATTTTTCACTACTTATCACAATTCATGTTTCGCCCTCATTGTGCTCAGGCAAGTGCTGTGAGCATTTCGAAAATTATTGGTAGGTGGCGCCATCGAGTAAAGCGTATTTTTCAAATGATGCTTCCTGTACGATTGAGAACCGGTACACTAAGAGATCGAACTGCTTTCAAACAACTTAGAGTTTAGATCCTTAGGTCTCGCTATCTGAAGGTTCTAAACCTCAAAGGAGCAAGTAGTTCCTATCCTTTCAGCTCGCCCATCCTTTTCTGATCACGTCAGTACCGGAGTAGGGGTGGAGTTCCTTCAGTGCAAAAGAACTCCCCTGGGGATTCGTTTCAAGTACCTGTGATGCCTCCTTAAACCTTTTCTTGAATTGTTTGAAGTGTGAGAAACTCTGACCTTCAGAGATTGGAAGACTACTCTTTACGATATAGTTTTAATCTCCAGTATCTGATCTAAAGATCGGGGTTTGAAACCTACTTTCGGCTCGCTCAGGATTCGCTCCTGGTCTCTGGTTTATAAACTCGAGGAAAATAGACACATTGTGAAATATAACAAATTTTAAAAGAGAAATGTAAGGGCAATGTAGAAAAAAATTGTTCAATATGTAATTGTTTATTCAACAATAGTTATTTGAGATTTTATTTCACTTTAGAAGAAAATTGTGATTTGGATTCAATCAGAGATGAATTCTATCAGAATTGTTTTACGAAAGTTTTTGTCCAGGTTTTTTTCTCCAAATCTGAAGTAGTGAAAAATGGGTCACTAATTGAAATCAGTAAGGTTTTCCACTGAAAATCAGCGACATCTCCCTGATTCAAATTTAGAGAGATACTTATGTATGTGTACATTTTTTAAATTATTCAATTAAAAAATAAGAAAAAAGGGATATGAGCACTAAATATTTGACTGTGCTATTTTATAATCATTAAATTCTCATCAGGAAAAAATAACTTTTAAACGCAGTAACATATAAGACTGAAAATACCTTAATAATAGATATACTGGGTAAGTTCTGTATATAAATCCTTGCACCAACATTTACCGACATTTTTGGAATTAGGATGACGTCAGAGTTTTCTAGAAGAATCAATGTTGCATAATAGTTTCTAGAAGCTTCGATAGTGGGTGTTGCATAATGTGTTGTAGGTTATGGTTAACATCCGTATGGTGAGTGTTCGTGTGTATGTGGGTATGTGTGTGTGCATGTGCAAGGGTATGAGCTGGAGCGTGTGCTAAAGCGTGAGCGTGTGCATGTGTATATCTGTAGTGGTTCATGTCCGTGCTAAGCTTCTAGAATGTTTTTGATGACGTCACTGTTTTTTAGACGTTGCATAATAGTTTACAGAAGTTTCGGTGATGAGTGTTGCATAATGTTTGTAGGTTATGGTGAGAGTGTGCGTGTGCTGAAGCGTGAGTGTGTGCGTGTGAATATGTATGATTTATGGTATTCATTGAAATAATGGTGCTAGGTAATACAAAATTCTCATAGGAAATGCGAACACGTGCAAATATGTGACTGTAGTATGATATGATATGCGAAAAAAAGATGACAGCCGCGAGGATGATGTGAATTGATATATTGAGTTATTTAAAGGTAAGTATTTTTCACAGGAATTTTTACGCTAGACTAAACAACAGGAGCCACAATCAGTCCCCTATTCCCTTTTTTCCCTATTTTTCCCCTTTTCCCCCTATTTTTCTCAAAATCCCCTATAATCCCTATATTTGAGACTATTTTTCCCTATTTCCCTATTTCTTTTAAATCTGCGATTAAGTTTTCTAGAATTATAATAAACAGAAACGTATAATACTCACAAATTTGCGCCACAATCCTTGTGCATGCGCAACTAGCGATCTATAATTGAATTTTTCTGGAGGACTTCTAGTGCTGTCATGGTGCATTTATATACACCTCTGTCCGTCCGACTGGTGCATGCAGAAAAGTCCATAAGAGTAAAAGAGATTGAGAGTACTTTTTGTCCGGTTTTCCGCTCTCTATTTCTTTTACTCTTATGGACTTTCTTACTGCACCGGTTGGACGGCCAGAGGTACAAATGCACCATGATGGGTAGGGCTAAAGAAGCAGCAATTTTAGAAGATATCGCAGAAGAAAGGAAAGGTATTACAAAGTTAGAAACTGAATTAGAATCTTCTGTAAAAGGATATAAGGAAGCTACGAAAAATGCTGAATCTATTGAACAAACATTTGTACCAAACTGAATATATTGCGTGGGGCTATCCCGGTTTATATCATCAGTATATATTCTTCATTTTCTAAAACGGGCACTGGAATGTATCCATAGAATGGCATCCATTCTGTTAAGAGTCCCAGGTTTAGGGCAAGTTGTTGATGTATAATGCCCGCTACATCATTATGTCTGCGTGTACTCTCTCTGAGCCATTACACGACAACCGTAAAAAGTGTGCTCGATGGATTCGTTGGTATCTCCACTTAATTGGCACCTATTAACCACGTGTTGATGTAACACGTGTCCTGAATTACTGTGGTGCATTCGGTGCTTAGTCATTTCAACGCTGATGGTTCTGTTTATCCTTTCAAGGTTGGTGTTCGACCATTTGATGAGCCCAAAAGAGTACATGAAGATAGGGATGGCATAGGTGTTAATTGCCTTGATTTTATTCGCCGAATTGAGAGAACTCTTTAGAACCAATCTGAATCTCGTAGTGAAGACAGTCATTAGGCTTTTCTTAACTATCGTATGCTGCATACCCTTAGACTCAAGAATACCTAGATATTTATATAACTCACCCTCAACCATTGCCTGGATGTGATCCTCATTATCGTCCTCTAATTCTGCGATCCCTATTTCGCCCTGATCACACATGCACTGTTCTGCATTTATCTAGTCCAAATTCCATGTGAATGTCATTGGAAAAC
>JAUMHM010000085.1:16143777-16154450 GCA_032362435.1 Melikaiella ostensackeni | reverse complement strand
TTGTATATGATCATTTTGAAAAAACCCCTTCCCCACTGCCATCCGATCATTAACTCAGGGCCTACCCACTTATTTTTTGACAATCTCAGGCCTGGGTAAGAGAAGCATTTTATTATCAGAAATGAATGTAGTTAGGTCCTACAATATAAACTAACCAGGTTATTTCAGAATATTATTTTGGTGATACGGTCCAATAAAAATACACCAGATTCAGATGTCAATGAATCAATTTTAATTATCAACTTGAAAACATTACGAATGTACGTTTCGACCACCAATGCGGGTCTTTTTCAAAGGTAAACATAACCTGCAATAGTATGAAAAATGAGAGACAGTAAAATTCGTGGGATTCGAATAAAAAATATAGTTTTGAGGTAATATCCAAATATATAAAGTTTTAAAAAGTTTGGGAGAAAAAAGTCCAATTATAGTACAGACAAAATGTTTAAACTTTGTTAAGACAAACACTTTAACATTTTTTTGAAATTCAAACCTCAAAAAAATTGAAGAGGTTTCAAAACATTGAATCTGATTACATTTTGAAGAATAAAACGATGTATCGTATTAGTATATGTTTGTCCTTCCAAAATACGATACATTATTTTTTCTTCAATACGCAATTTAGAAGAGGAATGAAATTTTTTTTACGCCTGTCAAAATTTAATGTTTTAAAAGTAAGGTTAACATGACCTTAGCAACGACATCTTCCAGAATAATAACTTATTGTTCATATTTTACTAAAATCGATGACGTTCCGAAAACCAGCTGGTTTTCCTCATCAGATCTGTAGACAAACATGTTAAGCTATAATATTTTGAAAATTAAAGCAAAAAAATCGATAAGATAAAAGATTATAAAAAATATATATTCCTCATGCAGTTTTTTCGTGAGTAAAGATTGAATGAATATAATCATAACGTAGATAACCAAGAAGACATATTATTGTTAAAATTAAATTCTTGAGTTCTTAGTGTGTGTGTTTCGTAATTGTGAAGAAGGAAATCTATGTGTAATACTGGAATACAAAAATTATAGGTTGGGATCGACATAATTTTTTTTCACAAAGAGTTCTTTGGATTTCACTTTCTTATTTGCGCACATTGTTTGTTGCACCTCGCTTCTCACTTGCCATGCTTTCACATCTAATCTGTAAGATATATGCAAGCAGGATTTAAAAAAACGTATCCACGCAAACAGAGGACTTACTCCGTATAGCAGTGACTTCGGATTTGGATAGAAGATTTGAAACTGCATATTGGATGGTTTATTAGAATTTTCAGGAGTTGCGTGACAGATAGGACAAATTCGCATAGATTTTATGTCTGTTATGATATTTAAGGAATTTCCATCCATGAGTCATAAATGAACAGAAGTTCATAAACTTCTAAATTATCATTCTCGTTGTCAACTCTTTCCTTCCCTTTTAAAATAACATCTGCTGATTCATGTACATATTGCAGTCTGATTGGCCGACAGGATGTTGCGGATTGTGATGATCTATTATGCCATAATATTACATTAAATGAAGTTGATAAACGTAATGGAATAAGAGTTGTGGCAAACAAGTTTTCATCATTAATGCCCAAATCAGGCGTATTTTTGTATTGCTGCTTATACGAAGAATTACCTGAGCTCCCATCGAAACCTCAAGAGCACATTAATACTACTGCTAATTCTGTCAAACTTTCAATCTGAATATATTGAAGGATAACTTCTGTTTGTAAGCCGATAATTCGTTTAGCAGTATGCTTCAGTAATCCTTGAAGTGAAACTGTAGCTTCATTGTCAGTAATAGACACAAGTTCTTTTGGTGATCTGCATTGTTCTTTGGCAGCTCTAACATGTTGATACGCGGGAAAAATATCCGCACCTTGCTCTTCTACTGAACAATGCATACTTATATAATCGCTTTTAGAAAGAGATCGATCCAACAGATAAAATAAAGCCTTGTCAAGAGTTAATTTTTCAGCTGCTTTTGAATCTTGTATCAGTTTCCTAATTTTTGCAGAAGGAGTCTCTTGGATCTCTTTGGAAACTGCAGCCAAATCTTTTCGTCCTGATTTTTTTTGCTACATAACGACAGGCACTTAAGAGTTTCATAGGATCATTTCCATTTTTATTTAAAATTTCTCCTGACGTTTGACGCTTTGACCTTTGAGATGATAAATCAAATGAAAGAGTCGGACGACCAAAGCCTTCAGATGAATAATTTAGTGTTTGAATGCTATAATCAGGAAAATCAATGTTTGAATTCATCCAGCCTTCATTTTTAGACTTAAATTTGTTTTATTCTCCACTTCCTGCCACTTTTGATTGCGTTTGTATCTGAGATTTTTCAGAGGAGTATTTAATTCATTTATTGAGTGGCTTCAACATCTCCGAATTGCATTTCCCATTTTTGGAAATATGACCAACTGCCACGTCAATATCATCCTGTTCAGTTTCAGGTTCGGGTAGACTGGAAAGAACGTTAAGAATTTCACGTTTCGTCAAAATAGACATTTTCACTTTGACACAAAACTCCAATTAGCGAAGTTAATGTCGCTCTGAGAAATGTCAAACTGAAAAAAAAGACTGATCGAAAGAAAAACAGAAGAGATACCGAGTAAACTTCAGAGTGCGAAAAATTTTTCATCAATTAATCTATAGCAATATACTATCACGTCAGATACACGAAATTGATATTGGCACCGAAATATGTGTATAATTTCATCAAAAACCAAAAGTGGCAGCGAACAACTTCCCAATTATCATTTCTAAGAGCTGGATTATCTGACGCTGGTTTCGCCCATATACTTACTTTACGAAGACAAGTCTACATAAACCCTGATAGTGTCTCGAAAATTCCAGATTCCCTGCAAGTTAACTACAAAGACACAATTAATCGTATATACCTTTCAACTGACAACTTGATATGCTTCATGTGCAAACAAGCAGGACATATTGCTAAAAATTGCAAAAATGTTCCTGATAAGGCATCTGCCAAATTAAATGTTATCAAACCTACTCAAGCATCAGCATCACACATTGATTCATGTAATACCCCTCATTATCATAACATGTTAGTGAGCAATCAGTTGAGAGACTTTCCAGAGACTTCTGCACCACCCATCAACACAGGTAGCAAACGCCCTGCCGTCTCTGATACCAAATCTTCTACTATATCGGACAAACAGATCAGTCAGGAACATACAGCCGACAATAACAAAAACCCTTTCAAAAAAGCGAAAAATGACTGGACACCTGCTACACAACCAAAATCCAAGAAACACGCGAAAAGTAAAACCTCCCCCCCTCACTGTGGACGAGAAGACCGCCTAGAAGAATCTACTTCAAAATATCTCCTCAACTACATACAGTACAAAAGCTTCTTCGACGAGGCTATGGGAGCTACCAATCCTTCCAGTATTGCCATAGAATACACTGATAACATCCAGTCTCTCATCTTCATGATGAGAGATTTATATCCCAATCTAACGGACCGAGCTACAAAGTATAAAAGTACCAAAATAGCGAATCGACTAGAAGAATTTAACAAAAGTTTCTTCAGCTCTTGTTCTGAAGACGATTCTCCAGCAGTGTCTGAAGACAACGATAATTAACAGTTAGTTTTACTTAAACCTAATGAATGTCTCTGGAAATTGTTTAATGGAATCTAAACGGTTTTTACCCTTGCTGCGAAAATTTTCAACTACTTACCAAAGACTCAGACTCATCCATAATTTGTTGACAAGAAACAATTTTCAAAGATTCCTTTTGTACAGACGTCAGAGGATACAACTCTGTCTTCAAAGATCGGTCTAATACTCATTTTGCTAGTGGAGGTGTTACCATCTATTTCAAAAAATGCTTACACTACAAACAAATATTTCTCAACACCGATTTGGAAGCTGTAGCTGTATCAATTTTATCTCGTAATGATCCATGTGTTTGTAATGTTTACATACCAAATCGATATGATTTTAGTCTTCTTGAGCTCAGGAATCTGACATATCAACTTCCGAAATCATACATCTTTTTAGGTGATTTCAACAGCCACAATGAACTTTGAGGATCGAATTATACCGACTCAACAGGGAAGAAAATTGAGAAACTTTTAGATAATCCTGAAATCATTCTTCTAAACAATGGTCAACCTCCTCATTTCAATATCTCCAATGCCTCCCTTAGTTCGATAGATCTCTCCTTTTGTAGTGCAGGTATAGCTCACAAGTTAAATTGGAAAGCTTTAGAGGACCTTTATGATAGTGATCAATTTCCTATTCAATTGGAACTATAAAACCCTTATCCTACTCTATATAATTATACTCTGAGATAGAAATTTAAAAAAGCTGATTGGGAACTATTTCAGATTTCTATTGATACAAAAATTGATAATTTGAAATTTCCTTTCGCTGAAAACAAAGATGATATTGATAATATTGTTACTGAATTAGTGGCCGCTATCACTGAATTGGCTGATCTATCCATCCCCAAAACATCTCATAAATCATTCAAAAAACAAGTCCCTTGGTGGAACACTGAATTTGAAGAAGCTACTAAATAGAAAAAACATGCTCACAACGCCTTTAAGAAGCACAAAACTATCAAAAATTAGATTGAATTTAAAAAGTTGCGAACCATCCAGCAACGAAAATTACGACGGAAATTTTCTCACCTTCAAACCTAAAAACGAAGACTTCTCTGACCCAAGATTTGGGAAAAACAAAAAATTGGTCATTAACACGTCTCTTATGTTGAACGAACTCATATCAGCACTTAAACAGCCAAACAACACTAGTCCAGGACCTAACAAAATACCTAATATTTTCATAAAGAATCTCTCTCCCAAAGCTTTACAATACCTCTCCTATGTGTTTAGTTGTATATAGATTTACAAAGTTTTCCCAGAAAAATGGAGAGAGTCTCTTATCGCTCCAATCGACAAATCAGGAAAAGATTAATTGAAATCTAGTAGCTACCGACCCATCGCCCTAACTTGTAATATGTGTAAGCTTATGGAGAAAGTTATCAACAAACGACTCAGATGGTTTTTAGAAAACAAAGGATTTTTTTATATCTACCAGAGTGATGATGCATCTGATGCATTTGTCAAAGGCTAACACCTTTTGGCAGTATCTTTAGACATTGAAAAATGTTACGAAATGCCTTGAAAAAATAGAATCCTCCATATGCTACTCGATAACGATGTTGACGGCTCAATGTTAATCTTCATAAAGAATTTCCTTCTGGAAAGATTCATCCAAGTCCGAGTGAATGGTCACTTATCCAAAAAAGTTAAACTTGAAAATGGCGTACCCCAAGGATCTGTTTTCAGTGTCACTCTCTTTTTGATAATCTTCAATGACGTCACCAAATGTATTCCTCGACCAATTAGAAAAAATGCCTTCGCTGATGATCTCACAATCTATTGTAGTGGTAAAGATCTTCCTGTTACACAAGAAATGATCCAGAGCTGTCTCAGTAATCTTTAAGAATGGACAAGAAAAACTGGTTTTAAGTTTTCCAAACTAAAACCCAGTGCATATCATTTTCTTGAAGAAAATTCTGTGATCAGGCTTCCACTTCATATCTGGAAAACGAAGAGCTGGAAATAGTAGGTACAATAAGAATTCTAGGGCTTTTTTGACAATAAGCTCAACTGGATCCCCCACCTCAAACACCTAAAATCCGATTGTAATAGAAGACTTAACATTATTGAGAC
Organism: Melikaiella ostensackeni; assembly: GCA_032362435.1. NCBI lineage: Eukaryota > Metazoa > Arthropoda > Insecta > Hymenoptera > Cynipidae > Melikaiella > Melikaiella ostensackeni. The sequence goes on along the minus strand of JAUMHM010000085.1, from coordinate 16,148,746 downwards.
CCTCGCTAAAAGAAATTGGGGAGCTGACCAAAAACTATTGGCCAATAACTACAAGGTCGTTGCTAGATCAAAACTAGACTATGGCTCTATAATCTATAACTCAGCCAATCCAAACGCCTTAGACATGATCTTTCCCATATACAACGCTGGAATAAGAATTTCTATGGGAGCCTTTTCCTCAAGTCCAACTAGTAGCATCTTCTCCGAAGCTGGTGAATCACCATTGGAGTACAGAAGAATGCAACAGAGTCTGAACTATGCTACTGCAATAGCCTCAATTCCCTCAAATCCTGCTTACAAAAATCTCTTTTTCGGAAAATATGAGGACGTCTACAATAGACATTCCAGAGCTCCAGAGCCTTTATACGTCCGAATGAACACATACCTCGAAGAAATTAATTTCGTACTTCCTGAAATTGCTTGCAGAAGATTTCACAATTTTTTCTTTTGGGAATTTCCAGTACCAACTATCATCACTGACCTTCGTGAATTTCCTAAAAACAAAACGGACTCTAAAAAGTACAAAAATGCTTTAACTGACATCTTTACTTCATTTTCAAACTACAAACAAATATATACTGATGGCTCTAAGTCAAACTTCGGATGTGGTTGTTCGGTGGTCACACCAGAGGAAAAATTTCAATACAAATTACCTGTGTTTTATAGTATATTCACATGTGAAACTAATGCCCTCTCACAGGGAATGAAATTTTTAGACAGAAGTAATGATTCCCGTTTTGTCATTCCCATTGATACTTTATCTGCTATTGAGGCAACTAGAAATACAAGTAACTTTGATCACATAACTCAAGAATTACAAGACACTTTCTACAACCTTCGAAACCGAGGAAAAGAAGTTATTCAGATTTGGATTCCATCTCACATGGGTATCGAAGGAAATGACAATACTGACTCCCTAGCTAAATCTGCCTGTTTACTTCCAGAGCCAGAAGTTCCTGTGCCTGTATACTACAAGGATCTTAAAATATGGATCTGTAATGCTGTCAAGACCCTGTTGAATAAACAATGGAAGAACAGCATCACCACCAACTTGCACCTGATTAGAAAAGACATATTTGTAAAGAATTAGATCCTTTTAGAAGATCGAAAGGATCAAGTGACACTCACTCGAAGAAGAATTGACTACACAAATTTGACACATTCCTACGTAATTACGAAAAGTGACCCAGAAAAATGTGATACCTGCGAAGTACATCTCACCATTAAACATATACTGACGGAATGCTCAAATTATACAAATAAGCGGAATCAACATAAAATTGGAACCGACCTCAAGCGAATGCTCACTGATCCAGTTACCTTTGACAATGTGCTCAACTTCCTCGAAGATATTGGAATCCGAAATTTAATCTAGAGTGTGAATTTATCAATGCCCCCTTTAAATGTGCAAAAGTGTCAACTTACTTATATTATTGTTTCTGCTCTGCATTTTATAAGTCACAGTTCTCTTTTTTATTTTTCTTTCTTCTATCTCAATGAATTTTCTGTTGTATTTTTCAGAACTCAACAAAATGAAATTGAACTATAAACAATCTTGACTCTAACATATATGTATAACTAATAGAACATATTATACAATTAATGTATTTGCTAACGACCACAGCAGTCGATGCGGCTCAAAGTGTCTAATTAAAAAAAAAGTGGCAGCATATTTGAAACTACAATAATAAGCGAGTAGAATGATCCCTCTAACAACTCAAAAGGACGTGGTACTTTTAAACGGAAAACTGTCCAGTATGAAAGAATAAAAAATTGTGCATCTAAACTCTCCTTTTCTTCGTAAATAATCTGATATTACAAGTGACTTCGTATCTAAAGGTGCTTTGAAGATGGTTTCAATGAATAATAAAAACCTTAAAAATTGCAATTTGAATCAAATTGAAGAAATTAATACATTCAACAAAAATTTTGATGACGTTCATTGTAAGACATTTTCCAATTTGAACAGACTCTAGGGAATTTATTTTTGGATGAAATTTCGTAAAAATTTGTTAATAACTACTATAACATATGTGTATAACAATAACAATTTCCTTTCATGCAAATTTTGACCTTGACTTTTGGCCATTTTTGGGGGCCTCGTGTCCCACTGTGCAATACCTTTATCGGCTATAGTTACTGAATTTTTACTTTATTCTTACTCATAAAGCTATTTGTTTCGTTAATTTTTTTGGCTTGCGAAAAAAAACGGATGAAAAAACTTAATGAGGTATACTTCTATTACTGTATAACCAAAAAAATATTCTGTTAGAATAACTTTGTTATCTACATAACGGTTGAAGAGAGTTTACAGTGATTTGGATACTCCAAATCGACTGAATTGAAATATCAACTAATCCTAAAGAAGCAATTTTTCTGGTCTAAATTTAAAGAAATTAGAAGAACGTGTTCATATAGTCAAAGTTTATTAAACATTTTGTAAAACAAGGCACTTGAGTCATATCATAATGTAGAGTACTTACGAAGATATAAAGTGTTCTTAAGTAAACTATTATGACACAATAATTGGTTGCTAGGTTCCGTAAGTGTTGACGTTATCATCAGTGCAAGGAAGATGAATTGCGCGGGATGAGATTATGCAACTTTGAATTTCATAGTATTGCATAGTCGCCTAGACTTACAATCAGTGACGCTAACGATAGAATAATGTGACAACTTGACTTTTATCGGTGATAAGTGGAGATGAACGATAAAAATTGAAGATATATGTTATTCAGGCAGCAAGTCGTCGCCAAGTTCTTCATCCCCAAAATCGTCATCGCGTTTTCCTGCGGCAGTCATCGGACGAACAGGCAAGGCACCAATTGGATCCGAATAGCTCGTATCTACATAAAATTATTCAAATTGTATTAATTAATTCTACTATTAATCTCCCTTTTCATGAAAATCAGGGCGTACGCAAATTTCTAGAAGTTTCGTCGATTAGCCCTGCAAGAGCTTTAAATTTCATCTCAAGAGTTCTCTCAAAACCAGCCGCTAACTACCGTGTCGCGAAACAGATCGCTTTTCTCACAAATACATTTCAAAATTCTGTCAGATTCTTCCACGTGCTTATTTTTCAATATTTTTCAGTGTTTTTAAATATTCTTGACGTCCCCTGTTGAAAATGAATTTTTTGAAGGTCTCGCTTTCAAATAGGAATAGGCTCCAAAAAAAGGTAAAGGAAGTTTATGATTTTTGATAAATTACCGAAAATTTCTGGCAACTTTCGAAAAATTATGTAAATTTACGGAAAATTTCCAAAACTCATGAAAGTTTTTGACAGCTTTCCGAATTTTATGGAAACTGTTGGCAAAGGAAAGTTTTTGAAATTTGTGGAGAGTTTCGGAAATTTATTCAAACTGTAGGGAAAGGTTGGAAACTTTTGGGAATTTGTGGAGTTTTGAAAATTTCTGTAGGCTTCTCGGAAATTTATGGAAACTTTTCGAATGTATGAAAGCTCTTGGAAATTTGTGAGTTTCTTTCTCTTTTTAAATGAAAATTTTTTTAAATAAAAATTTAGGAAAGTTTCTAGACTTGTTAATTTTTTATTCACGGTTGAGATGCCTTATTATATTTTTGGGGCAATGAATGATCGTTTTCCATCTTAGAGACCATATTGCAGGAGACTGGTGCCCTCCTCAGTGTACAACACAAACCGATCATAACTCCTTCGGTTCTGGCTTGGTTTCCATACTTTTCTTTGCATGACCAAAGTTTGGTGGGACTGACGTTACGAATGGACACTCCACCTCATAACGATCTAGCTGCTCAATTCGGACATGATTTTATACTTATGGAATGAATTTCTTGCATCAAGTTGTAGTTGGGCGAATACTTTTAACAATGACTAATAAAAATAATAATCTAGCCTCGAATAGGTTTGATACTTCTCCTGATGAAAGGCTTGTTCTCGGAAAAGTTTCAGACGATGAATGGAGATTGGGTGTTTGGAATTGGAAAAGGAATAAAATAAAATAATCAGAAAGCAGAAGGCTATTTATTATAGCGTGCTATGCTCCAATTGATGGTGACAAGAGGGATGTAAAAGATACCCTCTAAGACTCGTTAAATGATACATTAGGTACATGTGACCCTGGCAAAAGAATAATTCTACTCGGAGATATGAATGATTGGGTTGGTGTGCACCGCGAAGGTATCGACAGGGTACTGGGTCATTCGAAGACCCAAAAACGAACGGTATCGGGGATAAATTGATTAGATTATTCTTATAAAAAGGCTTTTTTATTACGAATACTTGGTTCAGACTTAAAATGTTCCACATGTATACTTCGTGCAGAGGCGAAGGCTACAGTATGATCGACTTTGTTATAGAGGATGAGAAACTGAGAGGGCTTGTAAGGAATACAAGGATTATGAGAGGTTCTGAGTGTGGAACGGATCATTACCTCTTAGTTTCAAAAATGAGCCTAGGTCAAAGGTGGAGGAGAAGAAGAATAAATAATAAGTCAAAGCAGGCGCGAGTTAGAATAAAGAATTTGCAGAAATCAGAAGTACAATTGGTATATCGTGAAAAGCTGAATAAATATTCAGGATATCATGAAGAAGACTGGAAGCCTCAATTAGACAGTAAAAATGTAGAGGATTCATGGATGATACTACGAGATAGCATCTTCAAGAGTGCATATTAAGTGTGTGGTACTGTGGCTGTAGGAAAAAAGACTGGAGACGCTTGGTGGAATGATGGAATCCGCGTGACTGTCAACGAGAAAAAGCAAGCGTACTCGAGAATGTTGAATATTAGAGGTCTTAGCGATGAGAAAAGGACTAGGTTAGAAAATGACTTCAGGGATAAAAACAGTAAGGCCAAGATACTAGTCCGAGAAAGCAAGGATAAAATCAAAGCTGAAGAAGATAAAAAAATGAAAAATGATTTTGAAGGAAATAAGAAATTATTTTGGAAATGGGGTAAGAAGATTGGGAAAGGAAGTACTAGCACTGAGGTAAT
>JAUMHM010000085.1:16131078-16143433 GCA_032362435.1 Melikaiella ostensackeni | reverse complement strand
ACACATTCCATGGTCAAATAGTCGAGAAAATTGATATAACCAAAAAAAACTGGCGAAAAAATTGATTTTTAACATTTTTTTATAAATTTCAAGGTCATTTAGACAGCGTAAAAAATACTTCGATGGCTCTTTTGCTACACAGGTATAAATTTCATTGCTCCGAACTATTTTTTTCGCAACTTAGATCTCATAGAAATTTGTCTTGATCTTCAAGTAAGAAGAAGTGTATTACTTCTAGTGCTTTTTGACTGTATCTACAATGCGGAGACAGAAGACATTTTTTTCAAATGAAACTTTAAGGGAGTGTTTTTGGTTACCACAAAAAAGTTCTCATCCCTATCAGAACTACGAATGAAGAACTTCATTTTTTTTTATATGGCCTAATGAGTATTCTTGATTCGAGAAGTTTGAGTGAGTCACTCATATAAGTAATTTATACGTAATAATATAATACTAAAATAATATGCGCGCACAATAGCGCGCGTGGAACATGACTCTAAATATGAATTCCACATAAAGTTATTTGGAAAAAAAGTTTCATAGACTCAAATGTTCATTTATTGAATTCTCATGTAAAATTATGCAAATATAACATTTTTAATACAAAATTCGCTTTTTTCTAGAATTTCCAACAGTTAATTTTCCAGCTGTTGAAAATCGAAGAAAACTGAATTTTCAGCAGTTAAATCATTATATAGAAAATGATTATAGGATAATTAGAATTAAAATAAATAACTGAAAAAGATTGAAGGAATTAAAGTAACTTTAAGAATTTGGTGGACATATTTTTTCTTTCTTGACTGAAAAATCTTTCTTGGTTAAAAATTCGTTTTTTTTTTTTTAGTTTCAAAAATTCAACTATTTGATTGAAAACTAACATTTTTGTTGGAAATTCATATTTTCGGGTTGAAAATTCAACTGTTTTTGAGGGGATTCGTCTTTTTGGCTTGAAACTTCAACAATTTGGTTAAATTTTTTTTCTTTCTTGACCGAAAAATCTTTCTCGGTTGAAAATTTAACCCTTGTGTTAAAAATTCGTCATTTTGGTTTAGAAATGTAGCTTTTTTGGTAGGATTTCATCTTTTTTAGTTCAAAATGCATCTGTTCTATTTCAAATTAACCTGATTTGATTGACGATTCAACTATTTTGGTAGAAAATTCAATTATTTGGTAGAAAATTAACATTTTTGTTGAAAATTCATATTTTCGGATTGAACATTCGACTGTTTTGTAGAAAACTCGTTTTTTTTGGCTTGAAAATTTAACAATTCGGTTGAAATTTGCTTTCTTTCTGGATTCAAAAATCCTTCTTGGTTAAAAATTCAACTCTATTGTTGGAAATTCTTCTTTTTGGTTTAAAAATTCATCTCTTGTGGTGTAAATTTAATTTTTTTTTTGGCAAAAAATACAACTGCTTGATTGAAAATTAATCTGCTTTAGTTGAGGATTTAACTTTTTGTTTCAACATTCATCATTTTTGTTGAAAATTCATTTCTTTGGCTGAAAACTTAAATATTTTGTTGAAAATTCGTTTTTTTTGGTTGAAAATTCATTATTTCAACTGAAAACTCAACTATTCTATTTTTGATTGAAAATTTATCTTTTTTAGTTAAAAATTCTCTATTTGGTTGAGGAGTCAAATATTCTGTTGAGAATTCGTTTATTTTGGTTGAACTGAACTGTTTTTGATTTGAAATTCAAATCAGTTTTGGTTGAAATATCAACTATCACATTTTAAATTGAGAATCAGTCTTTTCTAATTGACCATTTAACCACTTGGTTAAAAGTTGAACTACTTTGTGAAAATTATGTTTTTCTTTTCGTTGAAAATCAATTCTTTGAACTTAAAATGTATCTTTTTTAGTTGAAAAGTCATCCTTTTTTGTTGAAAATTCAACTATTTTGTAGAAAATTCGTCTCATTGGGTTGAAAACTCGACTATTTAGTTGGAAACTAACATTTTTGTTCAAAATTCAACTGTTTTGTAGAAAACTGAACAATTCAGTTGATTTTTTTTTCTTTTTCGACTTAAAATTGTTTCTTCGTTAAAAATTCCAGACTTTGGAATAATTTAGTTGGCTGAAATAGTGTAAGAAGTGCTAAAATTGAAGTTAATCTATGATTGTGAAAATTGATTTTTTTAAACCAAATTTTTTATTTCGTCATTCATTAATAAACGAATATTATAACAAAATAATTTAGAAACTCGGCAACTTCATGTTGAACGGACGGAAGAACAACATTAGGAAGCCACGTATTTTATTATTATAGATATACTATGATATAAATATTGCTAACCCTAATGATAGGTTTAGCACTAAAGTTCTATGAAAATCGTATGGAAAATTATCCTTCCAATAGTGGATCAATGAAAAGATAAATGGCGTTCAGGAATAAACTACAAGTCAGTTGGACACATCTATCATGCGTTGAATTCATTAGCCAAGTGCCTGCGTAGATCACCATGTTAATGTTCGAATACGAAAATACATACTTCAAGGATTTCAAGAGAATATTGCGATTTTCAAAAAAATTTTATAATTTACAGTTGGAGGCATTCGAAATTCAACAGATTTTTGAAGTATTCATAGTCGGACAATTTCAAATTAAATAACTTTACTTTAAATGTAATATCTTTAAAAGTGAAACAGTATTAAACGTCGTAAATGGTAGATTAGATTCGTTCAGATTAGATTTTTACTCCATATGTACTCCTTAAAGGTTTCCACATATGTATCTAAAATCCTCCCTCCCACAGGAGATCGTCAGGCATAAAACCTTTTAGCTCAAATCCCTTCACTAAACTCCCAATTACCTCAACTCTCATAATAAACCTCCAAGCAATACCTGACGTACTCAATTCTGTGTGATTTCAAAATCTCTGAAATCCCCTGCCGTCTGTTGCCGTATTTTAATTAGGAGCGCTCGAATTCACCTGAACATTTGGTCAGGAGAGCGGAAAACTGTAGAAAATAAAAACTCCCGAGCGTAGCTGGTTAACGACAGACGAGTTTGGTCGTCGGCAATTGATAGCATCGAGTGCCCACATCCATCCTCGGCGTCAAAACTCCCACTCGACAGTAGTTAAATGCAGTGAAAATATGACTAAGCAAAAATTCTGAACGGTCGCCCATTCGAGCGCTAAGCGCGTCCGTCCGTGCTTGATATTCATGGCGCCACTAGTATAAAATCCTCATCATTCTAGTGAAGTGCTAACCTTAAAAACACTCAATCCAAAGTTCCATTACAATCTGTCAAGTACTTTGTGATTATTGTAATCGTCGCTTCATCATCTCAGTGATTTTGTGAACAATGGAAAAAAACGAATTTCATGTTCACATTAAATTATTATTTGAGTGGAAAAACGGCTAAAGAAGCTCCTGCTTAAGAAAAGATTGAGGGAGGCCTTCAGACGCGACTACGCCAGAAGTGATCAGAAAAGTTCTCCGTTTAGTGACCGATAACCGTACATTGGAGGTGCGCGAGATTTCTAAGATGGTAAACATCTGAACTGGATGTGTACACAACATTTTGCATAATCATTTGAACATGCGAAAGCTATGTGCGCGATGGGTGCCGCACGTCTCACTGATCAGCAAAAGTTGGGAAGAGCTCATGTTTCTTAATCCAATTTGGACATGTTCAGTTCAGGAGTTCATGCGCCGTTTTGTAACCGCAGACGAAACCTGGATCCACCACTATACGCCCGAGACAAATCAGCAGTCAAAGCAGTAAATTATTTATTTAATTTGTAAAAGAATCGTAAATGCTTCAGAGACGTAATGTCAACTGATTTTGTGAACAACACAAAGGCCTAAGATTTTATTTTTAAATAAATTCCCCCACCTTCGCTTAAAGTCGCCTCTTAAGACACTATAAGGTAATTTTTAATTGTCTTTTCTGAATGTTATGGAAGTAAAGTGTGAATTTTAAGCGCAAACTATATGTATATAAAAAATGTTATTATATGAATACGGAAAATACTGCCCTCAAAATGAAAAATTTTCTCCTTTTTAGCCTTATAATAATCAGGGTTTCTAACTAATTCTCGCCCACCAAATTCCCGGCTATTTCTCGGTTGTAAATATCAAATCTCTTACTAGAAACACGAATAAAACGCATCTAACCTAAGGTTTCTCTATGTGTAATTTCATGCATTGCGATGTCTTATTATATTCAAACAAAATAATTTTTTTGTAATTTATGGTGTTTAAACCTTACAAACAAATATAATACAATTTCGGTGTCTTAATTATCTCCGCAGATTTGTTTAACATGATTGTTGCTATTTTTTATAAACATACTTTCGGTTTATTATTTTGGTATTTTAATTAGTCAATAATTTTTTGATATAATTCTAAATTTCTGTGGTATTAGAATTTCAAAAAAAAATCTCAAAAAATAAAAAATAAACTTTTAAATTTCCATGATTGGTATTCTAATTGGTAAATAGTTCTTAGATATGATCTAGAAGATTTCATAATATTTCCGAGATTTCGCAAAGACTTCAATGATTTTAGAAAGATTTAAAAGATTCGAAAACGTTTCGAAGATTTCGAAATATTCGAGAAGATTTTGAAGATTTCAATGAAATTCACAAAGATTTCAAAACATTTCAAGAGATTCTAAATCATTCCACAAGTATTTCAAGAGATTTCAAAGATTTGATTTTACAAGATTTCAAAAGGTTTCACAAAAATTTCAATGATTTCAAACATTTGATTTCACAAGGTTTTAGAAGATTTCACATAGATTTCGAAAATATTCACAAATATTTTAATGAACTCACAAGGTTTTAGAAGATTCCCAAGAGTTTACGAAGATTGCAAAGATTTTAAAAAGACTTCAAAAATTTCAAAAAGATTTGAAAGATTCGAAAAGGTTTCAAAGATTTCAAAAGAATTTAGAAGATTTCAAAGATTTCGCGAAGTTTGCAAAGGTATTAGAAAGATTTCAAAGATTCCAAAAGGTTTCAAAGATTTCAAAAGAATTCAGAAAATTTCAAAGATTCAATTTCACGAAGATTTCACAAAGATTTCAAAGGTTTTAGAAAGATTTCAAAGATTCCGAAATATTTCAAAGATTTTGCAAAGACTTAAAAAATTTCGAAGAAATTCACAGAGATTTCAAAGGACTGTGAATCATTTCACACAGATTTCAAAGATTTCAAAAATATTTCGATGCTTCGAAAAGATTTCAAAGTAGTCAAAAGATTTCAGAAGATGTCAAAGACTTCGCAAAGATTTCAAAGAAATTCACAAATTTTTCAAAAGATTTCAAAGACTTAATTTCACAAATATTTCAAAAGTTTCAGAAAAATTTCAACGATTCCGAAAAGGTTTCGAAGATTTTAACAGTTCTTAAAGATTTCGCAAAGGATTTCAAAGAAATTTACAAAGACTTCAAAACATTTCAAAAGATTCTAAATCATTTCATAAGAATTTCAAAACATTTCAAAGATTCAATTTCACGAAGATTCCACAAAGATTTCAATCACTTCAAAAGATTTTAGAAGATTTCAAAGATTTCAGAAAGATTTTAAAGATTTCAGAAAGAGTTCGAAGATTCCAAAAGGTTTCAAAGATGTCAAAGATTTCAGAAGATGTCAAAGATTTCGCAAAGATTTCAAAGAAATTCACAAATTTTTCAAAAGATTTAAAAGATTCAATTCCACAAATATTTTTAAGATTTTAGAAAGATTTTAAAGATTCCGAAAAGGTTTCAAATATTTCGAAAGATTTTAGAGGTTTCTCAAAGATTTCAAAAATTTCAAAGAAATTCACAAAAATTTCAAAACATTTTGAAAAGATTTTAAATCATTTCACAAGGATTTCAAAATATTCAAAATATAATTTCGCGAAGATTTCACGAAGATTTCAATTATTTCAAAAGATTTCAAAGATTTCAAAGAAATTCACAAAGACTTCAAAACATTTCAAAAGAAGCTAAATCATTTCACATGGATTTCAAAACATTTCAAAGATTTAATTTCACGAAGATTTCACAAAGATTCACAAATATTTTAAAAGATTTCAAACATTTCGCAAAGATTTCAAAGACATTCACAAAGACTTCAAAACATTTCAAAAGATTCAAAATCATTTCACAAGAATTTCAAAACATTTCAAAGATTCAATTTTACGAAGATTTCACAAAGATTCACAAAAATTTCAATTACTTTAAAAGATTTTGGAAGATTCCAAAGACTTCGCAAAGATTTCAAAGATTTCAGAAAGAGTTCGAAGATTCCAAAATGTTTCAAAGGTGTCAAAGATTTCGCAAAATTTCAAAGAAATTCACAAATTCTCCAAAAGATTTCAAAAGATTTCAAAGATTTAATTTCACGAATATTTCAAAGGTTTTAGAAAGATTTCAAAGATTCCAAAAAAGTTACAAAGATTTCAAAAGATTTCAAAGGTTTCTCAAAGATTTCAAAAATTTTAAAGAAATTCACAAAGATTTCAAACCTTTTTGAAAAAATTCTAAATCATTCCACAAAGATTTATAGAGAATTTAGACTTAATTTTACGAAGATTTTAATTATTTCAAAAGATTTTCAAGATTTCGCAAAGATTTCAAAGAAATTCACAAAGGCTTCAAAACATTACAAAAAATTCTAAATCATTTCGCAAGGATTTCAATACCTTTCAAAGATTTAATTTCACTAAGATTTCACAAAGATTTCAATCGCTTCAAAAGATTTCAGAAGATTCCAAAGATTTCGCAAAGATTTCAAAGAAATTCACAAAGACTTCAAAACATTTCAAAAGATTCTAAATCATTTCACAAGGATTTCAAAACATTTAAAATATAATTTCGCGAAGATTTCACAAAGATTTCAATTATTTCAAAAGATTTTAAAGATTTCGCAAAGATTTCAAAGAAATTCATAAAGACTTCAAAACATTTCAAAAGAAGCTAAATCATTTCACATGGATTTCAAAACATTTCAAAGATTTAATTTCACGAAGATTTCACAAAGATTCACAAAGATTTCAAACATTTCGCAAAGATTTCAAAGAAATTCACAAAGACTTCAAAAGATTTCAAAAGATTCTAAATCATTTTACAAGGATTTCAAAACATTTCAAAGATTCAATTTTACGAAGATTTCACAAAGGTTCACAAAGATTTCAATTACTTTGAAAGATTTTGGAAGATTCCAAAGACTTCGCAAAGATTTCAAAGATTTCAGAAAGAGTTCAAAGATTCCAAAATGTTTCAAAGGTGTCAAAGATTTCGCAAAGATTTCAAAGAAATTCACAAATTCTCCAAAAGATTTCAAAGATTTAATTTCACGAATATTTCAAAGGTTTTAGAAAGATTTCAAAGATTCCGAAAAGGTTTCAAAGATTTCAAAAGATTTTAAAGGTTTCAAAGATGTCAAAGGTTCCAGAAGATTTCAGAAAGATTTTAAAAATTTCAAAGGTTTTAGAAAGATTTAAAAGATTCCAAAATGTTACAAAAATTTCAAAAGATTTCAGAAGATTTCAGAGATTTCAAAAATTTCAAAGAAATTCACAATGATTTCGAAATATCTCAAAGATTTGATTTCAAAACATTTCACAAAGATTCAAAGATTTCAAACATTTCAAATAAAAAACTATCTTTAATCTTTTGTTATGACACTTTAATTTTGATTACACGTGTTTATAACGTAGTTAATGTCAAATTCACTTAGTACGAAAATAAATAATTTTCATAATGGTTTTTGTAATCACTCTTCAACAATTAATCAATAATCAATCGTTAATACCAAAGGAATTGAAAATCTTCACGTCCGAATTTGGAAAATGCAACATAAAGTTTATTTTAATAAATGATATTCTAAGAAAAGTAGAATTTCATAATAATTATTCATTAAATCTCTCAGAGAACACCAATTTTGTTCAGAGCTTACACACTGTTTTTGATTGTTTTATAAGTTTTGAAAAGTTATATATTTCGCTTATTTGTCTCCTTATCACGATTTATAAAAAAATATCGCATTCTCGAAAACTTTGAATGTGATTCCCGGTTGGAATTTGTATTCGCGGCTGATTCCCGGTTTTTCAGTTCAACGGAACCATGGCCTCGACCATGACCGAGCTCACTCGTCTTCCATTGCTATAGATGATTACTTTGAACGTCAAATGCTAAATCAGCGATCTCAAAAACCCTCTTTTTCCAAGTTTTAGGCGAATCTGTGGAAATTTGGAAATTTTAACCGCCATATCAGATCCACCATTTTGATTTTCTAGCTTGAATCTATAAATCTGTTAAAATTTGGACATTTTTGCCGACGTATTGGATTCGCCATCTTGAATTTGTACTTTTTGGCGCCGAAATCGAAACTAACGAATTTATAAGCCCCCTTGAAACAAGTTTTAGTAAAATCTGTGAAAACATTTAATATTGACGACCATATTGGGTCCGCCATTTTGAATGTGTAACTTTGACATCAAAATCGAAATTAGCGACCTCAAAAACCCCCTCGTACCACATTTCAGGCAAATTTGTAAAAATTTGGAAATTTCGGTCGCCATCTTGGATCCGTCATTTTGAATTTGTAACTTTTAACGTCGAAATCGAAATTAGCGACCTGGAAAAACCATCTGTACCAATTTTTAGACAAAACTATGGAAAAAATTATATTTTGGCCGTCGTATTGGATCCGCTATTTTGAATGTGTAACTTTTGACGTCAAAATCGAAATTAACGACCTTATAAACCCCCTCGTACCAAGTTTTAGGCAAATCTGTTTTAAAAATTATACTTTGGCCTCCATATTAAATTCGCAATTTTGAATTTGTAGTTTCTGACGTCAAAATCGAAATGAGTGACCTTAACAACCTCCTTGCACCAAGTTTTAGGCAAATCTGTAGAAATTTTGAAATTTCGTTTACCATATTGGATCCGCCATTTTGAATTTGTAACTTCTGACGTCAAAATCGAAATGAGAGACCTTTAAAACCCCCTTTTACGAAGGTTTAGGAAAATCTGTTTAAAAATTCAATTGTGAGCACCATATTGAATCCGCCATGTTGAACTTTTGGCATTTGACGTCAAAGTCGAAGTAAAAGACCTCAAAAACCTCCTTTCACCAAATTTCAGACAAATCTGTCTAAAATTGGAAATTTTGGCTACCATATTGGATCCGTTACTTCGAATTTATATTTTTTGACATCAAAATCGAAATTAGCGACCTCATAAGCTCCCTTGTACCGAGTTTTAGGCAAATCTGTGAAAAAATTTAACTTCAGCGACTATATTGAATTCGCCATTTTGAATTTGTAACTTTTGACGTCAAAATCAAAACAAGCGATCTTCAAAACGCCCTTGTGCCAAGTTTTAGGCAAATCTGTTTTAAAAATTATATTTTGGCCACCATATTGGATCTGCAATTTTGAATTTGTAGCTTCTGACGTCAAAATCGAAACAAGTGACCTTTAAAACCTCCTTGCACCAAGTTTTAGACAAATCTGTAGAAATTTTGAAATTTTGTTCATATTGGATCCGCTATTTTGCATTTATAACGTTTGACGTCAAAATCGAAATAAGTGACCTTCAAAACCCCCTTGTACCAAGGTTTAGGAAAATCTGTAAAAAAAATTGAATTGTGACCACCATGTTGAATGAGCCATGTTAAACTTCTGACATTTGATGTCAAAGTCGAAGTAAATGACCTCAAAAACCTCGTTTTACCAAATTTCAGACAAATCTGTCAAAATTTGGAAATTTTGGCTACCATATTCGATCCGCCATTTTGAATTTGTATTTTTTTAAGTCAAAATCGAAATTAGCGACCTCATAAGCTCCCTTGTACCAAATTTGGGCAAATCTGTAAGAAAATTTAATTTTGCCCATCATAATGGGTCCGCCATTCTTAATTTGTAGCTTTGACATCAAATTTGAAATAAGCGACCTCAAAAATCATCTTTCACCGAATTGAGGCAAATCTGTACAAATGAACAAATTTGGTCGCCATCTCGGACCCGAAATTTTGAATTTGTAACTTTTGACGTCAAAATCGAAATAAGCGACCTTCAAAACTCCCTTGTACCAAGGTTCAGGCAAATCTGTAAAATTTTAGAAATTTTGGCCGCCATTTTGAATTTGTAACTTTGGCGTAAAAGTAGAAGTTAGCGATCTTAAAAACCTACTTGTACCCACATTGGGTCCGCCATTTTGAATTTGTAACTATTCACGTCAAAATCGAAATTAACGACCTTATACACCCCCTTGTACCAAATTTCAGGCAAAACTGTGAAAATAATTAATTTTGGCGACCACGTTGGATCCGCCATTTTGAATTTGTAACTTTTGACGTCAAAATCGAATTAGCGACCTGGAAAACCCCCTTGTATCAAGTTCTAGACAAATCTGTGAAAAAATAATTTTGGCCACCATATTGGATTCGTCATTTTGAATTTGTGACTTTTGGTGTCAAAATCGAAACTAACGACCTTATGAACCCCCTTGTATCAAGCTTCAAACAAATCTGTAAAAAAGAAATTATTTTGGCCACCATATTGGGACCACCATTTTGAATTTGTAACTTTCGACGTCAAAATTGAAATTAACGACCTAAAAACCCCCTTTTACCAAGTTTCAGGCAAAATTGTGAGAAAAATTATATTTTGGCCACCACATTGACTCCGCCATTTTGAATGTGTAACTTCTGATGTTAAAATCGAAATTAACGACAGCCCCTTGTAACAAGTTATAGAAAAATCTGTAAAAAAATTATATTTTGGTTACAATATTGGATCCGCCCTTTTGAATGTGTAACTTCTGACGTCAAAAGCGAAACTAACGACTTTATAAGCCCCCTTGTAACCAAGTTTTAAGCAAACCTGTAAAAAGAAATTAATTTTAGCAATCATATTAGGACTGCCATTCTGAATTTGTAACTTTTACTATTAAATGCTAAATCAGCGACCTCAAAAACACTCTTGCACCGAATTAAGGCAAATCTGTACAAATTAAAAAATTTTGGCCGTCATATTGGCTCCGCCATTTTGAAATTGTACTTTTTAACATCAAAATTGAACTGAGCGACCTCAGAAATCCTGATATACCAAAGATTTATACAATTCCGAAGAAATCTGAAATTAGGCCAGTTTTCGGTGTCTCTCAGCCCACTGTGAGTTCTAGCGAAATATGTTTACATCAGAGCTCTGATAGAGCCGTAAGTCGTACATTGATTTGAATAGCAAATATTCTTTCTTTTTCGCATCTCCGATAAGAATTTTTTCCTCTCCAAGATACTGATGTTATCCGTATTATGTCATTTTTTAAAGCAACATGTTTCAAACAAGGTTAACTAGAAGATAAGAAGAGATTAAAACTCGATACTCACTTATGTGTGCGTTAGAATTAACATTTATTGGTTTGTTAATTCCTGCACTATTCATTCCATGTTCGCCACGACTTAATGCAGGACTTGCTCGATGTTCCGATAAAGTGCTCATTCCGGAACCTCCTCTAGAGGAGTTTCCACTATTACTTCGTTTCGAACCTAAGAGATTCAATTTTATTAAATATATTATTTCTTAACAAGAAGAATAATAGTTTAAATTAATAAAATTTTTAAAGAAGAGAAATAATTAGTTGTTCCAGGTCTTCCAGAACCTTGTCGCTCTTTCATTTCTTTCGCCTTCTCTACTTTCTTCAATTCCGTTGCATACATCTGAGCTTCTTTTAAACCCAAATCGCTACAGAGACGCACCAGAAATTTAAGGCATTCAACATTTTCTGGAAAAAGCTTGTGTATATTTTGATATTCAGTCAGAGCTTTATGAAATTGTCCAGTCCTTCTCAAACAAGCCGCCACGAGCAATCGCCATCTCGGTTCATCAGGGGCAAGTTCGATTGCTCTTTCAAAATATATCATTGCTTTTTCAGCAACCTGTTTAAGATAATTGATAAAGTATAACATAGATAATAATTTCAACCGCAACTGATTCCGAATCAAATCTTAAAATTTATATTCACCTGCATTGATATAAAATAAGATCCGAGCCAATCGATGACCTCAAAATTCGCAGGATAAAATCTGTAAGACTGTTTTAATCATATATAAACTGTGTCTTACTGTTTTAGTTCTTTTTTTTTTGTGAAAAAATTGGACAATACTTACATCACTGTAAAATTGATAAGCTTGTTGTTTATCGTCTATTGAATCGTACATTTCACCTAACTTTTGTAAGACTCCAGGATCTGATGGAATAATACCCAACAATTGATTATACCTGGAAGAAAAGTTAGGTTTATAATTGTTAATGCAATTTATAATCATCATCATATCAGGGACCATCTATAAATTATGTTAAAGCTTGGGGGGGGGGGGGGGGGGTTCGGGAAAATGTTATGA
>JAUMHM010000085.1:16102870-16131002 GCA_032362435.1 Melikaiella ostensackeni | reverse complement strand
CCCCCCCCCCAAATCGTTACTGTTATATACCACTTTTAACAAACTAGAAGTCAAATACGTACGCGATTATTATTTTTTTGTCTCACGCAATTTTTGAATCGAAATTAATATTAATAAAACATTTTTGTATAGAAATCGAATGATTTTTTACTAAGAATACCAATTTATGGTGTAAAACGCCAACAAACCCAAAAATTGTGAATTTATTTACTCGGAATGATAATCTGAAAAATATTGTAATTCTTTTATTAAAAATACCAAATTAATACACCGGTTTAAGATCGCAAATCTTTTTTTAAATTTAATGTTTTTAGTTCAAAGAACCGATTTTTGGTGAAAAATGTCAAGATAACCTTAAATTGTTTTAAAATTGTAAATCCTCTTTGAAATCTCCATAGATATTTCCAGTGAAAACCGATAGTTAACCTACAATTGTAGAAAAATGATAAATTTCCTTTGAAATCTAATGATTTTTTACTAGAAATACTAATCTCCGGTGTAAAACGCGAACAAAACCTAAGATTGTGAATTCTATTACTCTGAATGATAACCTGAAAAATTTAATTTTTTTTATCAAAAATACCAATTTGAGATACCAGTTTGAGATCGAAAATCTTTTTTTAAATTTGATGTTTTTTTGTTTAAAGAATCGATCTTTGGTGAAAAATGTCAAGATAACCTTGAATTGTTCCAAAATTGTAAATCCTCTTTGAAAGCTATATCGATATTTCCGATGAAAACCACTAGCTTAACCTACAATTATACAAAAATTATCAATCTTTTTTAACATCTAATGATTTTTTACTAAAAATACCAATTTCCGATGTAAAACGCCAACAGGACCTAAAATTGTGAATTTAATTACTCTGAATGATAATCTGAAAAATCTTATGATTTTTTAAATTAAAAATATTAATTTGAGATACCAGTTTAGGATTAAAAATCTTCTGTCAAGCTTAATATTTTTTGTCTGTAAGAACCGATTTTCGGTGAAATATTTCAATTTCAAGGAAAAACACCGCAAATTCTTCCAACATTGTAAATGCTCTTTGAAATCTATGGTATATCGAAATTTCCGGTGAAAGCCGCCAGCTTAACCTACAATTGTACAAAAATTATAAATCTTCTTTGAAATCTAACTCTGGCAAAATTTTCGGCTAGAAATTCATTTCTAATCATTCCGAGCCAATCCGTATTATTCCGAAATGTGTATCAGAGCCAATCCGAATCAATCCGAACCAATCCGAAAAAGTTTCTCAATTTCGTTCGATCCAAATCGGTTGAAAATTGATCCCACTTAATCTGATTCAATCCGAACTTACAACCCGAAACAATTCAAACAAAATTTCCAATCCGAATCAATGCGGTTCTATGCGGGCGCGCGATTTTTTGTCTCGCGCAATTTTGAAATGAAAACTAATATTAATAAAAAAAGTTGCGTATGAATCCAATATTTTTTTTTTATTGAAAGTACTGATTTCTGACATAAAACATCAACCAAACCAAAAATTGTGAATTTAATTACTTTGAATGGCAATCTGAAAAATCTTATAATTTTTTTCATTGAAAATACGACTTCAAAATACCAGTTTGAGATTGCAAATATGCTCTTAAACTCAATGTTTTTTGTTTAAAAGAACCGATTTACGGTGAAAAATGTCAAGATAACCTTAAATTGTTCCCAAATTGTAATTCTCCTTTGAAACCTATATTGATATTTCCAGTGAAAACCGCTAGCTTAAACTACAATTACACAAAAATTATAAATCTTTTTGATATCTAATGGTTTTTTACTAAAAATACCAATTTCCAGCGTAAAACGTCAACAAAACCTAAATCTGTGAATTTAATTACTCTGAATGATAGTCTAAAAAAACTTAAAATTTTTAAAATTAAAAATACCAATTTTAGAGACCAGTTTGAGATCGCAAATCTTTTGAACTTAATTTTGTTTTGTTTAAAAGAACCGATTTTCAGGGAAAGATGTCAAAATAACCTTAAATTTTACCAAAATTGTAAATCCTCTTTGAAATCTATATCGATACATATTTCAGGTGAAAACCGCTAGCTTAACCTGCAATTGTACAAAAATCATAAATTCTCTTTGAAGTATAATGATTTTATATCAATAATACCAATCTCCGGTGTAAAACGTCAACAAAACCTAAAACTATCGATTTAGTTACTCTGAATGAAACTCTGGAAAATCTTGTGATTTTTTAAATTAAAAATACCAACTTAAGATATCAGCTTAAGATTGTAAATCTTCTCTCAAACTCAATGTTTTTTGTTGAAAAGAACCGATTTTCAGTGAAAAATGTCAAGATAACTTTAAATTATTCCAAAATTGTAAATCCTCTTTGAAATCTATGTCGATATTTCTGGTGAAAACCGCTAGCTTAACCCACAATTGTAGGAAAGTGATAAATCTTCTTTGAAATCTAATTATTTTTTACTAAAAATACAAATTTTGTTAAAAGTTGTGAATCTTCTTTGAAATAGAATTTTTTAAACATTAAAAATGCCAATTCCCGACAAAACACTAACATACTCAAAAATTGTTGAAAGATTCTAAGTCTTGTTCGAATTATAATGATTTTTATTCGAAAATACCCATTTTCGATGGTAAACGCCAACCTAACCTAAAATTGTTGAAAAATAATAAATGTTCTTCGAAATCTAATGATTTTTTAATACAAATTTCAATTTTCGACAAGAAACACCAATATAATCCACAATTGTTCAAGCTTATAAATTTTATTATTTTCGTCCAAGCTTGTAAATTGTATTATTTTAAACAAAAATCACTAGATTAAATTCTATTAATTATTTTTAAAAAATACCAATTTCTGGTTAGACACATCAACTAACCTAAAGTTATTAAAAAATTCTAAATATTCTTTGAAATCTAATAAAATTCTATTAAAAATACAAATGATTTCCAATGAAAGACACTATAGTGAAAAGTTTTCAGAATTGTAAATGTTTTTCGAAATCCAATGATTTTAGTTTAAAATAACCGATTTGAAAATTAATAATAAAAAATGCAAGAAAATTGGAAAGAATTTTAAAGAGTTCAAGATTAATTAATAAGAATTCAGGATGAATTCCAAATGAATTCAGAGGAATTGAAAGTATTCAAAAAATTTCAAATATTACATTGTTTTCAGTAAAACTTGCGTTACTTTAAAAGAATTAAGGGGAATTTAAGAGAATTCCGGGAGAATAAAAAAATTCAAGATGATTTCAAAACGTTGAAGAGAATTCAGACTAAGTAATTAATAATTTAGGATGAATTCCAAATGAATTGAAAACAATTTTAAGAATACAAGATATTTCATTTATTTAAGTAAAATTGTAGTGAATTTAGAAGAATTCGATTAAATTCGTACGAATTCAAGATGAATTCAAAATAATTCAATTGAATGGAAAAAAATTTTTTAATTGACAACAATCCCCTTGAATTTAGATAAATGGGAGTGAATAGAATAAGTGAATACGAATCTGTCAAATTCACAAGAATTAAGAAAAATTCGGTATTTATAAGCATTCAGGATGAATTCCAAATTAATTCAAACGAATCGAAAATATTCCAAAAATCCAAAATATTCCATTGATTTGAGTAATATTTGAATTCCTTTAGAAGAGTTAAAGGGAATTCAAGAAAATTCAGGGAGAATTGAAAAAATCAAGAGAATTCCAAAATATTTAACAGAATTCAGGTAAAGTTAATCATGATTCAGGGTGAATTCTAAATGAATTGAAATCAATTGAAAAAATACGAAACTGATAAAATTAATAAGAATTCAAGGAGAATTTAGAAGTGTTCAGGTGGAAAAAAAGGAAATCCAAAAACAGATTTATTGAATGCAGTGGATTTCAAGGGAATTTCAAGGAATTTAGGGTGAATTCATGAAAATTCAGAATGAATTCAAAATAATTAAAGTAAAATTCATAATAATTTACATGATTTGAAAAAAATCCGAAAAATTCCATTCATTTTAGCGAAATTGGAGTGAATTTTAAAAAATTCAAGAAAAGTCAAGAGACTTCGATGACATTCATAAGAATTTGAGTGAGTTAATGAAAATTTTTAAGATAAAAACTTTTCCATCGACTTGAATGAAATGGGGAGAACGGAATTCAGGAAGAATTCAACAGAATTTAAGTGAATAGAAAAATAAATAAAAAACTAATGAATTGAATGAAATTCTTTTGAATTTAGAAGAATTTGAGGGAAATGAGAAGCGGTCGATGAAATTTATAAAAATTCAATGCGAATTATTAAAAAATCCAATTGAAATAAACATGCTCAAAAAATATTTTAAAAATTCATTGAATTTTGACAAGATTTAGGAAAATTGAAAGAAATTCAAAAGAATTTCATGAAATGTCTAAGAATTCAAAGCGACTTTGAAAGATTTTAGGAAAAATTGAAGAACACAAAAAAATCGAAATAATCCATTGAATTAAGTAGAATTCAAGAAAATTCAAAAGAATTTAGAGAGATTAGAAAAATTAAGAGAATTCAAAACAATTAAAAAGAATTCAGGATTAATTATAAGAATTTAGGGTGAATTCTAAATGAATTAAAATGAATTTAAAATATTCTAAAAATCCAAAATATTCCAATGATTTCAGTCAGATTTGAGTTAATTTAGAAAAATTAGAGAAAATTCAAAAGAGTTCAGACAGAATTAAGAAAAAAAGAAGAAAATTCCAAAAAATTAAAAGAAATCAGTATGAATTAATAAGAATTCAGGGCGAATTTATAATAATTCAAGTGCATAGAACAAAATTTTTCAAATCCAAAAAAATTCCATTGAATTAAAATAGGTGGGAGCAAATAAAATTATTTAATACGAGTTTGATAAAATTCAATGGTGGTTAACTGGTTAGTGGGTTCTCTGTTTCAATTTATTGAAAGAAAAGTGACTCAAGTGATCTTTTCATTTTAAAAAGCGACTGCGTAGCAGCTCTGAATTAAACGTTATAGTTTAAACGAATTAGTGATTACAATAAAAGATTTTAATAACGTTATATAGACTTCATATCAGTGTATTAAGATTAGTATTTTGATTTTTTTTTCCATCATTCTGTAGAAAAATATCGATAAGTACATAGTTTTTTCGCAATTTCCAAAATTACTATTGAATTGTTGTTAAAAATATAACGTTAAGTGATTTGATCAATGATTTGAGAAAATTGTAATAAAAAAAAAATTGTGAAAAATTAAGTTTTTCATGAGCATTTTTCTGCTAGATGATACAGCTTTTTATACGTTTTAATTTTTGAGGGAAGTATAGTTCTTTCGTCGCTAGTTCCACATTATATTAATTTTCTTTCTTTTCATTTTATTAGCTTCTAATTATTTTGTAATTCAGGTGTCACTAAATTGTATTCAATAAGACATGGCTGAAAATATTTGAAAAAATTACATAACATAGGTCGAGGGGGAAGGGGGGTCAGAATGATTTTCTTACAACTTGTTACAATGGAGAGGGGAGGGGTACAAAATTGGCAGAAAATGTGTTACGTAATTTATGGATCGCTCCTTAGTTAGTTTTGAAAAATAATCAGGGCTGCTGCAGCTAAATTTAATTGAGAAAAGTGGAAAAAATTACCTATTTAAACCAAAAAAGGGCCAAAAAAAACTAATTGCTAACCCAAGAGGCGACTAAAATTTAATAAAAGTAACTAATGTGCATTAGTAATATGACTTAATGTTTTTCTGAATTGAAAAGAGTTCGATGATATTTATAAGAATTCCAGGTGAATTTGAGCGAATTCAGAATAAATTTATAAGAATTCAAAATAATTCAAAACAATTCAAGTTAAATTCAAAAGGATTGAAATGAATAGAAAAATGAAAAAATAACAAAAATTTCATTGATTTCAGTAAAATTGAAGTAAATTTAGAAGAACTGAAGAGATTTTGAAGAAATTCATAAGAAATTGAGTAAATCGAACAAAATTTTGAGAATTAAAAAAATTTCCATTGACTTGAAAAAGATTAGAGTGAACAGAATGCAGAGCGAATTTAACCCAATTCAGGGCAACTTTAACAAAATTTAAGTGAATTAAAAAAAAATCTAAAAATAGAATGAAAGACCCTTTGAATTAAATCAGGGCAGCTACAAAATCCCAATTTCGGAATTCACTGAGTTTTGTCTGACTTATTTTTCATTTTCCCTGACCGTTACAAATTTTTCTTTCACGTCAAAAAACAACCTTACACTTAGAAGATCAATAACGTAAATGCAAAAAAAATGAGAAAATTCTGATAAAATTGATGAAAATTCAAGCGAATTTAGAGCAATTCAAAAAATTCATTGAATTAATTAAATTTGGAGTGAATTTTTGAAAATATAATAGAATTTAAAAGAATTTTGAAGAATTCAGAATAAATTAATCAGAATTCTGACTAAATTCCAAATGAATTGAAAAAAGTACAATATATTACGTTGATTTCAGTAAAATTAGCCCGATTTCAGAAGAATTCAAGGAAATTCCATCAGAGAGTTCGATGAAATTCATACGAATTTAGGATTGATTTAAAAAAATTCAGGGTAAATTCAGAATAATTAAAGCGAATAGAACAAATTTTTTACAACTCATGAAAATTCAAGTGAACTTCAAACAATTCAATAATATTTCTAAAAAAAACTCATTGAATTCATGAAATTTGGAGTGACTTTGCCAAAATTGAAGGAAATTAAAAAAAAAATTTTAATCACGATAAATTAACAAGAGTTCTGTATGAATTTCAAATGAATTGCAAAAAATCCAAAATATTCCATTGATTTCAGTAAAAATAGAGCGAATTTAGAAGAATTCGAGGAAATGCCATCAGAGAGTTCGATGAAATCCTCACGAATTCAAGATTGATTTTTAAAAATTCGGGGTAAATTTATAATAATAAGAGTGAATAGAACAAATTTTTTAAAACTCATACTAATTCAAGTGAACTTCAAACAATTCAATAATATTTTGAAAAAATCATTGAGTTCATTAAATTTGAAGTGACTTGGTAAAAATTCAAGGAAATTAAAAAAAAATTTTAATCCACGATAAATTAACAATAATTCTGGATGAATTCCAAATGAATTGCAAAAAATCCAAAATATTCCATTGATTTCAGTAAAATTAGAGCGAATTTAGAAGAATTCAAAGGAATTGCAGATCATTCGATGAAATTCATACGAATTCAAGATTAATTTAAAAGAATTCAGGATGAATTTAGAATAACTTAAGTGAATAGAACAAATTTTTTTAAATTCCATTGAATTCCATGAGTAAATAAATGGGTGTGAAAACCAATAGCGAATTTAGAGAAATTTAAGAAAAATGAGAAAAATTCGATGAAATTCATTAAAATTTATGTGAACTTAAAATAATTTTAAACTATTTAGAGAATTCATTGAATTCATCAAAATTGGAGTTAATTTACAGAAATTCAAGGAAATTTATAAGAATTCAGAATGAATTGAAAGTAATTCAAGTTAAATTCAAAAGGATTCAAATCATTTGA
The DNA here is from genome assembly GCA_032362435.1 of Melikaiella ostensackeni. Taxonomy (NCBI): domain Eukaryota; kingdom Metazoa; phylum Arthropoda; class Insecta; order Hymenoptera; family Cynipidae; genus Melikaiella; species Melikaiella ostensackeni. Next base: position 16,123,471 of record JAUMHM010000085.1, on the reverse strand, counting down.
AAATAATATAAAAAAATTCCATTAATTTCAGTAAAATCGGAGTGAATTTATAAGAATTAAAGGAAATTCAAAAGACTTTATCAAAATTCATAAGAATTTGAAAGAATTAAACAACATATTAAAAAACAAAAAAAGTCCACAGAATTGAATAAAATGGGAATTAACAGAATTCAGGGCGAATTCGACAAAATTCAAGAGCACAGAAAAAAAATGCAAGAATGAAATTTAAAAATCCAATGAATTATATAAAATTTGAGTGAATGTAGTGTTATTCAAAGAAAATAAGAATTCAATGAAAATCATCAAAATTCAAAGAGAATTTAAGAAAACCAAAAAAAAATTGAAAACAATCGAAAAATATTTTTAAAATTCATTAAATTCATTAAATCTGGAGTGACTTTACAAGAATTCGTGAGAATTTGAAAGACTTGAGGATGAATTAATAAGAATTCTGGCTAAATTCCAAATGAGTTGAAAAAATCCAAAATCTTCCATTGATTTCAGTAGAATTAGATCAAATTTAAAAGAATTCAAATAGATGCCATCAGAGAATTCGATGCAATTCATACGAATTCAAGATTAATTTTTAAAATTCAGGGTAAATTTAGAATAATTAAAGCGATTAGAAGAAATTTTTCAAAATTCATGAAAATTCAAGGTATATTTTCAAAAAATACAAGTGAACTTAAAAAAATTGAAAAAAATTGAAAAAGACTCATTGAATTCATTAAATTGGGAGTGACTTTGCAAAAATTCAAGGAAAATTTTTTAAAAAACCAAAAATTCACGATGAATCAACAAAAATTCTGGATAAATTCCAAATGAATTGCAAAAAATGAAAAATTATTCCATTGATTTCAGTAGAATTACAGCAAATTTAGAAGAATTCAAGGGAATTGCCTATCATTCGATGAAATTCATGCGAATTTAAGATTAATTTGAAAGAATTCAGGGTGAATTTTAAATAATTCAAGTGAATGGAATAAATTTTTTCAAATTCGAAAATGTTCCATTCAATTCCATAAACAGATAAATGGTAGTCAAAAGAATAATAAGTAAATTTGGAGAAATTCAAGGAAAATTAGAAGAATTCGATGAAATTCATAAAAATTCGAGGTGATTTTTTTAAAATTCAAGTGAGCTTAAAACGATTCAAAACTAATTAAGCAATTCATTGAATTCATTAAATTTTAAGTGAATTTACGAAAATTCAAGGAAATTAATAAGATTTCAGAATGATTTCATAATAATTTAAGTTAAATTCAAAAGGATTCAAATCATTTGAAAAAAACTCCATTAATTTCACTAAAATTGGAGTAAATTGATGAGAAATCAAGGAAAATCAAAAGACTTTGACGTAATTCAGAAAAATTTGGAAGAATTAAAGGAAATCTTAAAATTAAAAAAATTCCATGGAATTCAATAAAATGTGAATGGACAGAATTCGGGGCAAATTCAACAGAGTCTAAGAGCATTGGAAAAAAATTCAAGAAATGAAATTAAAAACCAATGAATTAAATGAAATTCGAGTGAATGTAGAGTAATTTAAGGGAAATAAGAATTCAATGAAAATAACAAAAATCCAGAGAGAATTTAAAAAAAATTCATGTGAATTGAAAACAGTTCAAAAATATTTTAAAAATTCACTTAATTCATTAAATTTAAACTGAACTTACAAAAATTCAACGGAATTCAAAAGAATTCGAAAGATTCAGGAAAAACTAATAAGAGTTCTGGCTGAATTCAAAAATAATTGAAAAAATAAAAAAATTTCCATTGATTTAAGTAAAAAATCTATTGAATTTACATAAATGGGAGTGAACAGAATGAGTGAATTTAGAGTCATTTCAGGAGAATGAGAATAATTCGATGAAATCCATAAAAAATTGAAGGTGAATTTTTAAAAAATTCAAGTAAAGGCAATAAATCCAAAATATTTAAAAATTCATTGAATTCAGTAAATTTGAAATGAGTTTCGAAAAGTTCAAGGGAATTCCGAAAATTTAGAATGAATTCAAATAATCCAATAAAAAGCAGAAAAAGATATAGATTTGTATTCAATAGTGGTTGGTTCTTGGGCTTTCGTTCTAATTTATTGAAAGAAAAGTGACTAAAGTGATCTTGTTGTTCGAAAAAAATAAACTATAGTGACTTTATTTTAATAAAATGACTAAAATGTGATTTGAGGAAAAAGGACTAAAATTGACTCAAGGGCGTTGGGTAAAGGAGACTAAGAAATTTTGCTGGGTGCCCACAATTATGAACACGGCCCTGTCCCCGTATTTATTTTCGGAAGTAGGTTGTAGGATAAACAGGCAAAACTCACCAAGTATTCAAAGTCTGATGAAATCTTGGAATCCATATAATGAAAAATACATCGCGTTTTTTATGAGAAAAAGAATATTTTGATAGAAAATATTCATTTTCTGAAAAGTTAAAATCAACGCCGAACAGAAAATTGCCGAGAAAGAGATGGCGAGTGTCAAACATATTTGACTTCAATCATATTTTACAGACACAATGCCGATACTAAATAAAAAAACGCGTTGTATAGATTTCTTCCACACACTAAACTTTACAATTAGGAAGCGAATTCTGCGATTCAATGCGAAACAAAAGTGAAAAATACTTCCAACTTTTTTGAGAATTACGCGACGGAAAATGACAGATGAAGAAGTAAGAGAAACTGATCTAGCAGCGTGCTCACAAGGCGGTAGCGGCCAGTTTTTGTACTCAAATAATAAAATCGCAGATTACCCAGAGAATCGCGGTCGGTAATTTATATTTTTTGTCAAAACTAACTATCGGAATATAAAAATAAAAAATAACAATTTTCGTCATAAACATGCATTCTGAAATTATTTTTTGCAGAAATACAAAGATAAAATACTATTTATAAAGTTATTTATCAAGTTCACAAGTAACTTTCCTTTATAAATACATAAATTCAACAACCTTGTAAAATCATTTATTTATGAATACACAAGTCTTTGTTCTTCATGAATAAATAAATAAATAAATTCACTAACTTTGCGAAATTATTCATTTCCAAATTCACAAGTCTATTTCTTATAAACGAGTAAATTTCTTGACTCGTAACCTTATTAATTTCCAATTGCAGTTGTCTTTTTCCGTTGCAAATAAATAATTTTACAAATTTGTGCAATTATTTGTTGCCAAATTCGCAACTTTCTATTTTTTATGAATAAATGTACCATATTGTACTATTATTTAATACGAATATAGTCTCTATTGAACACTTGCAAATAAATAATTGTACTATTATATAAAATTATTTATTTATTCATTTACAGGTTCATAAATAATACGGCCCTGAGAGTCGCAGATATGTGACACATGCTAAGTTATCGGCTTTTGTCAAAAGGAATTATTTTCTGGCAACATGACTTATTTATTTATTTATTCACGAAGGACAGAGACTTGTCAATTTATAAATGAATAATTTCACAAGTTTGGTGAATTTATTTATTTATAAAGGCAATAGGCTTGTGAATCTAGAAATGAATAATTTGAAAACTTAGAGAATTTTTTTATTTATCCACAAGAAAGAGACTTGTGAATTTGGAAATAAATGATTTCGCAAAGTTGGTAAGTTTATTTTTTTATAACGGAAAAAATCAATTTCGCAAGTCTAGTGAATTTATTCATTGATTTACTCATAAAGGACAGAGACTTGTGAATTTATGAATAAATGATTTCACAAGGTTGGTCAATTTATTTATTTATAAAGAAAAGTGACTTGTGAAGTTGGCAATAATTAATTTGACAACTTAGGGAATTTATTTGTATATAAGAAACAGACTTGCGAATTTTTAAATAAATAGTTTCGCAAAGCTGGTAAATTTATTTATTTATGAAGAAAAGTGACTTGTGAAGTTAGCAATAAATTGTCTAAACTTAGTCAATTTACGCATTTATAAATGTTCTGTGAACTCAGTCAATAAGTTTATAAATAGTATGTTACCTTCGTATTTATGAAAAAAATAATTTCAAGATTTTATGTTCATGACAAAAATTGTTAGTTCTCATTTTTACATTCTGATAGTTAGTTTTGAGGAAAAAGATAAATTACCGACCGCGATTTTCTGGCTAATCTGCGATTTTATCATTTTAGTACAGAAGGTGACCGCTACCGCCTTGTGAGCGGGCTGCTGAATCGGCTTCTCCTGCCTCTTTGTCTGTCATCTTCCACCGCCTAGTTTTCAAAGAAGTTGAGAGTATTTTTCACTTTCGTTTCGCAATGAATCGCAAAATTCGCTTCATAATTGTAAACTTCAGTTTGTGGCAGGAATCTATACAGTGCGTTTTTTTTATTTAGTGTCGGTGTTGTGCCTGTAATTATGATTGGAGTCAAGTGTATTTGACAATCGCCATCTCTTTCTAGGAAATTGTCTGCTCGGTGTTGATTTCAACGTTTCAGGATATAAATATTTTCTATCAAAATATTCATTTCAGAAAATGAATATTTCATTCGCAAATAAAATGAAATATTTCATTCACAAAATGAATATTTTCTATCAAAATATTCATTTTCTCATAAAAAACGCGATGTATTTTTCATTATATGGATTCCAGGGTTTTATCAAACCCCAGATACTTGGTGAGTCTTGTCTATTCATCCTACAATATACTTCCCAAAATAAATATGGGGCAGGGCCGTGTTCCTAATTGGGGGCACCCGGAAGAATTTCTACGTCCCCTTTATCCAAAATCCTTAAGTGATTGTGTGGCAGCCCTGAAAATAATGTTGAGTTATTTAAGTACCATTCAGTTGCTTGGTCCACATCATTCATAAGCTGGCACAAATGACCAATTTGGTAGAGCGTTTGCGGATCATAGTTTACGATAGTTCTCAATTTCCAGAAACATTCCAACGCTTCCTCGTGCATATTTTGCTTTTTGTATACTAAACCTGAAGAGAAATCAATGACATTATTTACGAACTCACAGTGGGCTTCTAGACACCGAAAAGTGGCCAAAAACCAACTTCAAAGTTTTTGGGGAAATACTTTTTTTTTCATAATGTAGATGAGTTGGAGCAGCTTTTCTCCAAATTTCAAAAGTCTCCTTTATTCGAGAACGCTATGAATCAAAGAAATTAATTTTTTTATTTCAGTTTTTTAAGAAATCGGTTCAAAAAACGTGTTCGCGAGATTATGAATTTCAAATGTTACAATTTTTTTTCTCATTTGAATGGTCGTCAATTGATAGGATGTAAATAGGAAATACGAATATTAGCAAGTTATGACAAGTTAAAAATGCGAAATTGTTCCTTGGAAAAATTGCAACAAAAAAACATCCTCAAGAATTTTTAAACTCACTTCGTTTTTTTTTGGGAAACTTGATTCTTGGATTTCATTATAAATTTTTTTTTTTCTTTTTTCGTGTTCTTGATATGATGATTTTAGGTAGAAAAGTTAGGCATGTACTCATGTCCATATGATTTCAAGATTAAAAACTTTTTATTATAAGACGATAACATTTTTTAAATAAATAAAAATAATTTTTTTTGTTTAAATTTTTGTTGCGATTCTCAGATACAAAATCAAGAAAAATATTCGTTGGTGTTCGCACCTTTGGGTTGAAGTCATTTCAACGGAACCTTGATCGAGCTCACTCGTCTTCCATTCGTACATATGTCAGAATTGAGTGTTGAAAGCGCAATGTGTGAAAGTTATATCAGTTACTATAAAAATTTTGAAATTTTGGCCGCCATATTGGATCCGCCATTTATAATTTGTAACTTTTGACGTTAAAGTCGAAATTAACGACCTCAAAAACCCCCTTTACCAAATTTCAGGCAAATCTGTCAAAATTTGTAAGTTTTGACTGCCATATTGCATCCGCAATTTTCAATCTGTAATTTTTGACGTCAAAATCGAAATAAGCGACTTCCAAAAACCCCCTTGTACCATATTTAGGCAAATTTGGAAAAAAAATTATTTTGGATGCCATATTGGATCTATCATTCTGAATTAGTAACTTTTGACATCAAAATCGAAATTAACGACCATGTAAGCCCCTTGTACCAAGTTTCAGAAAAATCTGTGAGCAAAATTAATTTTGGTCACCATATTGAATCCGCCATTTTGTGTTTGTAGCTTTTGAAGTCAAAATCAAAACTTAACGATCTTAAAAATCCTCTTGCACCAAATTTTAAGAGAATCTGTGTAAATTTTGAAACTTCGGCTGCCATATTGGATTTTCCATTCGCAATTTGTAACCTTCAACGTTAAAAGCGAAATGAGCGACCTTAAAAACCGTTTTTTATAAAGCTTTAGGCAAATCTGTTAGAATTTTGAAAATTTGGTCACCATATTGGATCCGCCATTTAGAATTTTCAACTTTTGACGTCAAAATTGAAGTGAACGATTTTAAAAACACCCTCGTACCAAGTATTAGGCAGATCTGTAAAAAATTTCGAATTTTGGCTGCCTTATTAGATCCTCCATTTTTAATTTGTTACTTTTAAAGCCAAAATCAAAATTAACATTCTCATGACCTCACTTGTACCAAGTTTCAGACGAACCTGTTGGAATTTAAAAAATTTTGGCCGCCATATTGTATCCTCCATTTTGAATTGGTAACTTCTACCGTCAAAATCAAGATGAGCGACCTGAAAATACCCCTTGTACCAAGTTTTAGGTGAATCTGTAGAAATTAAAAAATTTTAGCCACCATATTGGATTTTCCATTTTGAATTTGTAACTTTTTACGTCAAAATCGAAATTAGTGACCTAAAAGCCCTTTTGAATCAGGCTTTAGGCAAATCTGTAAGAATCTATCAATTTTTGCCGCCATATTGGTTACGACATTCTGAATTTGTAACTTTTGAGGCCAAAATCGAAATTAGCGATCTTATAAACTGCCTTGTACCAAGTTTTAGGCAAATCTGTAGAAAAAAATTAATTTTGGCCACCATATTGGATTCGCTGTTTTGAATTTGTAACTTTTGTCATTGAAATCAGAATTAGCGACCTTGAAATCCCCTTTGTACTAAGCTTCTGACAAATCTTTTAGAATTTTCAGAATTTTGCCGCCATATTGGATTCGCCGTTTCGAGTTTTTAACTTTTGTCGTCAAAATCGAAGTTAATGATCTTACAAACCCCCTTGTACCAAGTTTTAGGCGAATCTGTATAAATTAAAAAATTTTGGCCACCATATTGAATCCTCCATTTTTAGCTTGTAACTTTTAACGTCAAAATCGAAATCGGCGACCTGAGAAACCACCTTGTACCAAGTCTTAGGCAAATCTGTGAGAAAATCATTTTGGCCACCACATTGGATCCGCTATTTTGAATTTGTAACTTTTAACGTCAAAATCGAAATTAGCGACCTTAAAAACCTCCTTGTACCAAGTTTTAGGCAAATCTGTAGAAAAATAATTCTAGCCACCATATTGGATTCGCTATTTTGAATTTGTAACTTTTGACGTCAAAATCGAGACAAGCGATCTTAAAAAACCCCCTTACACAAAGTTTTAGGCGAATTTGTAAAGAATGTTTAATTATGGCCGCCATTTTGGATCGGTGATTTCGAATTTGTAACTTTTGACGTCAAAATCGAAGTTAACGATCTTAAAATCCCCCTTGAACCAAGTTTTAGGCGAATCTGTAAAATTTTTACATTTTTGGCTGCCATATTGAATCCTCCATTTTGAATTTGTAACTTCTAACGTCAAAATCGAAATTAGCGACCTGAAAAACACCCTTGTATCAAGTTCTGGACAAATCTATAGAAAAATAATTTTGGCCACCATATTGAATTCATCATTTTGAATTTGTAACTCTTGACGTCAAAATCGAAACAAGCGACCTCAAAAACCCCCCTTACGCAAAGTCTTAGGCAAATGTGTAAAAAATGTTGAATTACGACCGCCATATTGGATCCGCGATTTTGAATTTGTAACTTTCAAATTCAAATTCTAAATTAGCGATCGTAAAAACCCCATTGTACAAAGTTTTAGGCAAATCTGTAAGAAAAAAATGGTAATTTTGGCCACCATATTGGATTCGCTATTTTGAATTTTTAACTTTTGACGTCAAAATTGATGTTAACGATCTTAAAACCCCCCTTGTACAAATTTTAAGGCGAATCTGTAAAATTTTTACATTTTTCGCTGCCATATTGAATCTTCCATTTTGAATTTGTAACTTCTGAAGTCAAAATCGAAATTAGCGACCTGGAAAACCTCCTTGTATCAAGTTTTAGAAAAATTCGTAAAAAAAATAATTTTGACCACCATATTGAATTCGTCATTTTGAATTTGTGACTTTTGGCGTCAAAATCAAAACAAGCGACCTCAAAAACCCCCTTACACAAAGTCTTAGGCAAATGTGTGAAAAATGTTTGAACATGACCGCCATATTGGATCCGATATTTTGAATTTGTCACATTTAAATTCAAAATCGAAATTGTGACCTTAAAAACCCACTTCTACAAAGTTTCAGGCAAATCTGCAAGAAAAAAAAAAAAATTTTGGCCACCATATTGGATTCGCTATTCTTAATTTGTAACTTTTGACGTCAAAATCGAAGTTAACGATCTTAAAACCCCCCTTGTACCAAGTTTTAGGCGAATCTGTAGAATTTTTACATTTTTTGCTGCCATATTGAATCCTCCATTTTGAATTTGTAACTTCTGACGTCAAAATCGAATTAGCGACTTGGAAAACCCCCTTGTATCAAGTTCTAGACAAATCTGTAAAAATTTTAAAATTTTGACCGCCATGTTGAATCCGACATTTTGAATTTGTAACTTTTGAAGTCAAAATTGAAATCAGACACCTCGAAAACTCTGTTATACCAAGTTTTATACAATTCCGATGAAACTTTGAGTTTTGTCCAGTTTTCGATGTCTCCCAGCCCAGTGTGGAACTTAATGAAACTTGACCAGTTCATCAGCTGGGTTTTTATTAGCATACCGAGATTATAGAGAGCCTGTACATGACTTGCGTCACTATCCAAAGCGCAGAGCAGTAATTCCCTAGCTCTCTCGAGTTCACCTTTTTTTATCGCACATGCAGACAGATTAACGTATGCTGCTGCATTGTAACTATCCGCCTTCCGAGCTGATTCGCCGCATTTTTCGGCTTGATCGTAATCCCCTTGCTGAAAATTTAAACTTTAATTGTACCATTTAAACTTCATTAATGGAACTGCGTATTTTTAGAAAAAGAGAATTTTCGATTTGTAATAAAATTTCTTCCTGGCAATATGTGATCAAATTCAACAATAATTTTTATCTCAGTCTTAAAACAAAAAATACTCACAAGGCAGTGTGGTAGAAAAGGAGTTTCAGAAAAGAGGACGAAAAGTATGTGCCTTTTTTGTTGATTTGAAAGCAGCATTCCTATCCGTAGATAGGAAGAGTGAATGAGGTAAATACATAAAGAATATATGAGAAAAATAAAATAAAATCGGTTAATAAGAAAAAGTTGTAGAAAGTAATGGGGAAGAGAGAAAGGAACAAGGATAGGATTGAGAGAGAGAGAGTGAGGGTAATTTACAAAAAAACGAGAGGTAAGGTGAAAGTGGAGACTGAATCTTCGGAGGAATTCTGGACGGCGCTGCTAAATAAGAAGGGGTTTTGGGAAATATGATGAAAAAATGAAAAAATTATTAGGAATAAAAGAAATTGGTTTCAAATGTAGCTAAGTTAAAAGTTTTAGTTTTCGAGTGAAGACAAAGTAAAAAGAAAGGGAGATTGAATTGAAAGTAGAGAGGAAAGGATTGAGAAAGTGAAGAAGTTTGTGTACCTAGTATTTTTATTTGAAAAAAAAATGGGAATGTAAAGGAATCACATCAAGGAAAGAGCTAAAAGAGCAGACATTGTAATGGAAAAAGTATGGGGCATAAAGGAGAAATTATTTAAAGAAGACTACGAAAGGAGAATGAGAATTTTTGAGGCGCTGGTAGTGAGTGTTCTAATGTATGGAGTGGAGATATGGAGTTGGAAAGAATATGAAGAGCTAGAAAGGTTGCATAAATAGTACATGCTACAAGTTGAAAAACTAGAGATTCAAGACGAGTGTGAAGTTAGCCACCCAAGCGGAGCGAGGGTGGTTATCACACGAGTTTCAAATCGTTGCTTTTCCAACATGTGGGACACGATACTTTTTCTATAATTTGTTTAAAAGGTGCTAGTTTCTTTACCTGTTTTTTGTTTAAAAAGGGAGCGATTTGTGGTCGATTGACGCAACAATAATAATGGCAATTGTCAAAACCAGGGAAATAATATGGCCGTAACAGTAAGTTGGTAACAATGTTCGGTCAGAAAGGTTAGGAGTGGTGAAATTGGTTACAACGCAATAGTTGTAAGTGCACCTTTACTCACTAAAGCAGGCCACTACGTTCGTTCAGTAGTTCGCACTTCATTTACTTTTTACACTGTGCGTCACTTTTTTCGCTGCGTCTGTCTACTTTTCTTACTGCGTCCGTTTACTTTTTTCACCGTTGCCCGGAAAGGTCGACACTGCGCATGCGCTACGTCATCGACAACAAATTGGTAACTTTCTATACAGAAAACAGGTGGCAAAACTAGCACTTTCTTGTGGATTATAGAAAAAAATACATTAGATGGACGCTGGGATTGGACAGGTGAACGCCATGGTGTGCGAGGGCAGAACTATAGTGAAAGCATGCTTAAAGGAAAGAGAAAGTGAAAGAAGGGAAAATAATGGAATGGAAGAAGGAGAAAGGAACTTGAATAGATGTGGATGGTCAAAGGAAGGGGTCAAGGAAATGTATGGAAGGGGACCGGATATACAGCAAGAGTTGATAGAAAGAGATAAAGAAGATTTTCAGCAAGGAATATAAAATGAAATAAGAGAAACTAAATACAATGAGAAACTTAAATGAATAAGAGTAGAGAGAATAACACAATATTTGGAGAAAAAACATGATAGAGGATCTCAAAAATTAGTTGCGCGACAGAGATGTGGAAATACAGAATAGTGGAATAAGTACTGAGATAAACGGGAAGGAAGAAGATGCTTGTTATGTAAGAGAGGTAGAGCAACATCAAGGCATTGGTTACATGATTGTGAAAAAACTGATAAAAAAGGGATGACAATGGGAAAGATCCTGCATGAAAGGAGGAAAGAGGAGGGTGGATTGGCTGAGGGTATTGGAAAGGAAGAAGAAGGATAGAAGTCTGTAGGAAGAGGGGGAATAAGTGGTCTTGCTGGTAATAGAAATTAAGAAAAATTTCAAATGGATAATTTGTGTGATAAAAAGATATATGACCAAAATGCAGAAATGGGAAAAATAAATAAAAGAAATGAAGCGAGTGATAATCACGAGTCACAGCGTAAAAAGGTTAATTTAAGGCGAAGAGGTAGGAGGAAGATAGGGATTCGAAGCGTAAGGCAATTCGTTGAGACGAGGCACAGGTAGAAAGCGTTAGGTTAGTGCGTTAAGCCGTTAAGTTGAAGCGATAGGTCAAGGCGATTAGTTAAGGCTTCAAGTTAAGGAGAGTGATACGTAAAGCCTGCCGCACACGGTGCTTTTTTCTTGCTGGATTGTGCTGCTGGGTGCTCTGCAGGAAACGCAAATTATGGAGTCGGTCTTGGCTGCAACGGACAAACATGGGAAAAGGTATTTTGACCATGTTGTTCGAAGAATTAAGGTAAACATAACCTACAATCGTTAGGTTTCACTAGCTATTTAAAATGTGTCCTTATTACGGATTGTTTTCCTTGCAGCCCGAAAGATCCCATTGAATTGAAAAACTACACTCGGATGTCAGAAAATGTTCTGAATTCGACCATTTTTTGGTTGGATATTGTTGCTCTGGTCCCATTTTCACTTTTGTAAACACTGTGCATGACAACCTAATGACGCTAGATTTGCCATGTGGGACTGTAGCAGCCGACAGACTAACGTGAACTTTTGTTCACTTCTGATTGGTTTCTTGCTCCAGCCAACGTGAAAACGAGCAGGAAAAATAGCACGCGTTCTATCAACGAAATCAAGCACGGCGCACATCACGAAAGCCAGCAGTGACGTTATTTTCCTGTGAGGCAGCCTGCCCAGTAGCCATTACAGCTCCAAGCAAGCAATCCAGCAAGAAAAAAACACCGTGTGCGGCGGGCTTTAGAGGAATGATGAGATAATTAGTACAGGCGAGAAGCATATGTGAATAAGGGTGCAGGAGTTCAAAACTTTCAGGGATATGACACGATTATTATGATTATAGTTCCCAATTTGACTCAGCGGGGAAAATGTGAAACTACGGCGCTGATCACTTTTAGCCTGATAATTTCGTTTAAATTTAAATGTAATATCAGAATTCATAAACTCTTCAAATTATATTCATATTTTTAAAATGTTCAAGGATTATAAACATCTGCTTTCGTAATTATAAATTAAATAGTCACTCATCATGTCATTTAAGCGTAAAAGAAGGTCTAAGCAATGATAATAATATTTCGTTCTTTTGTTATCTTTATATTCATATTATTTACTGTCATTTCGTATACCTAAAGTCGTAAAATAACACTTAACTAGTAAGATATCGACGTTCAACGAAGCGAATTTACCAAAAAAATTAATGAAAAATTCTGAAACTTTTTATAAAATTGTTACGTTAAACGGGTGAGACGCAGAGTTTCAAAGGTTATATGTTGACATCGGGTGTTGACACATTCATTTTGGTTACTTTGATACTTTCGAGTCTTTTGTCAATATTTAAACACAACATTTTGGCGAAAGGCGATCAGCCCCACAGTTTCACGATTTCTCCGTTGAATCAAGTTGGGTATCAACTTCATATAGGCTAGAATAGCTGACGTGACATAACCCTGAAAAATATGCAACCAATGATGTAGCGGACATATAGTAGTCCACATTTTCTAGGCCCGAATGGTCGAAAAAGCAACATTTATATACTCACAAGGTAATATATGAATGAGAGCATAGTTGATGCAGAGCTGACAACTTTAGAATCTCGATTTTCAAAAACTTTCAATGTGTCAATGGCTAACTGCGTTTCTCGATTATGGAGGAAGACCATTGCTTTGTTGATTTCCAAATCTGCAGCAAGGGTACTGTATGCTGAAGATTTGATAGCATCCACACACCTAATAAATAAATAGAGTGCATTCATTCAAACCCGGCAAAAGTAGAAAGCTGCAAGGTCCGCCCGGGGATTCCCACAAGTTGGGAAGTGTGGGAACCCCCGGGCTGGGTCTCTCTCCAACGTCCGCGCTCGAGTTATTTCAGACGCTCCGTTTTGTTTGAGGCTGCTTTTAAGTTTACGGCTGAGGTATTTTTATTCTTTAGGGCTTGTATGCATATGAATTTTCGACTTGAGATTCTTGTTGGAAGAACGTATGAGATTAAACTGTGTTAAAGTGTGGTTTTATAGGTATAATTTGGAGCTTTCCTTCTTTTGCAAACTAAATCAGAATTAATATTTTAACATACTTTAGGATAATAATAATTCTTGGAGTAGCATCAACTTCCATAAGATACTGATGAGTATATTAACAACATACCAAGCAAACCCAGCTGTAAGTGTGTCTTCAATTACAGGAGCAATGAGATTAGCTGCATTAAGAATAGTCTTCTCTGCTTCAAGTTTCAGTTCTTCTTCCAGTTTGGATAAATCATCATTTTTCATAACTTCATTCAGCATGTTCGCAGCAAGATCATCCTATGAATTCAAATGGCAATGAAGCAAAATGATAATATTGTCCTCATCCTCTATATTGATGTACTGTTCGAAAAATCTAAGCATGCAATATGAATACTACTGAGAAACTTGAAAAAAATAACAATGTTATAATCAGAGCGCGTGAATTGTAGGCATTTATAAAACACAATGTGCGCTTGGAATATGCGTAGTCAAATAATTTTAAAAATAGCACTATCCAATAGAAAAATAAAAGTATACTATCCTAACAGAAAGAAGTAATTAGGAAAATTAAAATACAAAATGCAACTCACTGTACTTATACTGTATTTGTCTTCCTCATCAATATTAAGCTGAACTTCTAACAGTTCTAAAAACCCTCTTTTCATTTTATCCCGATGAGATAATGCAAAATGGCACAAAACGGCATGCAAACCCGCTTTGAATTCTGGTCTTTCTCGCATAACCCACTCAAAACTTGTAGCTGCATCTTCTAAGCGTCCCATTTGCACAAACAACATCCCAATGTTATGCATTATCTTTATTCTATAAAAATATATCTTCGTTAGCACATGCAGGCATTCTATCTATATTCAATCTTAATTAATTAAACAATTGTTTTTCATAAATATGCTATTGAATTAACTTATCGTGCCTCAAATCTTTGTAGGCTGTAGGTGCCTGATCCAAAGCCATCCTATACATTTTAATGGCTTGTGGTAACTGGCCCATTTTGAAATAAATATTTCCCATATTTACTTTTAGTCTAGCACTGTTGCTAAACATTTTATTCCTTGTGATTGCCTGATAGGTTGCTACGGCTTCTGTATATAATTCGTTGTTTGCATATTGACTTGCTAAATTGAAAAGGACCTGTAAATTATTTACTTTTAAAAAATACTAATAAAGTATGAAAAGTTTTTTATTAGCAGTCAGATTTTCGATACAAACCTGAAATATTTCAGAGTTGCCTCTAAAAACAAAAACAAATTTTTGGTGGTATCCCGAATAGCAAAAATTTTTTATATCATTAATAAAAAATAAAAATTTTGAAGCCTGCAAAATTTCTCAATTTGAACATTGCGTACTGAACTGCAAAATTGAAGCATTCAAAGCATCAGAACTCTTCTGAGTTTAGAGTATTTTAAATAAAAATTAAGAAATTTTGATTCATGAATTTATGAATCTTTTAATAATGTAAAATTGAAAACAAGAAGCCCTTTATTATCCTCGACTACCATCAATTTTGGTGATTTATAACTCTGTTAATACCAATTAAACCTTATTTCCTCTACAGGTTCGACACGGATTTCATAACAATTCCATTAATCATAAGCCTCTATTTGGAAAAATTGACACTTGACCTTATGAAATGCGGATCAACAATAAATAATCATTTTTGTACTTAGGGTTCTTTTTTTTGTCTGGAAAAAGCTTAGGTTTTTTCCTTTAACCACCTTATGGTAAAAAATTGACATATATTATTAAAGAAATTTTTCAATATTAGGAGTTTCTAAATGTTTGAAATAATAATCAATAATTAATAATTTAGAATTGGAAGCGTTTGAAATTGAAACGAAATATATGGAACGATTTTGAATTAAAAACGTTCCAAATTAAAAAATTTTTGACTAGGTAATATTTTTAAAAAGGACAATATTTCGACTGGAATGAAAAGGAATTGAATTTGCGTCATTTATAAATGAACGCGTTTGAAATTTAATAATTTGGAATTGAAATATTTTTAATCAGAGGTGCTCAAAATCGAAAAATTTAGGACTCAAATTTTGAAAATTGGATTGAGAAAGGAGTTGAAATTGTATCATTTCTAATTCAGATCGTTCAAAATTGAACAATTTTATTTTGATTTGAAGAATCTTGAAATTGAATGATTTCAGATTAAAATTTCGAAAATAGGACAATTTCAGAACGTTTAAAATTGAATAATTTCTGATCAGAATTTTAGAAATTGAATGATTTAAAATTGGAAACTTTTGATTTGAATCATTTTCAATTCGAAGCGATTAAAATTCGACAATTTGAAATTGGAAACTAAATTGAATATTTCAAAGCCAAATCTTCTGAACTTCTAGAATTTCGAATTGCTATTTCATACAAAAATTATTATATAACATTAGAATTGATCACACAAACTTTTCTGATCAAAAAATTAATTCACTGCCATTTTCACCGTTTAAAATAGAAAAAATTTCAAGTTTAAATCTTTAAAATTGAATTATTCTGAAAAAAAACGTTCAAAATGAAATAACTTTAAATAAAAAACATTACAAATGGACAAATTTCTATACTGCGGAACGCTGGAAATTACAAGAATCTGAACTTCTTTCAAAACTGAAAAAAAATTTTGATTACCAAAAACTGTGTTATTGAAACTTTTTTATATTCACACCCTCCAAAATTTCAATTAACTTAAGTATATTTGAATCGATTGAAAATTAACAATTTTCAAATTCTCAATCATACTTTTCAAAATTCAATTATTTCTATTTTAACTGGAAAATTAAGACTTATAAAAAGGAAATTTTGAAAATTCAGCGTTCACATGAAAATTCAAAATTATAAAATTATAACCATCCAAGATTAAAGAAATTATTCAATTACTCAGGTATCAATTTCAGATAGTTCAATTTTGATCTGTTTTGAGTTTAAATAACACAATTTTCAACTTTTTCATTTTAGAGCGTTTAATTTTTAAAACTCCAATTAAAATTAGAATTCAATCTTGCAAGCTTTCAATTCAATATTTTTCAATTTTAAGTCATTTATTTTTTTAAATCTTCAAATAAAAATCGGACAAGTTTAAGATATTACATTGAAAATTAAAAATTGAAAAAAAAAAAAGATTACAAAACAAGATCGCTATGATTCGAATTTTTGAAATTGTTCAGTTTTAAGCCTTCCAATTCGAATTTTTTTTAAGTTGAGTTTGAAATGTTCAATATTTTCGAACGTTTTCAAATAAAAAATAATTCAATATTCAATGCTTAGTTCTAAAATCTTCTCATTTTTATGACTTGAATTCGACAAACTATTTTCTTAATTATTCATTGTTTAGAATTTTTTCTTGAGGCATTCAATTCAAAATTATTTAATTACAAATTCTTTAAACTGAAAATTGTGCAATCATCAATTCTTTCAATTTGATATTCTACAATTTGGAAGAAAAAAAACAGACAATTTTATACGCTTAAAATTTTTTACCGCAAATGTTAAGTCTATGTTGTGATTGTCACTGAGTCCAGCTTGTTCCTGCAGTCTGATAAGAGCGCGTTCTCTAGCAGAAGCTTCTCGCGCTCTTTCCAATGCAACAGTCATATTCTTCTCAAATGCCGCTTCAGCCGAACTTTCTATCAGTTCCATTATTCGGCGTTCTGCAGTTTTGATTTTCTCCTCCGGCCTTTGAAAAATTAAAATTAAGGCCATGTAATACTTACCCAATTCCTACTTTACCGACATTTTTCGCAACAACTTACGCCCACACCAATTGAGATATCGACTTGAAAATCTGGGACATTAAATTAAAAGCACTAAGGGACGCTTGCATGGTCCTAATTTTCTGAAATTACAAAAAATATATACTTTTGGAATTTATTTCTGTATTTCCCAAAAACGACCATACCCTTTTCACCTCCTTCCTTAACTTATCAATCACTCTTTCAAGTTTTTATAGCAGCGTGTCTACTTCTTCCTCTTCCATACTCCCTACCTCGTCCTTTCCCATGTTTTCTATAAATTCTCTTATCTTCCCCCAGCTGCCCATTTTCAATTTCCATTCCCCCACTCCTTCCTTCCTCCCTCCCCCTGTCACGCTTTGAGCCACTACATCTCAATGTCGCTATCACCGGAAAGTGCTCGGAGACTATTTCATTTCCCACTTTCGTTCTAACCTAAAACGCGTCCATGTGATACGCAGTTAGCCTAGTCATCACACGCTGCGCGTGTGTACAGTACGCAACGCTCACTATCCTTCTTCAGTGTTTTTTTTCAGTCAGGTGTTTATTTTCATGTGTACGTGCTATAAGTTTATACCGAGCTCGTTTCTTCATACTTCAATATTGATGTTGCGTACGTGAAAAAAAATGAATGAAATCATGGATAGGTTTGTTTTGAGAGTGAAGCACAAAAGAGAAGAAATCCTGAATAACGTGGACGGAAACGCTAACTGTGTGATTCAAAGCACGCAGCCGCAGTCGAGCAAGATTGCCTTAACCTCAAATAAGAATGTAAACAACAATTCTAATATTGAAATACCTACGGAATAGAGTGTTTCATCTGAATCTGAGAGTACCTACACATAAAAAAATCGTAAGTTTTTTTTTAAAAATTGCGAAATCTGTGGGTGTCCTGAGGAAATAAATAAATGGTTATGTTATCGAAATTTCTCGAATTTATCTGCGAGTTGTGAAATATTCGATAGTTATGATATAATACAGCACAAAACAAATAATTGTTTTTTGTTAATTTTTCATTCTACACAATTTTTCCCCCTAAACCGTTTCACTCTCTGCCATTGAGAGTAGAATTTTGGATCAAAGTTCGTTAATCCATTTTTAGAGCTCGAGCCACCAGTCTTGGGTTTCAAGAAGTGGAAAGAAGACAACCCATGGCTGGATCTCAATGAAGATAACAAAACGATCTGCACTATTTGTACAGAAGCTTGCAGCAAAGATCTAGCAGCTGTCGATGACTCGTATAATAATCAGTCACGTTTGGGTTGGGTCGAAACCGAATTTTCATCGTGGACCAATGCAGTAGGAAGAATTGAGAAACATTCTACGAGTGCATTTCACATTCAAAATTCTGAGGCGCTCCACGGGCACAACAAAACTAGTGTTGTTCAACACTCATCCACTGCATCAAAAAAAAAACAAATGATGGACCACCGCAGAGGCGCTTAGATAACAATTCCGATGTTCAAAACCATGTTTCTCAGACTCCAAAAGATACGTACAGAAAAATTCATCACGAAGTGTACGATCAAGTTCTCTCATCTCTGAAAATTAGATTCGGAACAGATTCAGCTAAGTTTTTTCGTTCTCTTGAAGCTTTTGTGCTCGGTGAAGATTCTCGTATAGATGAAATTGTCACATTCTATAAAGATGATTTCAAAAAAGATCTTCTAGTTGGTAATAGAAACATTTTCTTAGATTTGTCTCGCAGAAATGCAGTACAAATTAAAAATCTAGGAGAGATAGTTGCTTTTTTACGGCAAAATCCATGGTGCAAAAGCCTTGTCCCAGAATTCGTTCAAGTTATTAATGACGATACCAGCATCTTCTTGTTCAAATGAGAGAAGTTTTTCGACTTTGAAGAGACTAAAATCTTATTTGCGTTCTACCATGGGCCAAAAACGATTGAACCATGTGGCAATTTTGCATGTTTATCATGAGTTGGCTGATAAAATAGATATAGAAAAACTGATGGACGAATTTATTGTCAGAAATACGAAACGAACGCATCTGTTCGCTTTATCGAAAGATGTATCACCTTGAGAAATTCATCGCAATAAAATCATTTATCTGTAAACAAATACCGCCGGAAAAGCTTTTCCCGTGTATCCTTTACATATGTATGATGCATTGCGATTTCTCAAAAAATTTTGATCTCCAAGCCCCCCCTCCCCCATGAAACTTCAGCTTGAACAACTCAACACCCGCTTTCGAAACGTATTTACCCATAACTGTCTATAGTAAAATATATCTTGCACTGGAATATGTGGCAATGGAAAATTTGACATGTAATCTAAACAGATTCTGGACTTATGGCATTGCCGCTTTTAGATTTACCTCTTTCATCACAAGGTAATTCGCCTCGTGATAAAAAATTGCATATTCCACAAACTCTCTTTTTTGTTACACCGTGCAAACACAAAAAAGCAGAGTGACCAACTTGAATTCTTTCCCCACGATTCATCACAAAATAGGTATGAGTACTTGACTTCGGTCTTTTGTTTCCTGCTTCTTTAATATGTTTCGGATCATTCAATAAAATGAGACCTTGTAGAGACATCTTACTCATTTTTATTATGAAGACACTGTTAAAGGTGGATAATACAGTAGCTGGATCAATTTCACCAAAATGCTTAAAGTACTGTTTTTGCATCTGAATTTTTAGAAATATTTTTATGAATTTCTATTTGCATATTTCCTTATTCATTAAAAAAATATAGAATACAGGAAACAATAAAAAATAATAATAATCCTAAACGAATTATAATTTATACTATTGTTGAAATTTACTTGCAAGGATCGCCAGTTTTTCGTATTTCAACTATATTTCTTTTCCAATTCACGTATTTTTCTCCTGCAACCTTTGCAATTCTAATCACATTTCTTCTGTAATGTATTTCACTACAAACTCCTTTCTTTCATTTTGGAGGTTCCGGTTCAGACACCGATTCTGATGATGAACCCTCTGATTCTACAATAGTATCTTCTGAATCGCTCGACATAATTTTTAATGCATATTACTTTGAATAATAAGATTAGGAAATATTATAACACCCGTACTTTGAAATGACGGAACTGATTAGGACATGAATATAGCGCTAATAAAACAAAAGGTTTATTGACCTAATTTCAGTGCACTTGATCCTTTTGGTTACTCCGCAGATAATATTTTACAAAGAAAACATATTTTACATATATTTATTTAAATATATTAGATTAAGTGCAGAAAGAGGTCTACTGCTGAAGATGTTGCCTTTTTGCACTTAATGGAAATTTTTAAACTTTCAAATTTATAAATATTTAAACAGATGATTTTCGCATCATTTTGTCAGTGTACCTATTAAATAGAGCGTATTCGAATCTATATAAATACATTATTAATCGATTTTGGCCAAAAACGGCACTTATCACCGAGTGGACTCCTACTCTGGTAGAGGGGATGGTGGGGTTCTTTATGTAAACATTCTTAACAC
>JAUMHM010000085.1:16081906-16099133 GCA_032362435.1 Melikaiella ostensackeni | reverse complement strand
TTTTTCTTAAAAAATGGGGGAAATCTGTTTTCATCAAACAATACAAAATGAGGGGGTAAGGTCATAAGAAATCAAAAATTATTTTTTTTTGCGGGGGACCACCCTAATGTTGGTGTTGTGCTTTGTTGGATATTTTTTAATTAAAATAAAACAAATCTTATTTTCTATTAATTACACTAGGATGGTCCAAAAAAACTTCATCTTTTGCTAGAGTGTAATGCATATACAAAAGCTTACTTACAAATATGAAATCTGTCAAAACCTTTACTTTTAAAGAGATTGTTCAATCTGTTTTGATTTTGGATAAGATAGTATATATGAGATAATATAAGTAATAATTAGAATTCTAATTATCATAACATTTTCCTATTTAAAAAGGCGACTTTGTAGCTCTTTTTAAGAGTAACAGTTTGTTTTCTAGACTTCTGTTTCGTATCTCGCGTTGTTTGGCTGATAATTTGAAGTTTCGATTTTGTAACAGCATTTTCGATGTTTATAAGAAGAACGGTGAGTCCTATCAAAAAATATTTGCAAACGATTTTGTAGGCCTTCTTACGAGCAATAATTTATTTGAGAGACTTTTTTTCGTATGTCGCATAGTTTAGTCGGAAAATGGAATTTTTTATTTTTCAAAAAGCGTGTTCACGATTAAAACAGAAACTAAAGGATACTGCAGACTACAGACAAACTACACACAGACTATAGACAGACTAGACAGACTACAGACACCTACCTACAAATCGTTTTTTTCTGATTCAGGGGGTTTCAAAAAGTGGAGATTTGATGCAAACTGACGAAGTCAAATTTTACATAAAACTAATATCTTCTCATTAGGATGAGAATGTAAAAATCTAATTCCCAGAGACATAGTAAATTGTATGCCAATATAGAAAAATTCGGATTTTCAACCACGAGAGATTTCTCACTCAAATAAGAAAAAAAATTTCAACTAACTTCAAGTTTCAAGCCAGAAAGGCGAATTATCTACAAAACAGTTGAATTTTTCACCCAAAAATATGAATCTTCAACAAAAAAGTTAATTTCCGACCAAATAGTTCAATTTTCTATCAAAATAGTTGAATTTTCAACCCAGAAAGACGAATTTTCTACAAAGCAGTTGAATTTTCTTCCCGAAATTATGAATTTTCAACATGAAAGATAATTTCCGGCCAAATAGTTAAATTTTCTGCCAAAATAGTTGAATTTTCAACCCAAAAAAAACGAATTTTCTACAAGACAGTTAAATTCTCTACCGGAAAATATGAATTTTCATCACAAAAGTTCATTTCCGACCAAATAGTTAAATTTTCTACCAAAATAGTTGAATTCCCAACCCAAAAAGACGAATTTTCTGCAAAACATTTAAATTTTTTACCCGAAAATTTGAATTTCCAACAAGAAAGTTAATTTCCGACCAAATATTTGAATTTTCTGCCAAAATATTTGAATTTTTAACCCAAAAAGACAAAGTTTCTACAAAGCAGTTGAATTTTTTAACGGAAAATATGAATTTTCATCAAAAAAGTTCATTTTCGACCAAATAGTTGAAGTTTCTACCAAAATAGTTGCATTTTTTACCCAAAAAGACGAATTTTCTAAAAGCAGTCAAATTTTCTACCCAAGAATATGAATTTTCAACAAAAAAGTTAATTTCCGACCAAATTGTTCAACTGTCTACGAAAATAGCTGAATTTTCGATAAAACAGTGGAATTTCAATAAGACAGTGGAACTTGAAATCATAAAGACGAATCTTCAAACCAAAAAGACGAACTGTTTATTTATTAAATTCTCATGTAAAATTATATAAATGTTACATTTTTAGCACTTGTTTTTAATATAAAATTCTTTTTTTTTCTTGAATTTTCAACTGCTGAAAATTAAAGAAAATTGAAAGTGCAATTTAAAACGGTTGAATTTTCAATCGTTGAAAGTCGAAGAAAGTTTAAAATTGAGTTTCCTGCGGTTGAATATTGAATTTTATTTTATTTTCAACTCTGATCATCTTATTGTAAGGAGAAAGGAATGATGTAGAATTTGCGCTGAAAGCTTTTATTCCAAAAATTTGTGTTAAATATAGGGACGCTGACAATATAGAAAAATTGAACTAGGTATTAAATAATATCTTCTACAAGAAACAGTTTTTCTTTTTTTTTAACTTAACTTAACTTTATCACTCTACTGAAAAAAGTAGTAAAAAAGTAGCTTCACATTGAAAAAGTAGCAGAAAAGTAACCTTGCCCAAAAAAGTATCAAAAAAGTGAAAAGGTGTGGAACTTCAAAGCCTCTTATTGTTATTTTTTAGTTTCCCATACAATTGATTCTCTAAATATTATTTTTAAATGAAGTAAGCAAATAAGAACCATAAAAAATGTGGTTTTAAAAATAATGTTCAAAAATAGGTATGTATAATACGTATTGCATAAAATGTTTTAGTATACATATTTGTATTTTTACACATTTTTCGATCATGACTCACCAATAAATGCTAGGCACTGAACTCTATACTTCGATCTGTGACACCCATTAAAACAACCCCTCGAAGAATAAAAAAATAACCTGTAAAAACTTGTTATTTTTTAATGGTATTTTCCTTTAATAATATCACAAACTTATGATATTATATTCTTCCCTTCAATTTTATGATCCACATTCAACTTAAATTTATAAGAAATTGAATTATTTATTGTGTTTCTCAGAGAACTCAAAACGTCAAATCGAATATTAATGAATGAACTGCTAAGTGAGAGAATGTGTGTACGACTGTACGTGTGTACAAACTTTATTGTGTCACCCATCGTCATGGCAACGCTTACGTGGTTCAGTATAACGTCACAGCTGTCATCGGCCTATTGAAGTGAAAGGTTAAGTTTTGATGAATGCAATTTCAGATAAGTATTTGCAGGAAAAATGGTCGAAATAGATTGGGAACGAGTGTTATCCATAAATCCTGTGTCCCTCAAAGACGAAGAAATCGAAGATCTTTATCCTATGGTGGCAGAATGCGATATAGAGGAAGTTAGTAATGTACATAACCTAAAAGCCCTATTCAAGATTTCACAGGAAATATTACAATATAAAGATAATCAGGTAAATAATATTATTTTCACATAAGTTCTGTACATTTCTTTGTGTCAGGTTCATGATGATGATAGTTTACATTAATTCTCGTTGAAAACATTTTAAAGGAAAAAACAGAAACTAAAATTTGTGTATTTACACAATTAATTAGAAATAGCAAAAATAACATGTTTCTTATTTGAATTACCTAATTATCAAATTAAAAAATATGCTCAAATTTAAAGTAATATGAAATATAATTAATAATATTCATAAATTGAAATTAATGTTAAAATAGCTACATTGGCTTTCATACAATTTTAATTCAAATCCTCAACTTGTTTAATTTTGAACAACTTTTTGAAATGAGTCGCAATCCAATGTTGATCTTCAATGTTTAATGTGTATGATTTAAAATTATGTAATTTTGAATGTTTGTTTTAATAGTTCAATTTTGAAGATTTAAAATTGAAAACTCTTGAATTTTAAAGTTGCATGAATAAAACTTCTTACATTTTGTTGATTTCGAAGATCAAAAGTCAACGAGTTTTCAATTCTAAATCCTCCAACTGAAGAAATTTCAAATGTAAATCATCAAAATTCAGAATTTGTAATTGTAAAACTTAAAACGCATCATTTTTTATTGTAAATTTTATTAATTAAAAACCCTTCAACTTTAAAGATTTACAATTCAAAGTTCTACAATTTTGAAGAGTTGCAATTGACAATTCTTGAATTTCGAAAATATGGAAATCCATATTATTTAGTTTTCAATATTTATATTTTAAAGGTATGTAATTTCAAATTTCATTCGAATACTTCAATTTTGAATATTTGCGATTGAAAATTCTTCAATTTAAAAAATTTGCGATTGAAAATTCTTCAATTTTTAAGATTTACAATTGAAGATTTATTAATTTGGAATGTTTACATTTTTAAAATGATGTAAATTTGAACGTTTTTTTCTAATATTTAGTATAATTTTGAAGATTTACAATGGAAAATTCTTCAATTTTGACGATTGAGAATTAAAGGTTTATTAATTTCAAATGTTTATAGTTCAAAATGATGTATTTTCAAATGAGTCTTTTTGAATTCGTTTACAATTGAAAACTCATTGATTTGGAAGGTATACAGTTCGAAATCATGTAATTTTGCGTGCTTTTTTTGGAACAGTTCAAGTTTGAAGATCTAAAATTTAAAATTATTCAATTTTGATGATGTAAAATTGAAATTTATCAAATTTTATAGATTTGCAATTTGAAATGTATCAATTTTTATGATTTTCAATTAAAGTTTCAATAAAGTGGAATGTTTACAGTTTAAAAGGATGCAATTTTGGGCCGTTTTTTTGGAAGTGTAGTTCAGTTTTGAAGATTTACAATGGAAAATTCTTCAATTCTTAATATTTGCAATTGAAGACTACAATATTTAATGTGTAAAATAGAAAATCATATACAATTTTGAATGTTTTTTTTGGCACACTTCAATTTTGAAGATTTAAAATCGAAAATTATTCAATTTTATGGATTTGCAATTCAAAAAATATTAATTAGAATAATGTATAATATAAATTATAATAATAAATAATAATTAATCCTACTTGTCCAATAATGATTCCACGTTTGACGGTGCCGTAAACCGGGACTATGCGGCGCCTGTGGGGAAAAACTCCGCACCCTTGATTCTGCATGCTTATGCATTTTTGCAAATCTAACTAGACATTAAAGAAAAGGCTATTTTGGCCCGTTTTTTTTTTTACTTTGCGAAAAAAGTAATTAACCAATTTCAACGTTCGACCCACTAAATTGCAGATCTTTCCAATATCTATGATTCCTCATTAAACTTTTTTTCCCTCAGATTAATAGCTTGATTGCAATTTCCAAAAAACATGGTCTCGCCAAATTTAAGCATTGCACAATTCGTTTGGTGTATGGAAATCTGCCTGCAAACTTGCGGGCCTTCATTCCAGGCATCAACACTACACAACTGCACACTTTGTTTTCATTCTAAACTTTTTTGGTGAAAAAATCCTTCATTCGCCCACACACGGCGCTTAGCCCCGGTTTACGGTACCGTCAAACATGGAATTATTATTGGACAAGTAGGACTAATTATTATTTATTATTATTATTTATATTGTGCTTTATTCTAATTAATAATTTTAAATTGAAAATCTATGAAAATGAATTCTTTTCAATTTTAAATCTTCAAATTGAATATTGAAGACTCTTCAATTGCAAATATTCAGAATTGAAGAATTTTCTATTGTAAACATACAAAATTGAACTACGTATTCCAAAAAAAAAACGTTCAAAATTACAACGTTTTATTGAAGTCTTTTCCATTGTAAATATTGGAAACTGAATATTTAAAAAAATTAATTACCTTTAAAATATAAATCTTGAAAACTGATTAATTTGGAATTCCATCTTTTTCAAAATTCAAGAATTCTAAATTGTAACTCTTCAAATTTGTAGAACTTTGAATCGTAAGTCTCTAAAATTGAAGGGTTTTTAATTTTCTTAATTTACAATAAAAAATTAGGTAAGTTTCAAGTCTTACAATTAAAAATTCTGTACTTTTGATGATTTACATTTGAAATGATGTCAAATGAATATTTTTACATTTCTCACAATTAAAGAACAATTAATAAGCAAAAAATGTTGAACGTTTTCATAGATATACATATAATACTTAAACTTTACTCAAAGTATTCACTGTCAGAGATACATATTTTGAAAGGCTATAATGAGGTTGGATTTGGAAAAACAATTGAATACTTTACATCCCTAATGTTCTAAATTTGATTACTCAAATTTTCCAAATATTTCACAGCTTTTAATTAATTATATTGTAGGCAAAAGTGGTCAAACTTTCAATTTTCTCATTCAAATACGTGTATATAAGCATAAAAAAGTGTTTTCTGCGTGAAACTCAATTTCGCTAAAAAGTGGAACTATGTGGACTTAGCTTTCCATAGCTCACTCAATTAAAATAATACTCATGATATTAATTATTAAATTTATCGATAAATTTTTGTTGAATTATTAATTAATTTTTATAAATATATTAAATTAAGTTTTTAATTGAATTTAATTAACTTCTATTTGAAACAAAAATGTTAAAGTATTGAAGTATTCTTCACATATATATTTACTTTCTTTATCATTATTCTCTTTTATTATTATAAAAAGAATCCCCACAGAGAGAGGTTAATAATTTAAATAATATACTCGTACTTTCAATCCAGGTTGAATCATTATTAATAGAATGTGATGAACTAAAAGAAAGGAATCTTGAAGCAAAACAGTTTTCTCCTGCTAATCAAAAGTCAGGTAATAACTACATAATATGTTTCATTATTTAATTTAATGTTTTATTTTTAGTTTCTTTTGTATCGTTCTCAATATTATCCAATGTTCATTTAAACTAAAAGGTTAAACTTCCGAAATAGAAAAATTAACATGCTTTGAGGGCAATACAATTTTTGGATTTTTTTCTTCACAACAACGTTCTTGAGCTTGAAATCTTTTATCAAATTGGTTACTAGTGTAATTATTAGTTATTAGTATAAGCTATTTTCTATGACATCTTCTCCTCCTAAAAATAAAATCTTATTTAATAATAATAATACTTATCAATTATGTTAATTAGGAAAGAAATTGGATATTATGGATGAAAGTGGAATTGATTCCCAGGTAATAAATTCTAAACTCTATATATGAAACTTCCTCCTTGTGGATTAAATATTGTATACATTATTATTCAATTTCTCATAAATATTTAAATGAATATATTTATTCTTAGCGCGATTCTGGATATGAAGAGAGTGTTCAAGAAATGCTGCGCGAGAAGAACAGTAAAATTGAAACACTCATGCAAGAACTTGAGGGCTTAGAACAAGAAAATACAGTACTAAAAAACAAATTAACATTATTGAAAGAAGAAATGGAAGATGCTACAGAGAAAATGAATGAAATGGCTGACGAATTAGAGGCTGTTCGAGATAATTTTAATTTTTATAAAGGTAAGTCAGTCTAAACAATAAAAAAATCTGAATAAATAATGAATACAAATTATTTTTAGACAAATCAGAACAATTGGAACAAGAAAACAGTGCACTTTTAACACAAATTGAGGAGTTGGCCGCTCAGCAAATAGATAGGGATAAACTTATTGACGATTTTGGTGCAGCTATTGATGCCAGAATTGTAGAGTGGAAAGTAAGTATCATAGTTTATATTTAAGTAAACATCAAAGTTTTTAAAAAGTATCATTTATAAAATAATTTTATTTTACAGAGTATTTTAGATGAAAAAGATGCCGAAATTATACGACTGAGGGAAAACTTATCACAAACATTACTGCGGCCTCTATCATCATCCAAAGTGCAAAACTCACCTCAGATTGTAAGTTTACACGAAGAGATTGACCATCGAGATAAAATCATAGCGGAACTACAAAGTAAGCTCTCAGAAGCTGTTGCTGAAATTAACGAAGGCTGCTCAGTCATAGAAAAACTGAAAATGGATGTTAAATCGTAAGTGTCACGAGTTTTGACTTTCGATTCTGAATAAATAAAACGAATTCTTTTTTTTATTTCGAATTTAAATTTTCAGAACGGAAGGAAGTAGAAAGAAAAAAGAGCAGCGTGACTTTTTAAGAAAATATCAAGCAGCAAATGAAAAAATTCATAGTCTTCAGGAGTTATTAGAGACTGCAGAAAATGACGCGCGAGTAAAAAGCGAAGAAGTAAGATATTTGGATGTTAAGAAAATTCAAAATTATTTCATGTGCATCTTTTTTTATTTCTTTATATGTTTCATTACAGTTGTGTGAAACTCTCGTTATACTACGGAAATACGAAGATCAAGATCAAGGTTTAACTGATACTCTTCGTGAGTTGAAAGAGGCTAAAGATCAATTAAATCATAAAAATGAATACATCAAAGACCTTGTAAACGTTATCAACAAATTGGAAATGTTAAACTCACATCAAGAATTGGAGATAACTGCTCTGCGGTAAATTCTTAAACAAAGTGTCTCACAAAGTATTTAAATAAGCTTGAAATAATTTCACGTCTTTCATAATTTCAGAGAAAAACTTGGAATGCCTGATGATGAAGAAATGTCAGTGGATCATATTATCCAAAGGCGACAAGAAGAACAAAAGAAAATACATGAGCTGGAATACATTAACAAAGTATTGAAGGAAGAAAACTTGGAACTTAAATCGGATGTGAGTTTTGATGGAAAAAAATTATTTCTACACCTGAAAACACACACATGTAGCTGAAATGACATTTTTTATTTAAATTTGAAAAGACTGCAAAATCTTTCAGTGTACATGTTCATTTATTAACTTCAGAGTTAGTCACAAGTAGTTTCAGATTTTTTTTCCAGATGTGCTTCTTATTTTCTGACTTTCGCAGATAAGAACATTGAAGTACAAATTAAAAAAATTAGCTACCAAATTTGTTGGTCAGGGTGGTATGTCAATTAAATCAGACACAGTCGATAATCCTGAGGGTTCAGCGATGAGTTTATCAAAATCAGACGACCCTTGGGCTACCGAGCGAGAAAAAGAGTGGTTGTCTGATAAAATTGAACTTAGCAAAATAAAGGAAAACGTGCAAGTTGTTATTGAAGAAAACGAAGCACTTAGAAAAGGAATGCATGAAATATTGGACAGTATTCGCAATCAAGACGGTGAATTTATACACAAATTTCTTATATCTCGCACGAGTTTGCGTTTTTCTTTGCACATGATTTTCAGCTTTTATTGTAACTTTCTGAAGGATAAAACTTCGAAGATTGAAAATCTATAACATATTTACTATACTTTTGTGTCTTTACCCAATGCATACTTATCTGGGAATTCACCGAAAACTTTGAATTAGGCAAGATTTGGAAGTTTTGAATACATTTCAAGATTTAATAAATTAAAATCAGAATGAATAAAAATTTAATTTTTCTGTAACGTCCAATATTCAAATGTAATTATAAAATTCTTTGAAAAAAATTTATTTTTTTCTTTGAAAAAACCAAGAATCTAACGATCGAATTCAAACGAAACATTCTTAAATGTCTCTTCAAGAGTATGTTGTCCAAATTTGATCGTTAAATTGTCGTTCTATTTAAAGAAAAAAAGAAATTTTTTTCCTAATATTTACCACACTTTTTCATCTTCATCTAAGACCGAGTAATCTGGGAATTCATCCAAAACTTTTAATTGGGCAATATTAGAAATATTTAAAAATATATTAAGATTTAAGAAATTAAATTCAGGATAAATTTAAATTCCTTCTTAACATCCAACATTCAAATTTAACTACGAAATTCTTATAAAAAATTTCTGTTTTTTCTTTTAAAAAGCCAAGAATCTAAGGATCGAATTTAGACAACACACTCTTAAATATCTCTTTGAGAGTATGTTGTCCATATTTGCTCGTTAAATTCTTCATATTTTTAGAGGAAAAAAGTATTTGTTTCTTTGATAATTTCGGAGATATATTTTAAGATTGTCAGATTGAAATAATCCAAGCTTCCAATTCTAAGTTGTTTGATTTTTTAATGATTTCATTTCGAATTTTATTCTTCGAGGATAAGCGAATATTATTTTGAAATCTAATAATCTTTTTCGCAGCTAAAAGTACGGTGGAAATTCAATCTGATACCCTGGAAAGATTACTCGAGGCTTTGGATGTAAGACATTTAGCCGGCTGGTACCATCCAGCTATGAGATTGCAGGAACGCTTAAATGTTGTACAAGGTATCAACTTTGAGTTAAGAACACAACTAAAAGAACTGAGGTAAATGTCCTCAAAGAATAGTAATTTTCCTCCTAGCGCAAAATTTCGTTTTAATATGTTTTACTATATTTTGTTGTTCATCTCTTTCACAGAAAAAAGGTGAAGGCTAAAGATGTTCTTCTACATCGCGCGGGGGTTGGCATTGCTTCCAGAGAAGAAAAATCTAATCTAGAAGAGACTGAAGCTGAGGAATCACAGGTTAACATCTCCGAAGTAGAAAAACTGCAGGAAGCCTATCGAAATGATTTGGAAGAGTGGCAGAAGCAAACAGATTCATTAAAACAGGAGAGCACTAATCTAAAAGATATGATCGTCAAGCAAGAGTTGAAATTACAAGAATATGAAAACAACTGGAACGTCTTAGAATTAAGCGAAGACGATATTCGCAATGCACTAGCATCTAAGAGTCAAGAATACGTAGAGGCGACCATAGAACTTTCCGTTTCCAATCGAAAATGTTCCATGCTTGAAGAACTTCTCAGTAAAGAGTCTACTAAACTATATCATGTGCAAAAAGAAACAATCATGAAAGAGTGCAGTCTAAAAAAATATCTAGCTGATTCTGAGAAACGAATAAGACTCTTAGAAAGTCAAGTTGCAATGCTTCAAAGCAATCTACTGAATTCTATAAGTGTCTTGCAGTACAATGAGCTGAATGAAAAGTATATTGAATCTAGCATTCGACTTCGAGCAGCGCTTGAAGATCGAGTTCTCCAAAGAGCTAAAAGCCAAACAATTACTGATGAGAAACACGAACAGCCTGAGAAACTTGAGCCTCAGTCATCAAAGGTTGATGAGAATGATTCTAATCAACTAGCAGAATTTAAAACGAAGTTGCTTGAAGAACAACAACGTGCTGATCGCTTATCACAATTGTACGACAAGTCGCGAAAGCAACTGACGCAAATTGAAATAGACTTAAGTCGAGCTACTGCGTTAAATTCTGAATTGAGAGACCAACTTATTCAATTACATCAAACAGTTACCAACAAAACGAAGTCGCAGAATGTACAGCAAACGGATATTGAGGAGATGTTACGTGAATACCAGAAACGAATCGACACATTGCAGTTGGAAAATAGAAATTTGAAACAAGTGAATGATGTTTCTAAAGAAGAGGCTCAAATGCACTACACAATTAATTCATTGAAAACTATCGAATTGGATAGTTTGAGACACCAGATTTTGGATTTGCAAGCCATCAGTGAGGACAAAGAAACGATCGCTAGATTAGGTTTTGAATTAACAAACTGCAGATCACTGGAGACAGAATTGAGGAAAAAGAAAGAGTTGATGGAAAATGATTTGATGGAGTTGAGGCAAGAAATTGAAGAATCTAAGAAATCTGTTGATGAGATGAGAAAACAGATGCATCAGTGTCGTGAAGAGTGTAATAATCGTTGTAGGTAGGCATAATTGCTAATTTTTTATAAGGTGTTATTAATTCTATCTTTTATAATTTGTAGATTTGTAATAGAATTGTTTGGTTTTAGATCCTACTTGGAAATGATTCGGTTCTTGCAGCAACAATACGCAGGATCGACTTCTACGTCTGCGTTGGAAAGGTATGAGTTGAATTTGACGAAGTTGGTGAGTGATCGTTTGGAATGGAATAAAAAAACACTGGAAGCGAATGAAGAACGTGAAAAAGTGAAGTTGCAGCAGGAAATTCTATCAAGCCGATTGCAAATTGTAGAACGTTTGAAAGATATGCTAGAACAACAGATTGGAAGTCCTGATGTGCAAAGTATAATGCAACGTTTTTCGGAGGATTCTCAACGAACTCTTAGTGTAAGTATTAAATGTACATTTAATTTGATAGAAGATTCCACTCTACATTGAATAGATAAACTTCAAAAATTAAGGGTATCTCGAGTAGGTTGACCACTGGACTTTAACAAGTTACTGTTTATTTTTTGAATGCATATTAACGATGATTTATAAAAACAAAATTTTAAAGCGTTAATAAACCTCAGTATTATTTGAAATTCCATTTTGTCACTTATGGGGTATTGCTTGGGGATCCATAAGAGTGCCTCAAAATCATTTAACTTCAAAAGTTATAATTAATTCTTATTCTTTGACAAGTTCTGAACAAAATACTGAAAGACGGAATTGTTTGTAACATAACATCGTGTTTAAATCGTTGATTAACAAAAAGCCGCCACTTTCCGATTTGGCTCAAATTTGGAGATTATTTTTTGGGTATTTGAACAAAAATAGGGGGAGGGGTGAAAGAAAAAATTCTTTAAAAAATGTCCATCAACTACCCTTGTGATCAACCCCTCGGGGTACCTAGACTTAAG
Source organism: Melikaiella ostensackeni (assembly GCA_032362435.1). Classification (NCBI taxonomy): domain Eukaryota; kingdom Metazoa; phylum Arthropoda; class Insecta; order Hymenoptera; family Cynipidae; genus Melikaiella; species Melikaiella ostensackeni. The sequence goes on along the minus strand of JAUMHM010000085.1, from coordinate 16,086,954 downwards.
ATTGATCTGCTCATTTATAAAATATTACATCTTAGGATTTAAAATACAAACGACAAATCTCACACCGCGAGTACGAGCTACAAATTGCCAATAAGAAATTGTTAGAATATGAAGCGACTGTTACATCGATGGAATTTGAGATGTTAAACATGCAGAAAGTTTGGAAAGAAAAACCCGAACTAGAAAAAGAGATTATCGCCCAAATGGAGCCGGAACGCTTGAACCTCGAAGCTGAATCAGAGAAGCCGGAGCGAGACTTGGAAATTCCGAAGCAAGTAGATATTGAAAACATGAAAGCAGACCAGAAGAAAGATAGCATCAAACTAAAGGAAGATATTGTGCAAAAGAAAACTGAAATTATTTCCAATTCGACTCAAACCGAAATAATAAATAGCTCTTCAGTCGAAATTCAGTGTGAATTTAATCTTCGCTATACTGAAACAAATGTTGCGAAGAAGATTAAGGAAAATAATACAGTACAAAATAAAAATCAATCTGAAAAAGATGATAATGTTAACACTTTTCTTAATGAACAGCTAAACAAGGCATTGGCACTCGCTTCTGAAAGATCCGCATTAATTCTAAAATACGAGTCGCAACTTGCCGAATTTCAGGCGAAAATTAATTCATTGACTACAGCTGTTGAAGAAAAAGATACGAAACTTCTGGATCGAGATACAATTATTGAACAATTGAAAAGCGATTCTAACGTTTCGAACGTTGATGGATCCGATAAGATAGCTTTGAAATCGACAATAAATAGTTTGCAAAAATTAGTTAATCAAAAAGAAGAGACAGTATCTAGGTATCAGATGTTATTAAAGGAAGATAGAGATGAACATAGTAGAGCTGCTAGTAGTTTACAAGAGGAGATTAAACATTTGCAAGACAAAATTGCAAAAATGGAAAAAGTAACCGAAGAAAAGTGAGTTTATGGATCCAAATAATTGGATAAATTGGTTAGTCTAATTTTCATTGTAATTAATATTATATTATCAATTGGGCAGACAAGTCTACGAATTTCCTGAGCGTGATGACAAACCAGAGAAGCAGGACTCTGTAAAGGAAAATTTAAACAAAGATTTAGATTCGTCAGTGGACGCTGCTAGATTACAGGAAAAAATTGCAATGCTTGAAGCAGATTTAAAAGCTGCAAAGGAACTTGGACAACGTTGGCATCGATTAGCTGAAGACAGACTAAATCATATAGATGACATGAGATCAAGGTAAGTAAAAACCCCAAGAAGCACATGATTATTTTTTTTAATGCTTGCACAATACACACTCGTAAAATTGTCACTTTGTACGAGTCACGATCAGAATAATCAGACAAATTATTTGTTTTCAAAAATCCCAAACTTTAGTTTATAAAATCTTCAAACATCTTCCTTCGTAATAAAAAAAATGTGTGAAAATATGCGATGTAGACTTGAAGATCAACATAAATTGGAATTGGAGAGTTACCGCTTGGAACTGCACAAGTGGCAGTGTGAAACAGTTTCATTAAGGCAACAGTTCTCGGAAAATCGGATGCAGTTAGCAAAAGAAAATATCGCAATGGCCAAGGATTTGCAAGAAAAAGATAATAGGATTCAAGAGTTGAGCATTGCATGTCAACAATTGGAGGTAATTTGCAATTTTCCAATGTACAATTATTCATAGAATTATTTATTTTAAATATATTACAATTTGCAAAGAACCAACTTGAAGTTATGGAAACAGTAGCTAACGCTCAACAGGCGACGACTTATGAAGTCCGAGAACCCAAAATGTGTGAGACACTGCATAACTCCAGTCGTGAGCAAGCTATTAATCAATCACAAACTCAATTAGATTGCCTGCGTCGACAATTGCAGACGTTATTGGACAAGGAAAGAATGTACAAGAACCAAATTGCAGACTTAAAACAACAGCAAAGTCGAAGGTATATTCTGCGATTTCATAAAACATGAATTTTGAAAAACATATTGATACGAGGGGTTGACCACTCGACTTTTAAGAATACACCAGATTTCAAGATTTCAAAAGATTTCAAAATATTTCACGAAGATTTCAAAGACTTCACGAAGTCTTGTACACGAGATTTCAAGAGTGATCGACCCCTCGTATTGATAATTATTAATTATTAGTTCACTATTTTTTCAAACCCCTTAAAATAAAATCAGTCATTTAAAGTATTTTTTTTATCCGCAGATACATGGCAACAAAAACTCAAGAAAAGAAGATTTCTCAACGAGAATTGCAGTTGGATCGCAAAGTTAAGACTCTAGAAGAAGAATTACAAAAAACGAAGGAACAATTGAATAGAGAATCTTTAGTTCATGAGGTGAAAAAGGCAAAGGTACTAAAAAGGACTATTTTGGTATTAAACTTGAATCTTATGTTAAATCAATTAATTTACATTAGAATCCATTTTATAAATGTAAAAACAATTATTTAGACAGCAGAAGAATTGGCACTATGGGAAAAGCAGAAAAAATGGCAACAGACTGCTGAAAAGTTGAAAGAAAAATTGAAAGAGAAGACTGATGAATTGCAAAAATTGCAAACTAGTCACGAAAAACTACGTTCTATTGTTTCTTGCATGGAAAGAGAGAAGTGGTATTTAAGGAGTAAACTCAAGCTAGAAAAAAGCGGAATGTCTTCAGGATTTACGTTCTATCCACCAGTTTCTACTGCTGATTTGAATATTGTTGAAGATCTGCAAAAGGAGTGCAATTTACTGAAAAGTAGAGTTAACGAACTCACAGAACGATTAGCTAATGAGGATAATGATCAACTTAGGAGCATAATCGAGGAACAAAAGAGTCGAATATCTGCCTTGGAATCTGTCGCTGAAGTAAAAATCATTTTAAAATTTATTTTTATAATATAATCAATTTGAGAATTGAATAATACTAATTTGTATCAAAACAATCCATTTTTCAGGGAAATGCGTACGTGATAAACCAATTAGAAAAGTTGGAATCAATGAAGCATGTTCTCGAAAAGACTAACTCAAGACTAGAGTCTGACAACTTTGAACTTCGCTTGGAACTTGAAAAAGCAACTATAGATACTCCTATCCTTAGACAGAAAATTGAACATTTAGAAAAGTAAGTATTCGAAAGTTATATTCTAATCTTATTTTATACGTCCCTAAAATATTCCTTTAACAAACTTAGACTAATGTTGCAATTAAAAGTATTTCAAGAACAGTACGCTTTAATTCATGTTAGGTATGTGGAGGTTTTAAAAGTTGAAAAGCTCTCCGAATCAATTCCTTCATCATCAGAGAGACTCTCGCAACAACCAAATTCAAAAAAATCTATACCAGAACTTGAAAAAACGATTTTTGTTTTAAAAAGAATAGTTGAGAAACTTCAAGCTGAAAACAAAAGATTAAAAGCTAAGAATGGCCACCGACTGACCCAAATGGTAAGGTTTTAATATTTTAAACATTTGCTTGTGTATGAAATTTTTAAGATGTGATTCAATGCACTTGAGTCAATTCAAAAAGTGTCTTCTTTTTATTAACAGGGGAAGTCAACTAGTAGAGATACTGATTCTACCTTTAAAAAACAGTGTGAGTTGGCAAAACAACGTGTAGTAAGTTTAGAAACAGATTTACAATTAGCAGAACAAAGGATAGCTATGTTAGAAAATAGTCAAAAATTATCTGATGACAATAATGGTGAAGTTGGTGAATTAAGACAGCAACTAGCTCATAAATCAGAACTTTTAGATAAGGTTAAAGTTTTACTCACAAGAGCAGCGATTAACGAGAAGGCTCTCCGACAAAAGGTAAATAATTGAAAACTTATATAATTGTTAGAAGTAAATAAAGTACGACCGGATGCAAACACGTGATACGAATGGATTTCGAAGGTCCATTTCCTCTTTAGAAAATTAAATATATTATAACAAAATAATATTCTAAATCTGTACATTAATTACTGAAAAAAATCACAAGAACACTTTTTGTATTATCAAAAGTAATTCACATTTTTTTAATTCGGTCATTTTCAGAATGATGAAGATAATTAACCTTTCCCTTCTCATTCTGATGGGGGGTTTCTCATTGTATCGATATCCGTAAAAAATATATTAAAAAGTTGGTAATTAAGAAAATGGCGACAGTTGTTTTCTAAAAATGAAAATAAATTTTTTTTTAAATATGTGAGATTCGGATAAATCCAAAAGCAAAGTTCTTTCCAAAAAGTTCTACAAAAAGTTTCGTTTCCGTTTTTCGATATTTTACACCTTTTTTAAGTATTTCTAACAAATTATATTTTCAGCAATTAATCGTTGAGGTATATCAAATAAAGAAAGAGAAACCTCTTTTAGAGCTCTTTGAAAATAAAAATTTTGCTTCTAGACTTTTTCCCGTATTTGGAACATTTAAAAAAAATAATTAAGAAAAAAATGGTTTCCATTTTGTTCATTTTCAACTTTTTAATATTCTACTTGCGAATGTCGAAGCAAGAAGAAACCTGCCATCAGAACGAAAAAGTTAACTATCTTCACTATTTAGAAAATACTGACGGTACAAAAAAATTGTGTCAGCTTTTTTTTTATTTTATATTTTTGGTTGAATTTTTGGCACCCGATCCTAAAATATTTTCTAGGTAATAAAGAATCCATCTACAAAGTTTCACGCTTTCTTGACAATCTGACCGAAAGTGTTGCGAACACTTTATTCGTATTTAAAAATAGTAAGGGCAATATTTAAATAAAACTTTTTAATAAATATAAGCTTAAAAAAATATACCATTTTTAAATATAAAATATTAACAAATGTATCATTTCAAATTTTAAACCTTTCAAATTGAATAATTTTAAGTGCTTATGTCATAAAATGAAACAGTTTCAAACAGAATATTCGAAATTTGAAATTGTGAAAATTTCAGTTCCTAGTCTAAAAATGAACAATATGAAATTTGAAGCATATAAAACCAAATATTTATTTTTTTGTTGACAATATGAAAAAAGCTACCTCGGCCCGGATTTGAACCGGGAACGCCGACTTTACATGAGTGGAGCGTTAACCAATTACGCCACCGAGGCCG
>JAUMHM010000085.1:16066111-16081806 GCA_032362435.1 Melikaiella ostensackeni | reverse complement strand
AACTCTCTCCTATAACCAAGAGGATAACTACAGAAATGAAAGCCAACTGTCTCCTGAATATTACACCATACTCTCTCATTTGACCAAGAGGAGAACCTATAGAAGAGGAAACCAACTCTCTACTGAAAATTACACTAGACTCTTTCATGCAGATTCCACTCAAACTCTCTCTTGAAGATTACACTAAACTCTCTCCTGTAACCAACAAGAGAACCTATAGAAAGAGGAACCAATACTCTACTTTGAATTACACCAAACTCTCTCCTGAAGATCACACCAAACTCTCTCTTTTGACCAAGATGAGAACCTATAGAATGAGGAACCAACTCTCTACTAAAGATTAGGTGTACTAAACTTTTTCTTGAAAATTACACCAAACTCTCTCCTATAACCAAGAGGATAACTACAGAAATGAAAGCCAACTGTCTCCTGAATATTACACCATACTCTCTCCTTTGACCAAGAGGAAAGCCTATAGAAAGAGGAACCAATTCTCTAATGAAGATTACACTTAACTCCCTACTGAAAATTACACCAAACTCTCTCCCTATAGTCAAGAGGAAAACCTATAGAAAGAGGAACCAACTCATTACTAACGATTACATATAACTCTCTCATGCAGATTGCAACAAACTCTCTTTTACAGATTACACCAAACTTTCTCATTTGACCAAGATGAGAACCTATAGAAGAGGAAACCAACTCTCTACTAAAAATTACACTAGACTCTCTCATGCAGATTCCATCCAAACTCTCTCTTGAAGATTACACTGAACACTCTCCTGTAACCAACAAGAGAACCTATAGAAAGAGGAACCAATACTCTACTTTGAATTACACCAAACTCTCCTGAAGATCACGCCAAACTCTCTCTTTTGACCAAGAGGAGAACCTATAGAAAGAGGAACCACATTTCTACTAAAGATTGCACTAAACTCTCTCTTGAAGATTACACCAAACTTCATCCTATGATCAAGAGGATAACCTATAGGAATAAGATCCAACTCTCTCCTAAAAGTTACAATAAAATCTCTCCTGAAGATTACACCAAGCTCTCTGCTTTGACCAAGATGAGAACCTATAAAATGAGGAACCAACTCTCTACTAAAGATTAGGTATACTAAACTTTTTCTTGAAGATTACACCAAACTCTCTCTTATGACCAAGAGGATAACCTACAGAAATAAGAGACAACTCTTTCCTGAATATTACGCCATACTCTCTTCTTTCAGCAAAAAGAAAGCCTATAGAAAGAGGATCCAAATCTCTACTGAAGATAACACTAAACTTTCCCTTGAATATTACACCAACTCTCTCTTTTGACTAAGAGAAGAACCTATAGAAAGAGGAACCAACTCTCTAATGAAGATTACACTTAACTCCCCACTAAAGATTACACCAAACTTTCTCCCTATAATCAAGAGGAGAACCTATAGACAGAGGAAGCAACTCTCTACTGAAGATTACACTTAACTTTCTCATGCAGATTGCAACAAACACTCTTCTAGAGACGACACCAAACTTTCTCCTGAACATTACACCAATCCCTCTCCTAAAAATTACGCCAAACTCTCTCCTATAACATATAAGAGAAGAACCTATAGAAAGAGGAACCAATAAAAACGAATAAGTACTGAGTTGATTGGGATCAAAATTACTTGAGCAATGTTATTTATCAGCAGTTAATGAGTTTTGTTTTTTTCATTTGGAGAACAAAACATTTTTAAATATAAACCCTAATTTTCCGTAACCTCTAAATAAAATATTATTGACTTTATAGATTTAAAATTGTTATTTCTACGAATTGTATGAATGAAATATCAAAGTAAACATGTTAACTAGATTTAAAATGCGGATCGTATAAGATTAATGGAATCTATGGAAAATAGTTTCATGAAAAGATAAAATTATGGACTCTTTTGATTATCAATACTTTTCTGTGAGAGCTTATCTCCCATGACTCAACACTGCTCGGCGGGGGATAAGGAAATAAGAAAAGTCTTGCCTTTTTTCTGTTTTGAATCGATTCAAAAAATGTTCAATTGTGCTTTTGGATGACTATTCATAGTTTCTAAAACTGTCTGACATTGGGATATGTCCCGACGGCATGGAGAGGCACGAGAGTAGTCTTCATTCTGAAGGCAGACAGGATCAGTTATACTTCACCCAAGGATTTCCATCCCATCAGCCTCACATCTTTCCTACTGAGAATGGTGGAAAGACTTGTGGATAGATACATCCGCGACAAGGTCTTGTTAAGTGGACCATTACGCAAAGAGCAACACGCCTACAGGGCTGGTCATTCGAACGTAACGGCAAAGGGGCTTCGCGATTGGAACCTTCAAGGACATCGAAAGACCCTTCAATTACACCTCTAAAGAGGTAATTAGGGCGTCCATGATTGAAAATGGTGTGCCAACTGCAGTCGTGGAACGAACCTGCCACATGTTGGGTAAGAGGAACCCAACAACAACTAAGGGTGATACCACCATATGAGGAACTCTTGACTCGGAATACCCGCACAGAGGTATTTTATCGCCCCTACTGTGGTGCTCGGTAGGCGATGAACTGCTTCATGTAATTACGAGACAAGGTTACCACGTTACAGTTTACGCGGATAACATACTGATCATCGTGCACGGCCAGCATCTAGATGCGCTCTTCGGGGTAATGCAGCAAGCACTTAGGACAGTGGATACCTGGCGCAAGAAGACCGAATTATTGGTCAATCCGAGCAAGATGGACGTGGTTGCATTCACCAGACGGTACAAGTGAGGGAGTGCTGGTACACTGAAACTAAGAGGACAACAGCTGAGAGTCACTAAACGAGCTAAGTGCCTTGGAGTCATCCTGGATAGGAAGCTGTTATGGAACAAGCAACTGGAAAACAAGTGCGAAAAGCTCACAGCAACCCTTTGGCTTTGCAGGAGAGCCCTAGGGAAAGACTGCGACCCGAAACCGGACGCACTGATGTGCATCTATACAGCGATCTTGAGACCTAGGCTAACCTATGCGGCGGTGATCTGGAGGGGCAGGGTTGAACCGTTCACTGTGAAATCTCGACTGGAAAGAATCAGGGGACTGTCTCTAAGAGGCGTCACTGGTGCCTCCAAGACGACACCCACAGTGGCATTAGGAGCACTTACAGGGTGAGCCTCTCCATCTTACCATCAAGGCCATGGTCGCGGAGGCATCCTGGGGATTCAAATGTCAAACGGCGGAAGGATCTCGACATAATTGCGGATCCCTACCGATTTCGCGAGTAGGTCAACCTTGAGCATGGACAGCGACAAAATGCCTATTCACTACCTCTTCTACAAGAAGTACCAAGTCATTCATTGGATAGAACACTATACATCTGAAAATGATTAAAGTTTGCTGAAAGCACAATGATTTATCGGCTTTTTTAGACGCATCATATAAAATTTGAACTATTTTCATTGACTGTAACAGGAGGGAAATCTGAGAAATATAAGAGTGTAATTAACTCAATTTCAATAAGAGCTTCTTTCGAAAAAAATAGGACTTGAATTTCTCAGTATTTTGAATCGAGAGAAATTAGAATCTTCATAATTATTTTTTGTTTTAAATATGTACATATGTGAACATAGTACAAATTGCTGGAGAAGACTTTAGAATTTATTTAGAAATCAGTATTTATTCTTAATTACATCTTTTTGCAGTTTCTCTTTTATTTTCAAAAATGTGTACATATTCTTCATATGATTTTTTGCAATAAGGAAACCATTTTCAATACCCCTTTTTAAATTTAAAGAAACGACAAGTTTGCGCACTTTTTCAGATTAGCCTATGTTATATCTACGCTATAAATATTTTATCAAATCTGCAGGTGATAAAATTTGAACAACGCTACTCACTAAAACCTTACTTCCATCTCCTATATTGATAATTTTACCGTTAGAATTTTTACGACGATTTTAAGTATCGGAAAACAATAAGATTTTTTATTTTTGAAGCTCCCTAAATGAAAATTATCTTTATTATGGCACGTGCGTAGGTAGCATGTACGGATTTGTAAACTTCACATTTTCTGACTGAAACATAATAAAAAATATTATTTCGAATGAACAAAATGAATTTATTTACATAAAGAACACAGAAATTCTCAATAATTTTCCTAAATTATTTCAATCTTTCAAGTGGGATATCATTAATTCACGATGTTTTCTAAATTCGAAGAACACCTTGTTGAAAAAAATCGCAGTTTGAAATCAAGCTCCACTGAGTCGTGAAAAAAAGTTGAAAACCCGCAGAAAATTTCGAGAAAAAAAATGATTAAAATCGACTTTCAGCAAAACATCCAAAACGCCACTGTGAAAAATATTTTTCGAACACTATTTTGTTTTTAATAATTAAGCGCAAACACAATAGGTGTGAAATAATGGACATGCGACAGAATCTCACGATAAACTTACGCCAAAAAACGCATTTCGAAAATTATGTTGTTTGGGAGGTTTTTTGCGCCTGTTGTTGTGTTTCGCAAAATGATGATAAATTTAGACAAATTAGCACTATTTCTGCATTTTCACTTCAAAAATATTTCAAATCAGGGTTCAATTAGTTTCAGAATATGCGATTATTCTTTTTGAATAATATTGTTCTCATCCTTTCAAAGTTTCTAATTTTTCTAGAATTCATTTAAAATGCAATTAAAAGCATAAAATTGAACTTGAATATTTCAAACTGAATAGTTAAACAGTTTAAATTGAAAATCCTTCAAAATTAATAAGAATTAGAATATTAGAGATTTCAGTTTGGAATAGAATGAACTTTAAAATAAATAGAACAGAAAATTGAAATTTTTCGACTCTGAATCCGAAATTGTATATGAAACGTTATTAAAATTTCTTTGTATTCCAAAATTTAGAATTTTTCCTAACTATTGGAAGTTGAATAAAAAGGTTCAGCATTACTGTTGTACTTTCAGCGTTTCTTCCAATGTTCGGGAGCTTTCAAATTTCTAATATTTTCAAAGTTTGAAGTAATGTTAAGTTTTGAACAGTTCCAAAAAATTTCGATTTTGAATTTTAAACGCTTTCCCAATTTTCAGTCATCGTTTTGAAATCGTTTTTTAAACATTAAATTTATATTGAAAATTTTATCAATCTAACATGCTCGCTTTTGGAATTTGAAATCTATTATTATCTCTTAGTCTTTCCACATTTTCGGCATTCCTGGCATTTCAAAATAATGCAAGTTGATGTGTTTAAAATAGTAGAAGAAGATATTTTATACATGGATCAATTATTTCATTAAAAAATAGTTAAGATATGGGGGGTTTTGTGTCTGAAAATCAAGTTTTCGAGAAACAAATCGTATGCCAAAATATAAGAATTCAACATTCCAACACCGTCAAAACCTGAAAATTGATATTTTTGGGCATTAAACACCTTTCTTCGGAGCCCATGTTATGTCATAAATTTATTATTGAACCTGCAGGTAATAAAATTTAAACAAACATACTCATAAGAAGCTTCTTTTTCATGTTCTGCATTGATAACGTAACCGTTAAAATTTATACAGCGACTTTAAATGCCGGAAAAAAATTGTTTTATTTCAGACACTTTCTGAATAAAAATTACCTTTATTATGGAACGAGCGCAGATAATATGTGCCGATTCGTGATATTGAGATTTTTTGTATCAGGCATAATACGAAATATTGATGTAATTTCATCGACCAGGGTAATTAATTAATAATTGGATGTTCTTGTATCGATTATTGGTCAAATTGATTTTTGGAGAAATGAGAAAAAATCTACCTCGGCCCGGATTTGATCCGGGAACGCCGACTTTACATGAGTGGAGCGTTAACCAATTACGCCACCGAGGCCGAAGAACATCAAAATATTAATTAACTAATTACCCTGGTCGATGAAATAACATCAATATTTTAAATATGAAAAAAGATTTTCCGTTTTTCTCAATAATTAATCCATTTAGAATTTTTCCTCCCTATTAGGAAAATGTGCTTTTCAATTATCTGTTAAAAGTTTGAGTTTTTCTTTTAATCGGGTATAAAAAATTGCGTTATTACATTCGCCATTTCAAATATTATTATAGGAATATGCCATAGGATTAATAATTGCAGACATAATTCACAGACCAAAAAAATGCATAATTTATTTCCTAATTCTAGGTACAGCAGTTGGAAATGAGACAAACACTTAGTACAATACCAGAATGCTACGTAACACCACCAGATAAAACCTAACAATTCGTAATATGAAACTGTAAGTTAAAAATATAGTTATGTTTTTTTTCGTCTTAGCAAAACGAATTGTATTTGAATAGAACTTAGATCTGTTTTTTTTTTAATTGTCTTCGAGCTTGACATTTATTCTGCTTTAATTCATTCAGGTACTTTAGGGTACCTTTTTTTTGTGATCGGTTATTATAAGTTACATCTATTCGTAATTTGAAAAATATCATATAGTAGTTTTATTAAGCTTAATGAAATAAATTAAAACGAGTATGTGTTTGTACAATGCAGTTCTTTTCTAAAATTATTTTGTTCATATTTATCGAGAGAGTATTACAATTTCAAAACAGATAATGGATAATAAGAAGTAAAAACTGTTGTCAATTGGGTAATAAATATTTCAATAATTTTTCTAATTTGCTTTTTAGAGCACAAATTTGTATGAGAGGATGCTTTCTTACATTTAATAATTCGATGATATTTTGACTAGAAGCAAAGCATAAATAATTTGCATTGCGAGAGACTATAATATTATGTTTATATAGGAAAGTACAAAAATGTGATAAAAATGGAACGTGATCTTCATTTCATGTTATTTTCCAATTCCTGGTAAGACAAAATATTGATAATATTTCATTTTCGCAGGGTCACATTCTATCTTCACAATCACCATTCTTTCAAATCCACTTTGTAACTTTCCGAAAGTAAGCATTGTTATAATTTTTAAGGGCGATTTCTCAATGTTTTGTAGATTTTTTAGTCGTCATCTGGTCTAAATGATCTAATGAATGGTTCGATGGAGTTTGCATCTTCACAGTCGGGTATGATTTTGCCTTTTAACTTGACGCAAGTATCAGCGCACAATGCTCCCTCAAAATATGGGCCAAGCATTTTGGTGCATTGTGCACAATTTCTTATGCAGGTACCTAAATGTAGTGTAATTATTAAATAGATTATTACAGTGAAATAAGTTACATTTGAGAAAGAAGTTTTTAATATTTAGTGTCATAAGAAATAAATTAATACATTTTGACCTCAAAATTGCCTTAAAAATATAATTCTAATTAATATTTAGGATAATTTTTTTTTAACTTATGATTTTATTTGATTTAAATCTCATTCAAATACATTAAGGATCTTAATATGAATTTCATAAAATACTTTCTACAAATAATATGAACTTCACTTCTGAAGAAGCGACAAAAATAGACTAACGGGAAAGAAAGTTATTCGTACTAACCAATATGATTAAAACTTCCTGACGTTGTTAGAAAGAGTATGGTGAAAGCGACGAGGCACATCAAACTGACTCTGGCTGAAGTTTTCATAACTGTAAAATTAATATCATAAAAATAAAAATGAAAATAAGCTTGAAGCAGATTTAATTAACATTTCATGAAAGTGAGTTTCAAATTCTTTCTTATATTCTTCAATAAGAAGCTTTTCGTAAATCGAAGCACAATTTTCATTACAAATTTTCAAATGAACTTACTCTTCAACCCTTTGAAGAACGGTGGGTTCCTCATGTTTTATTTAATTAATATTGCATTTTTAAATAAAATATTTTCATACTTTCTCAGTGATTTTGTGACACTTCATCCTGATTTAGATACAAAAAAACTTCATTACTTTCAAAGAAAATTATCAATGAAACAAAAACTATTTTGTCGAAAATTCTTATTATGGCTGAATTCGGATACTTATTTTTGCAAAATTTCAATCTTTCTTTGAGAAAATACATGGAATTCTTAAATTAAAAATAAGAGTTAGGTACTTCTACTTACCAGAAATCACCTAATCGAGTAAACACGTAACATTCGACGTAGGAAATTATTCATAAATAAATTTCGAACATTTTTTGAATGATCCAATTCCATCCAGGACTGTATGCAACTAATTTAAATTTTTTATTTTATAGATTGCAGGAGTTACTATTCGACTGTCTCGAAATTGACACAGAAATTGTTCTGCAAAAATAGTTTAAAAATTCAAAAGGCCAGGTTTTTTTAATTTTGACAAAACAGTTTTTTAATTGATAAATGATACAAGGAAGACATCGGAGGTGAAGTACAAGATAAAATTCTTTTGACTGAATGAATTGAATATCCCTTTTTTGAAGAGTGCATATCCAGGAGAATGTATTTTCGCCAATAGTATTTTCGCACAACTCTTAAGTTTTTTAACAAGGAAATAATTTTTAATATTTATATTTAACAACTTCAATGGCGCTTTCCCTAAGGACACCAAGTTGAAGTCATTGATTTTTTGTGTTTAATCTATTAAATGATTCACATTAAAATTGTCTCGACGTTAATGATGCACGTTGCAAATATATACACTTGAATTAATAACTTACAACTTTTTTTTACAGTACAATCAAATGAAGTTGATTTCAATTTTCTAGTTCAAATGCAAGTTAGAACTTTAAACACTTGAATTTTTTTTTTGATAATTGTAAAAGTAATTCTTGAAATGCAATTGATATTTCACAAAATGTTGATACTTTCATATCCTAACTTATAATAAAAAGTGGAAGTAAAGAGTTAAAGACTCACTCATTTTGGCTTATTTCCTTGTTTATATTTTTGAGTCAAAAGCACGAGGTATAACATTCGTAATTGTAAAATAATGTTGTACAATCGATATCTCGAAATCGCGTAATTTTGAAAAGTATGTTTCGCGCGCGAACTTGGAAAGAAAAATTTAGGAAAAATTTGGGGAAAATTAATTGAAAATTTCTTTTTAGTTACGAATTGAACTCGATTAGTCGAGCGATGGGCTCAAGAGCAGTTGAGGCTTCCCGAAGAGTCAGAACGATATTGGAATATGTTAAAGCGAATGTTGAATTAATAGTTCGAATGTTACTGCCGGGAGGATCACCTGAAGGCTGTTTACCTGCTCACACATGTATCGGTAATGGTCACGTCTTTTTTTTATACTTCGTTTATAACCGGAATTCCATGTACTTCCGTGATCACCTTATCGGCCATTGTGAAGAGTGAAGACATTAAGATATGAAGATTACTACTCCAAATTATGGAAATGTCAGAATCTTAAATTTGTGATAATGGAAACTGTCTACTTCCCGCTTGGCATCTTAAAAGTCCACAATGGAAAGCAATGGTTGTGTGTGATAAATGTTTGGATATTACAGATTCTTATTCAAAAAGTTGAATCATATTTTTATGAGAAAAGACTTCATGTGAATACCCGACTATTGAACCGGTGGTCGGAAGAGAGAGAGATACTTATACATTCTCCTGGTGTTGTCATTTTCGCTTTCAATTAGAAGCACTGGTTAAAGCGCCTTCCGCCTTTCTGAGATTGGACTTACATAATTTCGTCAGAATTGATTAAATTCATGGGAAATGTCATTGCCAGTATTTTAGAATATTTTAAAGAACTATTTTAAGAAAATATTACGACAATTTCAAGTCTTGTGATACCAAATTGGATTTTCGTCATTTTGAAGACTACCGTAAAACGGGATAAAGTCACCATGTTGGGTAAAGTCGCTCACCCCCAAACTTATATTTCAACATTCAATATCAAATTTTCTAGGAGGAAAAATAAAATATTTTTTATTGTTTTAATTAGTAGAGCTGTCAAACTTTATTTTTGAATTTATTTGGTGAGAATTTATTTCTGAGCGACTTACTTACTTACCCCGTTTTACGTTAATTATTGTGAAATCATTTGATTTTGAAGGCTTTAATTTGAGAATTTTAATTCTTTGAATCTCGTTTTTTTAATTTTTAAATTCGGAACGTTAAAAATTTGAAAATATACCAATTTTGAATGTTTATTTTTAAGCCGGATAGCAAGTCCCTTTTTCACTTTTTTAAATTGTAAGCCTTTTGTTTAGAATATGGTTCAAATTGAAAGGATTTTCAATTTAATATTTTAAATTCGACACATATAAAAAATTGTTAGATATAAAATTTAAATTTCACAAAGGTATATATTTGAGAAATGAAGGCCTTAATAGTTGAATTTTTTATACAAAACATTCAAAATTCAATCATTTCAGCTCGAAAAATTATAAATTAGATAATTTCAAATCTATAATGCTTGAAATTCAATAACTGTTGTATGAACCCTTTTATAAATTTAACATATTTTTGCAAATGCAATAATTTGAAATTCAAGTAGTAAAAATTGGACAGCTTTAAATTGAAAAGCTTAATAATGGAATAATTTTGCGTTCAAAACCTTCAATATTTGAGAAGAAATTGAATTTTCAAGAATTTGAAATTAAACCCTTCAAGATTCTGCAAATTTATTTTAAATTTAAAGCTTTAATAAATGCTGAATAATCTTAGATTGAAACAGTCAAAATTGATTGGTTTTAAATTGAAATAGTTCAAAGTTGCAGAATAAAAAATTAAAGCTTTTTAATACTTTGAACTTTATTGAACTTTATTATACAATTTTCATTTGAAATCCTTCATAGTTGAATAATTTTAAATTGAAAGTGCTAAAACTCTCGTAATTTTACGTTGATATTCTATAGATTGTAAAATTTTAAACTATAGTAGCAAGTGAAATTGAATAATTATGAACTGAATCCTTTGAAACGATATAATAAAATTTTATTTCAGATTGCAAGAAACAATTTCAAATATAAAGCGTTCTATTTCAAACAATTTTCAGATTGACAAATGTGAAATTTTTTGCAGTAAAACCCGTCTTGTTTGAAATTTAAATTGTTCAAAATCCAACTGATAGTCTTAATAGGGATAATAATTAAATTGAAAGCGTTGAAAACTAATTAGTTTTAGACTAAAAATTTATAAATGAGTATAACTTCCAATTGAAAACCTTTAAAGGGCCTAGTCGGGTAAGCATACAAAATCTGCCCCCGCACGTATTAAGTTGAAATTTCTGTCATAGGTTCGTATCCATGTGATGTAAAATTTCTCTCAATGATAACCCTGGAAATGCTTTTTGTGGTAGTTATGGAGGGGGAACGAAAAATAAAAAAAAAATTTTTTCTCGAAACGGCTCAACCGATTTTGATCAACAAAATATATGTCGTACGCACTTATGAGACTATTATCGAAAAAGAATTGTAAAAAATGTTGACAAAAATTACAGGTAAAAAAATTTTTCAAAATTTTTTTTTAGGTTAAGTCGTATAGCTACTTCACCCATATTTTGCAGAAACATTCCTTAAAATATCCTTTGTAACATATATTCTTGTTGAATTTTTTCATGCGGTGGAACAATGTGAAAAAAACAAAAATCGCGTATGCAACCCACAGGGTTTAAAACCAGGAATTTAGTGTTCATAATCCTGTACGAGCTCTATTTCTTGACGGATTTTGAAGTTTTTTTCTAATTAATCAGAATTAAATGTTTAAGATTTTCGCACTCTTCGATTTTTTTATTCAATTTTGTGTGCAACACTACATAAACGAATATAGTCACAAAATTATTAATATTAAGGATATGAATTTTTTTCTAAAGTAAAATTTGCCTAAATAAACTCGATATCAATTAAAATAATTGTAAATATACTTAGGGAACATGAATAATCGATAAAATGTACAAGTTAATTGTTAGGTATAACTTATTTATTTGAAGAAATTCTTTAGTATATCAGTTTGTTGTAGAAAAAAATTATTTCGCCTCAAAATCGTCGTAATTTATTATTTGAATGGTATGAGTGACGTAAAATTGTCATGATTTAAAAACTTTTGAACAATTTATAGAGTTGTAAACAATTTCGTAACTCATAAAGTCCCATGGGCAGACTAATTGTCATAGTAGAAAACTTGATGTTGGTATGAAAACATTTTATTAATTGACGATTTTTCATGGAAAAAATTAAAACTTTTGATTGTTTAAACAATTTTTGTTTGAACAATTTGTTTCAAAATGTGAGTTGTGAAAAACATAATAGTACCATTCGATTCTACGGGAAAAATGACAGAGTCCATGTGTTAGATAATTTTTTTCTCAAACCAATTTGTTATGTAGTATAATTAAATGCACAAGCGGGTGTCGCATGATGTAATTATTTATTTATACTACACTATCAACAGGGTTAAGAAAAAAATGGCCTAACACATTGACTCTATGTATTTTTTTACGTAGAATCGAATGCTGCTATTATTTTTTCCGTAACTCACATTTTTGAACAAATTGTTTATTTAATCGGAAGTTTAAATTCTTTGTCATAAAAAATCATCTTTTAATTGAATGTTCTCATCCCAAAATTAACTTCTATACTATGGCAACTGGTCTGCCCATGGGGATTAACAAGTTACTAAATAGTTTATAACATTGAAAGTTCCTGAAAAATTTTTAAATTATGAAAATTTTTCGTCACTGACCTTACTCTAATTATGAATTGCAACAATTTTGCGGCAAAATAATTTTTTCCTACAACAAACTGATGTATTGAAAAATTTGTTTCAATAAATCCTTTATAACACTTCACTTGTACATTCAATAAACTAATAGCGCTATACGATTCTACGGAAAACATTACGTAGAGTCCATGTATCAGACAATTTTATTATCAACTCTTTTGATTATGTAATATAAATAAGCAATTACATCGTACGACACCCACTTACGCATTTAATTATACTACATATTAAATAGGGTTGAGAAAAAATTGTCTAAGACATACCTGTATGTCATTTTTCCTGTGAAATCGTAAGTGGTATTATTTTTTCTATTACTCTCATTGTCAAACAAATTGTTCAAACAAAAATTGTTTAAATAATTCTCAATTCTTATTCATGAAAAATCGTCTTTCCATGAAATGTTTTCATCCCAATATTAACTTTCCTACTACGTCAATCGCTTATAACAATTAATTTGTACATTCAGTTAATTATTTCTGTTTCTCTAGTATATTTGCATTAATTGTAATTAATAGCGAGTTTACATAAGCAATTTTTTTGATAAAAAATTATA
This sequence comes from Melikaiella ostensackeni, assembly GCA_032362435.1. Lineage (NCBI taxonomy): Eukaryota > Metazoa > Arthropoda > Insecta > Hymenoptera > Cynipidae > Melikaiella > Melikaiella ostensackeni. The sequence continues at coordinate 16,068,654 of JAUMHM010000085.1, read as the reverse complement.
CTTTTAATATTGATAATTTTGTCACTATATTTTTTTATATATTGTTGTACACAAAATGAAATTGAAAAATCGAAGACATCAAGGATCTTAAACATTTGATACTGAGAATTTCTAAAAAAAACTTCGAAATCTGTCAAAAAAAGAGCTGGTAGAAGATTATGAAGACTAAATTTTTTATTTTGACCACTGGGAGGCTGGAGTAGGGCCCCGTAACGATGCGCAGTGTTGCATGCGCGATTTTTTTTCACATTATTGCACCACTTCATAAAATTCCAGAAAAATATATATCATAAAGGATTTTTAAAGGAATAATTGTGTAACATATGGGTGTGGTCACTCCAGAACATAACCTCAAGAAAAAGATGTGAAAAATTGAAAAAAAAATTTCCTGTAATTTTTGCGATAAAAGTTTCTGAATTACAAAAAACTTGTCTCGTGAGTGTCTACAATATATATCTTGTTCATCAAGATCAGTTGAGCCGTTTTCGAGAAAAATACTTTTTTGATTTTTCTTTCCTTCTCCATAACTCCCCCAAAAATGCATTTCAGGCTTTTTTAAATTCATTTTCTGATCTTATGATTTTTACAGAAGTTCTCGATTTTAAATCTATTTAGTATTTTTTCAGTCTACTATATATTTGTTTTTTTTTAATATACTGTTAATATAATTGAAATGTCATCCTGGTACTTATTATAAATAAAATACGGTTGCCAGAAGGATGTACATAAATTGAGGTATAATAATTAATACAATAATTGTATTATTAGAAGTTAATTCTGGTACTTATCTAAAAATAAGTTTGCCAAAATGGATTTGCATACCTTAGGGTAAAAGAAATGATACCCTCGTTACCTACAAAAAATAGTACTCAGTGGAAGATGCCATATACAAAATATGCGCATTTTTTATCATGACTGTTGAGTTCTGCATTAATAATAGTTTTAGACTAGGTTTTTGTTTTTAATTGTTGATATCTTTATGAATTTCATATTTGAAGTTAAAAATATTTTTCTCTTTTATTATTGTGTCTTTGGACTAATTTCTGAATCTTGATATTCAGGGGTTAAAATCTCTGACAAATTTTCCTGAAATCTGTTCACATTCTTCGAGCATGTGGTTTTTACGAGGGGTAGGCTGGACGATACAGTAGTTGAAAAGCAACTGTTTCGCCTCTCCTAAAATGGTTTGAAATGAATTTCCAAAATATGAGATTTTCTCTGATGTCTCCTGTTGACAGTTAATGTCAGTTTACGACGAGATTTGGAACACTGCACTTCGTATTTCTGAAGTTTCTTCCCGGTTGAAATCGAAAATAATTTTTACTGTGAAGAATCTGTTTTTTATAAATTAAAGTTTGTATTAAAAAGAGGATTACTGTCTCTGCGTTTTAAAAAAATAACAGAATTTTAAATTTTAATAAAATTAAATTTTATTGATGGTAAAGTGCTTCGACTATCTATTTTGTGTTCTTGACATAATTGAAATGTTTGTTTAATTATTGTTGTGGTGAATTTTTACAAAACATTGGATTAAAATTTTTGGATTTTCTACGCAGGAAGTTAATTTTTTATTCATTCTGAATTTTATTTTTTTGGTATAATGGATTTCAGTTAAATTGACAAAAATTGGTGAAATATGATTTGAAGACCAGTGAAAAATATTAAAGAATTTTGTTCAATTAGTAAGCAAATGAGATTGGATGCATTACAGAAAGATTTACTGATAAAATGCAAGATTCATATGTTTTTCCAAGAAATATATTTGATATGGACAAGATAGTATGTTTTGATTTTAACAATAAAAAAGCAAAGAAACTTTTAATTTTAAAATTTACATAAACTTTTAAAATTTTCATAAGGATGTAGATTTCATTTCGATCTTAGAGAGTTTTGATTTTAATAAGAAAATATCAACATTGACCAAACAACATTCGATATTAAATTCTTTATTTTTATTATCAGGTAATATCTAATTTAATTAATATAGGCTTCAATATTCATAACTGTAGTTTTTCTGTAAATCACCCCTGATGAGGAGGTCTAAATTGACTTCGTAATTCGTAATATGTTGGTCCCCAGTAGTATAAAAAATACGTAGAAAAGAAAGGGAGAGAGCTTGGTATGGTTAATTCTTTTTTTCTTTGTGTTTTTCCTTTTTATTGTACATTTATTGCACATTTATTGTACATTTATCTCTAATGGTCCCCTGTAGTATAAAGAAGACGGAGAAAAGAAGGAGTGAAAGATTCGTATAGTTGACTCTTCCCCCCCCTTTTTTTTTATTGTACATTTAATGGACATTTGTCTCCAATGAGCCCCAAAAGTGGGTAGTTTCGAAGTCTATTTTTGATTTGTTAACTTTTTGAGTATTTCGTTTTTAGGACACAACAAATTTCCATATGAAAGTAGATTTCATTTCCGTCTTTAAGAATTTGGATATAGATAAGAAAATAGGAAAATTGACCGAACAACATTCGATATTAAATTCTTTATTTTTATTATCAGGTAATATCTAATTTAATTAATATAGGCTTCAATATTCA
>JAUMHM010000085.1:16040660-16051946 GCA_032362435.1 Melikaiella ostensackeni | reverse complement strand
GTAGGGGGGAAAAAGGAGTGGGGGAAGATGAGTTATGAGAATTGAGAGAAAAAATGGAAAACAAGGCGGTAGGGAGTATGGAAGAGGAGGGAGTAGACACGCTGCTAGAAAAACTTAAAAGAGTGGTTGATAAGGTTAGAGCGGAAAGGAAACCAAAAGGAGGTGGAAAGGGTGGTAGGAGAAGTTGATGGGATAAAGAATGCAGGGAAATTGAAGACAGGATGAGGGAGAGTGTAAGAAAATGAAGGGGAGGGAAAATAGAGAAATGGGAACTCAACAGGAGAAAAGGAGATCACGAGAGAATGTTGAGTGAAAAAAGATAGAGAGAGAAAGGAAGGTAGATGGAAGAGGTCGAGAGAGCGGTAAAAGAAGGGAAGAAATAAGAAGTGATAAACAAGGAAAGAGGAGAAAGGAAGAATCTGAAGATAGGAGCGTTCGACGAGTATGAGAGAAAAAGATTTAAAAGTGAATGTGAGTAAGACTAAGATAATGTGTTTTAAGAATATAAAAAATAGGGTAGAGTACGAATAAAAGATAAATAGCGAGGTTGAGGAGTTCTGCTATTTAGGATTTTGTTCCGAGGCAGGAGGAGGAAACGAGCTGTAGGTGAGAAAGAGATTAAAATGTGCGAGCAAAGTAATGGGACGAATATGGGGTATAGGGAAGAGAAGGTTCAAGGACGTCCTGAGGATGAAAGTGTGGATGTTCGACGTGCAAGTTTGGCCAGTTTTAAGTCATGGAATATGAATTTGGGGATGGAAGGAGTCTGGATGAGAGATTTCTGAGATGGGTTATGAGGATGAGCTGGAGCTGCCCAGGTTATATGTTGAGGGAAGGAATAGGACGAGAGAAAATGGTGGTCAGGCAGCTGAAAAGATTCTGAAATTTTGAACAGAAACTAAGAAGGGGGAGGAAAGCAAGAATGCACAAGGGTGTGCCAATGGTACCAACAGACTGCAATTCTTTCAACTGCACAGGCGTCGCGCAATGGTGGAGTAAGAGAGAAAACGAATAGTCGCTTGAATTCGATGATCGAATAAGAAGTCAAACAATGCCATATGTCCAAACGGACGAATTTTTATGTTTGATCTTATAAAGGGAAAAATTGTCATAATTTTAGTCCCCACAGGTGCAAGTTTAATTCTTTCTAGGGTTTCGTAGCCCCGGGCAGAAACCCTTATGGTTTTAGACGGGGTTCCGTCCATCGTATAAAAAAGGGGGAAGTAAGGGAAAATGAGGAGAGTGAATTAAGCGAAATGAGAGGAAGTGGGGGAAAATAAGGAGAAGAAAGCGTGAGTGTGGGAGGAGGGGGAAAATGTGAGGATGAGTGAAGGGGGGAGGGGAAAATTAAAGTGACTTATCGACGGCTTAATAGGCTAAGAAATCCTTTTTTCTAGAAGCCTGCCGCTTATTTTTACTAATTTTTTTCCTTTTTTTATCAAAACAAGAAAATAATTGTGTTTATATATTTTCTACTTGAAATAAGTGTCATTTTTTAGAGATTATATTTTTGTAGATTCAGTATTATGACTTCTCCGTTCAACAGGGTTATAAGGGTCAATCTCAGCTCATGGAAATAATATTTAGTTGATCAATTCATTGAGTAGTTTCGTCAAAAATGCTGAATTTTAATAGATTTCAACGGATTTCAAGGAATTTATGATATTAAAAAAGATTTTGAGGGATTTTCTAGAATTTAAAGAATTCCAAAATATTTCACGAGATTTCACAGGATTTCTAAGATTGGAAAGCATTTCATACAATTTCTGAAATTTCATGGGATCTTAGGATTATTCTAAAACTTCAGGACAAGCATCAGTATATTTCAAAGCATTTCATCGGATTTTCGAGATTTCAAAGCATTTCATGCAATTTCTAAGATTTTATGAGATTCCAGGTATAATCAAAGGATTTCAGTTGATATAAAACGTATCCAAGCGATTTGAAAGGAGTCCGAAGGATTTCATGGGGTTTTAACATATATCAATGGCTTTCAAAGTATTTGAAAATAATCTTAGGGATTCCAAAAGATTTTAAGACATTTTACGGGATTTCAAAAAATTTGTAGGATTTGACAAGAGTTTAAGGTATATCATATGATTTCGAAGGATTTCCTAGGATAAAATTATTTCATTAGATTTCAAAGATTTCGTGCGATGTAAAAAGAATTCAAAAGAATTCAAGCGATTCGAAGGGATTTTAAAGAATTGCATAAGATTTCAGAGCTTGAAATATTTCAGGGATTCCAAAAGTTTTTATATGATGTTAAAAGATTTGAACAAATTGCGAAATAGGTTAAAATATCTCCCTGAAATTCAAAAGATTCAATAGGATTTCAAAAACGTTTGAAGGATTCAAAGATTACAAAGCATTTAATAAAATTTCTAAATTTTAATCGGATTTCAGGAATATTCAAAGACTTATAGAAAGACATTAAGATATTTCAAAGGATTTCATAGGATTTCGAAGATTTCAAAGCATTTCATGCGACTTCTAATTTTTCATGTGATTTTGGGAATACTCCAAGGATTTCAGTGACTATGAAACGCATTTAAGCGATCCGAAAGGAATTTAAAGGATTTCATAAGATTTTAAAATATATCATAAGCTTTCAAAATATTTTAAAATACTTGTAGGGATTCCAAAAGATTTCCAGACATTTTACAGGATTTTGAAAGATTTGTAGGATTTTGCAAGGACTTAAGATATATTACATGATTTCAAAATATTTTCTATGATAAAATTATTTCATGTGATTTTAGAAATTTCTTGCGATGTGAAAAAATTTCAAAGGAATTCAAGCGATTTGAAGGAATTTTGAAGGATTGCATAAGATTTCAGAGCTTGAAACATTTCAGGGATTTCAAAAGAGTTCAAAGGATTTCAAAGATTACAAAGCATTTAATGAAGTTTCTGAAATATTTGAAATCTTCTGAAATCCTTTATAAAGTACTGATATCCCATACAATCTTTTAAATACTGTGAAAATACATAAAAATCCTTTGATATCCTATTAATATCTCTTCAAAACCCCTTGAAATCTTTGAAGTTGAATCTTAACATTTTTTAAACGCCTTAAAATCTTTCAAATCCTGTAAAATATTTGGAAATCCCACAAAAATCGATTGAAATCCCTTGATATATTTTGAAATGCCGACAAACAGCTTTTAAAATCCCTTGGAATCTTATATAGTCTCCAAAAACCTCGAAAATCTTATGAAATCCTTGAAATTTCAGTTCATTTCATCCCATAAAATCTATTAAATCTTTTGAAGTCCATGGCAATATTTACAATCTTTTAAATCCGTAGAAATCTGTTGAAATTTAATTCATGTAAAACACCTGAAAATTTTTTAATCCGTTGAAATCCTTTGAAAACTCTTGAAATCCCTGGAAAACTGTCCAATCTTATGAAATATTTTTCAATCCTTTACAATCTTTTAAAATACCCCAAGATCTAAAGCTTTGTTATTCCGTAAAATTGTTTAAATCCCTTAAAATCTTTGAAATTCTTGGAAATCCTAAAAAATTTCTTAAATCTTGTAACAATCCTTAAAACTCCCAGGAATCCCTTTCAATTCCACGAAAATCGATTAAATTCCCGTATTCGAATTTTTTGAAATCCAGTAAATTATCTTGTAATCTTTTATGTCTTTAACAGTTGTTCTTTAAAAATTTAAAGAATTTTGAAATCCTCTCAGATCCCATAAAATCCCCTAAAATCTAGAAAATTCTAATGATTTGGGAAAGAATTACGTAACAGTGTCGATTTTACACCCCTTCCAATGTAACAGATCGTAACACCGCCCCCCCCCCACTCCCTAAAAGCTGTTACGTAATTTATGGATAGCCCCTAAAGGAAAAACAGAAAAATAGGAGAAAAGCGTTACGTGGCCTCTTTGGACATTTTCGGTTGATTGCATTCTTTATTGGTATTTTAGACCAGGACCAATCAATTTTATCTAAAGAAAATGAAAAAAAATCAGTTTCTGGGGTTTCATAGGCCCGGGCACAAGCCCGTATGGTTTAGTTTAGGTGTCCGTCCGTCGTATAAAAGAGGGGTAGTGAGGGGAAGTAAGGGGTGAAGTGAGGGGAGGTAAGGGAAATGAGAGGAAATGCGTGTAAGTTTGGGAGAGAAAGTGAGGGAAGGAGTGAAAAGGAATGATGGGGTTGTTTGGAAGTGAGGGGAGAGGTCATAAGGAAAAGTAAGGTGAAATGGAGGGAGTGGGTGATAGAAAGTGAGGAGATGGGAGGGGAAATGAGAGGAAGTGAGGGGTGGGTCAGAGAGGGGAAGTGAGGGGAGGGCGAAGTGATGAGAACTGGGGGAAGTGGAGAAGTAAGAGGGAATCAACGCATATGTGGGGAGGAGGGGAGGTTACGAGAGGGAGAGGACGGAACGTGAGGATGGGAGAATAAAGGGAATTGAGTGGAGAGGGATGTGGAGAAGTGGGAGGAAGTGAGGGAGTGGAGCAGCAGTGAGAGGAAGTAAGAAATGCGGGGAAAAGAAGGAAGGGGAATGAAAATTGTCGAGAGGGGGTGAGGAGAAGTGAGGGGAGAGAAAATATAGGGAATTCGGGGAGAGGGGTTTGAGAAGTTAGAGGAGGGGATGAGAAGTAAGGATTAGTGGGGGAGTGGAGTGACAGTGAGGGGAAGTAAGGGGAAGTGATGGAAAGTGAATGAAAGTGATTGCAAATGAGGGGAAGTGGGCAAAATAAGGGAAAATCATGGGTGGTCACAGGAAGTGAAGTGTTATTAGTGGGGGTGAGGGGAAGTGAGGGAAAACAAAGGGAAATGATGGAAAGTGAGAGAAATGGGGAGTAGGAAGTTAAAGTGGAGGGAAATGAGGAGAATTGAGGGGTAGGGAAGTGAGTGGAGGGGTGATGGGGGTATTTGAATGACTTTATTAACGACTTAATAGGCTACGAAACCCTTTTTCCTAGACGCCTGCCGCCTACTTTTACTAATTTTTTGGTGCAAAATTCATGAAAGAAATTTGTTCCAGACCACGAGTAATGTTGCTCTGACTGAAATTGTGAAAATCGAATAGCTCCCTACGTAATACTCCATCCACAGTATATGAAATGGAAAAATCAAATTTCTATCCTGATCCGCTAATGCAACATTTTTCTAAATTGATACAAAAATCTTTGAATGAAAACATTTAGATATGATGGACTGTCACCAAGTTTCTCACCAGGAAAAGGAGCTGTAGGATCGACAAAATCCTGATCATCATAGTCCTTGAACTTTTTTTTGTCAATCAGTTGATCCTCCTTGTCAAGACTCTCCTCGCGTCTGTCTGAATAATCTGGCACTTCCACATAAGGTATAATATCTGGATTATAAGGTGGAATATCCGTTGGGTAACCAGGAACAGTTTGTCTCTCCACATTCCCTTCGTTAAGATCCTTTCTATAATCCTCTAGATTTATATAAGTCGTATTTCTCGTTTCTTGAACCAAAGGAATACTAGGTCTTTGAAAACCTCGAGGTCCTGAAGCTCCTAAATCTTGTTTGGAATTGAAACTTCTACCTTTGGATGAGTTTTGTGATTTTATGGTAGACAATGGGAACCTGATGTCTACTTCCGGTACCACAGTTCTTCTTTTAATTGGTCTTGATGGAGGAAAATTTGAATCATCCACTTCGCTCGAGATAGTATCATTATATGCTGCAAGGGCCAATGAAGGTGCAAGAAACGAAAATGGATGAGGAACATTAATTTTTTGTGCATTATGTTTTGTCCCAAAAATGGTCAAATTGTCTTTGAACCCTGTATCCAAAGGAGATTTAATTTCACTTGATAGTTTTTGTTCCTCTAAGGTGAGTCTTGGGTGGCGATATAATTTCTCCAATCGGGACTTATAAGTGCTTCCATTTGTAGAATTATCACGAGGTTTGGCAGCAATAGATATCATCTTACTTATTGTTTCACGTTTTGAACGTGATTTTGTTGCATTTTCTGTTGCTTTTCCCTTCTCACGCATTATTTCTACTAGAGTTGTGATCTTTAAAGCTTCGATTGGACTTGGATCTTCCAAGTTTAATTTTAGTTCAGTCGTGGGACTTATGGAATTAAGAGGTGAATTTTCTACTTTCAAATTCAAAGTTTCGACATTTTTTGTATTTTTTTTCTCAGTAGTGTCTAGATTGTTTCGAGTAAATTTAGAGTAAATTGGTTTGCCTTCTGTTGAAGAAGGTTTCTGTTTACCATCCTGAAAATTGAAAATAAGGAGTTCTTAATCATGAATAAAAATATAATTTAGACAGAAGAAAGCTTTTGATTAGGGATGTTCGATTCCGATTCAATTGTTCCGCTCCCGATTAAAAGGGATTTGCGTGCATTCAGCCTGAGAAGTATTGTCCTGAAAGTCAATTTCAAAAATCGTTCGAATTTTGATTTCAAAGACCAACACTTGTAGAGAATTTCAAGGTGCTTCAAGCGCTTCGTTTATCGAGCAAATTTTTTGTAACGGCAAACTTCAAGAAAAATGGTTGTTGAGGAAGGTTCAAAGAAATTTTCTGGAAAGACTTAGCTCAATCAAATTAATGGTCAAAAAATTATGAATATTTCAAATTGCGAGCGGCAATCTTAACGCTGCCCGATGCACGTGCCTCCTCAGCTACGAATGTGTTGCAACAGACGGTATGAAGGTCATGTCGGGTACCAAAATAGTGCTCAAGATATAATCATCAAAACAAGATATTCTGATCAATAAATAATAAAAATAATACTTCATTAAAAACTACTTTCAATCATTTTCGTCCCTCTCTTTAGTTTCTTCGACATTTGGACTCTGAGTTGTTACTTCTAAAAATTATTTTTCGAAAAATTCTCTTCCTTTTGCGCCTAAATAATTATACAGGTTTATCAAATCCTTTACTTTGGTCGGTTTTGATCCACTTCTAGGTGGAGGACTTTTCAAAAAATGTTATAGTTCAAGCGTAGGCTTAAAAAAAAAGAGGTTGGTTGCAGTTCATAATTGTCATAAACATCCACTTTTCCATCAGGGAAAAATTAAAAACGAACGCTTTACTGATTTGGAAGTTTTTTGAAATTCGAATTTCGCCTTTGAAACTTTTCTCAAAATTCAGCAAAAGATCTTCACTTTTTTCGACCATTGTGAATGAAGAAGAACGATCATTGCGAATACTTTCCTCATATTCAGCCTCAGTTTCAATGCGTTCTAATTTTTTTAATTTTTGCGAATATGTGCCAACAAAGCCAATAAAGCATAAGATAAAACACTCTAATTTTTATTTTCTCCGGGACATGAATCTGAAAATAGAGTTATGCTGTTTTTATGTTTTTATGTACTTTTTCTTATGGAAGACTTGAAAATTTTTGTTACCATTTTTCTCCACAGCAGGATTCACTAGGTTTGAAAGATCTCCCTGAGATCTTGCTTGGCGTCTTCGACCCCTCACCAACGAGTGTGAGCTGGAAGATATTCTAGGAAGACAATGAGGCGAGGGAAAATAAACCGAGGTTTCAGAGTATTTGTTATGGTATCCGACTTGACCTTCATATCGTTTGCTGCAACACGTTCGTAGCCGAGGAGGCACGTGCATCGGGCAGTGTTAAGATTGCCGCGGCAACTTGAAACATTCATAATTTTTTAACAGTGAATCCGATTGAGCTAAAACTTTCCAGAAAACTTCTTTAAATCTTAATCAACAACTTTCTCACTGGAAGTTTGCCGCTGTTTGAAATTCGCTCGATAAACCAAGCGCTTGAAGGTTGAAATTCATGATTTTTGTAAAGTCTCAAAGAAAAATGAACAACTTTTTTGTTTCTTCAAATATTTACGTTTTTCTTTCTTAAATAGTTTTAGAAGACTTAAATACGTAATTTGAAATCAATAAAATCGGAAAATTCTGAAAATTGTCCATGTTAGCGCGAGTTGAAGTGAAAAAAGATTGACATTTTTTGCATTCGAACTTTTTACCAGTTAATTCAAAAACTACAAAACCTACAAATTTTTGCAAGAAGAAAAAAGATGTGCCTTGAAATTCTCAACAAGTCTCAGTCCTTAAAATCAAATTCTGAACGATTTTTAAAATCGACTTTTAAGACCTAATTTCTCAGATTAAATTGACAGCTATTTTCAGAGAGCAAAAACTTGGGCGCTTGTTATGATTCAGATGAGAGGCGTGTGTTTGTAAAAGCGGGGCGAATTTCGGTAATGTTAGAATATTTAATTTAATTTAAAGAATAGATGGAGTTGCAGAGCAGTAAAATTCAAAATTCAAAATGTTAGTACCAAAGACGAGTACATATTGATTTGAGATAAGCCGCGACTACTACCACATTGCAGCAATAGGGTTGAATAATTAACTAATGAATTAATAAATTCGCAAATTATATAATTGTAGGTCTATGTCTCTTCTTTGAGGTCAGAAATAAATATTTATTGATAAAGCACAAGTAAGTAACAACCGAAATACACAAATTATGTTGAAAAACTTACAAATTCAAAAATTTGAAGGTTATATTAGTGTTTTTGCACCGGAAATAGGTATTTTTATGAACAAATCTTCAAGTACTAGAAAAAAAATACAGGTTTCAACATCTTAAGGTTTTATTAGAGTTCTTTCACCGAAAATGGGTATTGTTAGAAACGAATTTTTGAATATTGCACAAAACTTACAAGTATGAACGTTTCTACGTTTTGTTAGATTTTTTGACCGGAAACGGGCATTTTTAAGAACAAATCTTCAAGTATTGTAGAAAAATTAAAAATTTAAACATTTTGAGCTTATGTTACAGTTATTTCAATGGAAACTGCTATTTTCCAGCAGAAGTTGCGTTAAGCCTTGGAGAAAAATAGAATTTTTGGTATTTGAACATTTTGGTTGAACATTTGGTTTGAATTTGGTTTGAACATTTTAAGGTTAGGTTGTAGTATATTCACTGGAAATTGGTATTTTCCAGCAGAAATCGCGTTAAGCTTAAAGAAAACTTAAAATTTTTGGTATTTTAAAGTTATTTCAGGGCTTTTTCACCGTAATTGGGTAATAAAAAAAAAATTTCAATTCTCTTACAAAACTAAAAGGTTTGAACCTTTCAAGCTTATGTTAGAGTTTTTCAAGGGAAATGGGCATTTTTAAGATTAAATCTTTAAGTATTGCAGAAAACTTACAACTTTGATCATTTTGAGGTTATGTGATGGCTTCTTCATCGGAAATGGGTATTTTTTAAAGAGCAAATCCTTCAATTTCTTACAAAACTAACAATTTTAAATATCTCAAGGTTATGTTACAGTTTTTCACTGGTATTGCGTATTTTTAAGAATAAGTCTTCATGTACCATATTGCAGAAAACTTACAGATTTAATTATTTTATGGTTATATGATGGTTTTTTCACCGACAATAAGTATTTTTCAGATCAAATCTTAAAGTGTATTACAAAACTTATGAAAGTTTGAACATTTCAAGGTTACGTTAAGATAATTCTACTGGTAATTGGTATTTTCCAGTAGAAATCGTTGAGCCTTGAAGAAAACTGAAAATTGTGAATATTCTTAGGTTATATCAGGGTGTTTCCACTGGAATTGATCATTTTCAAAAATAGATCTTTGAGAATTGCAAAAAACTTACAAGTTTGATCATTTTAAAGTATGTGATGGTTTTTTTTTACCGAAAATGGGTATTTTTAAGTTCAAATCTTTAAAGGTTTTACAAAACTTACAAAAGCTTGAACATTATAAGGTTATGTTAAGGTAATTTCACTGGAAATTGGTATATTCCAGCAGAAATCGTTGAGCCTTGAAGAAAACTGAAAAGTTTTAATATTCGAAGGTCATTTCAGAGTGTTTTCACCGGAATTGGGCATTTTCAAGAATCAATCTTTAAGTATTGCAGAAAATTTACAGGTTTGATCATTTTAAGGTTATGTGATGGTTTTTTTCATCATAAGTGGGTATTTTTATGAACAAATTTTGAAGTCTCTTACCAAATTTACAAGTTTTAATATTTTGAGGTTATTTCCAGGTTTTTTCATCGGGAGTGTATTGTCAAGCCTCGAAAAATACTGAGAATTTTAAATATTTCAAGAATATGTTGGGGGTTTTTCAACAGAAATTGGTTATTCTCAGAACAAATCGTCAATTCTCGAAGAAGATTGAAGATTTTGGATATCTAAAGGTTATGTTATGGGTTTTTACCAAAAAAACGTATTTCTCTACTCTCCTGCAGAGCTTCAAGAAACTTGACAATTTTGCTCTTTTTTCTCAACAACCGTTACCCTGAACTTTGGTGATGATTAGGGCGATTCAACAGTTTCGATATTTTTTTGTAGCCCGCTCTAACAGCCTTAAGGATGTAAACTATCTCATCTAAAAAATGAGCATTGTCAAGAATGATTTATAAAATCGAGGAAGATATTCTTATTTCAATTGTAACCAATTTTAGAAGAAAATAACTCATAGCGAACTTCATACAAAAAAGTTTCAAGTTAAAATTATTGATGTGACAATAGTTATTAGGTGTAATAGTTTTTGCTTCATCTTTAGGCAGAAGGTGCATTCTTGTTTAATCCTATAGAGTTAATAAGCAGACCAACTTTTACCTGAAGAGAATGAACAAACTAAAACTCAAAATAACTATCGTTTACTTAACAATAATGATATTTTTCTCCATTTTATAAATTATTTTTAACCATCTTCATTTTTTAGATGAGACAGTTTACATCCTTAAGGCTGCTAGAACAGGGTATAGAAAGAAATCGAAATCTGTTGAATCGCCCTAATCTCCACCAAAGTTCAGGGTTCCGGTTTTTGACAAAAAGGAGGCAAAATTGCAAAGTTTTTTGAAGCCCAGCAGGGATGACCAAGAATGACCAATTATGGATGAAAAACGCTGAAGTAACCTTGATATATTCGAAATTTTCAGTTTTCTCTAAGACTTAACGATATCTTCTGGAAAATATACCAATTTCCAATTAAATGAGCCCAACATGAGGTTAAAATGTTTAAACTCATAAGTTTCGTAAAACACTCAAAGACTTGATCTAAAAAATACCCGTTTCAGGTGACAAAACCATCACATAACCTTAAAATGATCAAACCTGCAAGTTTTCTGCAATACTTAAAGATTTATTCTCAAAAATACCCAATACCGGTGAAAAACTATAACACAACCTTAAAATGTTCAAACTTGTAAGTTTTGTGAGACACTCAAACGTTTGATCTAAAAAATACCCATTTCCGGTGGAAAAACCATCACATAACTTTTAAATAATCACGCCTGTAAGTTTTCTGCAATACTTGAAGATTTATCCTTAA
>JAUMHM010000085.1:16006519-16017598 GCA_032362435.1 Melikaiella ostensackeni | reverse complement strand
CAAATCTTACGGTATCTTGCATAGAGGAGGGGGGTCGAAAATTTCAGAAACACACCTTACGTTATTTGTAGATGATCCCCAAGCTTTTGTTTTTGAATTTATTGGAAAATTTTCTTCACTTCTAAGCAATTTATAACACGAAATTTTTCTTAAAATATGATGATAATTTGTATTATATAAACTGTTCTTTTTTTTTCAAACATTTCTGATTAACATTTTTGCAGGGGGACCTCCACGTTTTTAGTTACGCCACTATTCATAAGTGAAATAAGATGTGTCGTAAATTCTAATATTGAGTTTTCTTACTTCTTGTGTAATCGAATCGTCCATAGCTTGGGCAACTTGATTCATAAGTCCCATAAAGTATTCGTCTAAAACACCAGCTCGGTAAAGATCGTATGGTCTTCTGATCAGGTCTGACAATCTTTTGGATGCTGTGTATTTTATAATGAAAAAAAGACAAATAGATATATAATTATAAACATCAAATTTCGGCTAAAATATAAATATAGATACGAGGTCGTTTGATGAGTAAGGTAAAATTCCTGCTAGATGGAGCCAAAATGAACTTTGTAGTATATGGCCAAGAAATGACGCTCTTGAAGCTAACTTCTACCAAGCTTCAGTCAAAACCGACGCTTAGTTCGCGTTTGGCAAACGTTTGAAGTGAACGCGTCAGTAGTTTTCGAAAAAATGGAGAAAGAAGAGTTCCGTGCAGTGATAAAACATTTTTATTTATAAAATTGGAGGGCCGCGCAGAATGAAGCCGAGTAAGATGAAGTTCACGGGGAGTCTGCTTCTTCGTTAAAAACAGTTTATTTTTGGAAAAACGAATTTAAACGTAGCCGAACCACAACTAAAGATGAAGCGCGCTCCGGACGCCCAGTTGAGGTGACCACATCGGATATGGTGGAAAAAATTCATCATATGTCTATAACATCTTGAACGAAAAACTGAAAGATAAGTAGGTGTGTGCAAGATGGATGCCGCGATTGCTAACTCCTGATCAAAAGCGCAACCGAAAAGACGTATCAGCGCAGTTTTAGGCGAAGTTCAATAGGATTCCGCAGGACTTTTTGCGTCGATTCGTGACTGTGAGTGAAACTTGGATCCACCACTATACACCCGAGACAAAGCAGCAGTCAAAGCAGTGGGTACTGTCCGGTGAAAGTGCGCCAAAGAAGGCGAAGACGGTTTTTTCAGCTGGGAAGGTGGTGGACACAGTATTCTGGGATTCCCAAGAAAATATCCTTATTGATTATTTAAAGAAGGGTAAAACGATAAGAGCAACGTACTATGCATCATTATTGGATTGTTTGAAAGCCGAGCTACAAAAAAATGGCCAAAATTGGCGTACGAAAAAGTGCTGTTTCATCACAACGCACCGGCTCACACCTCCGCAATCGCAATGACAAAAATACACGAACTGGGCTTAGAATTGATTCGTTATCCATCCTATCTTCCAGACTTGGCTCCGTGCGACTTCTTCGTGTTCCCCAACTTCAAGACCTGGCTCGGTGGGAAGAGATTCTCGTCCAGTGAAGAAGTGGTTCCTGACGTAAATGCGTGTTTTGCAGATCTCGAGAAATCTTCTTTTTTGAAGGAATGAAAAAGTGGAATCTCGCTGGACTAAGTGTGTAGTCTTCGAAGGAGACTATGTTGAGAAATGAAGGCAAACTTTTCAAAAAAAATTTCAGTTGCTTTTTTACCAAACTTATCAAACGAACCTCGTATAACCAAATAATAAAAACTTGCCAATGAATTTGTGTGCCTTGCTCCATCTTTCAACAGCGGTTGGTAACAAAGAATGTCCAAATCGAAACGCTGCAGAGGCAAATGCGTCAATCACTCCTGGATTTACATTTGAATCATATCCGTCCCAGTATCGCTGATTAAGGATAAAACAATATAATAAAACACTGTCAACTTTCAGAGCAATATACCCTTTTTGAAATTTTTTTAGCTGTTACATTGTTAGTTATAAAGCGATAACTCCTAATTCATCATACAATTATTGGTTAATGAATAATACTGATTACAGTGGGTGAAAAAACTCGATTTTTCAAAACTCAAAACGTAATAGGGCAAAAAAGTTGCCTTTTGGTAAGATAAATCGAGGCCAAAAAGGAATTCGAATTCAAGTTCAATTCAAGTTTCAATTTTTGACCAATTTTTGACCAATTTTCTATTTTTTTGGGCTTAAAATTTCTTCAGTTCAAGCCTAAAAAACATGCAATTATATTAATAGCACGAAAAGTGAGAGTTTTTCGTCATATCCAAATCAGCACAAAATCAGGATTTTTGAATTCGAGGGCACTGCATTTTTAATTTTATTAAAAAAATTGTACAAGTAACCAAATCCAAAAAAACGTGCCTTTGCGCAATTCCAAATAATTCTAACATAATTTTTTTTCAATTTCTAATTTTATATTATTTTTGACTAAAAAAATGTACTTACAAAAAAATCTCCATAATTTTTTGACCCATGAAAAATTGGTAAAAAAATTGAACTTTGAGAGCCATGCGCGACCTGAAGATATTGACTAATGTTAGCATTTTTTTGGCCTTGATTCGTTTTCTCAAAAGGCAACTCTTCCGCACTATTACGTTTCGAGTTTCAAAAAATCGGGTTTTTTGACCCACCTTTATATTGATATACGAAATATCTGGATTGTTGTAATAATACTTTAACTATCTAGTACATTTATTTATCCTTATAACGAACAATCCAGTTTGGAAAATACGAATTTTCTTAAAAATAACTTTAAAAAATGACATTCCGAAATAAATAAACAATAAAATTGAATTTGAGTTGGTATTGCAAAATGCCACAAATTATTTTTTTAAATATTCCAAAAAAGTTCGCCCTTGAATGTTACAGAAAATTTCAGACTACGCAGATTTATTCCAGAATTTTCACTAACTTTATAAATTGCTCAAAAACGCTATGAAATATTTTTAAGTGTTAAGAAATATTTTTCTGGAGCGTTTAGAAATATTCTAGAATCTTCGGGAACGTTTCAGAATGTTCAGAAATGGTGAAAAATGTGAAAAACAAACTTTTATTCATGTTCTGACATTTTCTGAAAATTTCAAGCATTATGCGAAATGTTTTAGAATATTCGAGAAAAATTAAATTTTTGAAAATGATTTAACATTCTCTGATCGGAAAATATTTCTGGAATCTTTTACAATTTTACCGAATCATTTCCAGCATTTTGAAATGTTGCACAGTTGCACGATTTTCGAATGACTGCTAGTTACTAAAGTATCGAAAAAGTTAACAGTAAACATTATTATAAACAATTTCTGTGGCAAAATATTTAAATTTTAGGTTTCTTAAAATTTTAATTTCCTCCAATCGTTTGAAGGGCTACAAATATTACTAAAAATAATATATCTTTGATAGTATTTGGTAAAATATAACAATTTAAATGTTTATAAGCAATGAAGTTGAACACGTTCAAAATTTTGGCAGTTTAACGTGGAAAAAAATCGGCTTTTCAATAAAAATAGCTTGAGAATGAATAATAGCACTGCATTTTGAGATTCATTCTATGAACACTCTTTGAACATTTTATAATTGATAACTGTGATAAATTATTTCTAAAAATATTTGATAATATATTTTGATTAATACTTTCGATTACCTTAGACTTTTAACTTAGTCTCAAGCTATTTTAATGGAAAAAACGATTTTCTTCTACATTTAACTGCCAAAAGTTTGAATTTATTCATCTTAATTGCTTAATAACATTTAAATTGTTATATTTCACCAAATATTGTCAAAGATATATTATTTTTGAGAATATCTGAAGCCATTTCGACGATAAAAGAAAATTAAAATTTGCAAAAACCTCAAATTGAAATATTTCGCCACAAGAATTATTTATAACAATAGTAATTTTGAACTTTTCGAATATTCCGTGATTAAATATTATTATTACATCAATACAAAGTAGTTTCAGAAAAAAGAAAATTTTGTTTAACGGTAATAAACTATTCGCCAATTTGTTTATAAAATTTGTTTATAACAATTGAGTAGATCAATAAGCAAATCATTTGTATTCTGCGAGTCCACACGTATTGATCTGAGACAATGTAGAGTTCACGTAAGTAGTTATTACAGTGTAAAAAATTGTTAAGTAAAAAATGTCACTTTTTCCATGCCTTGAGTGAAAATCTTGTAAATGAAAAAATAGAGAAGACGAAAGTTCCGAACGAAAAAAGCGCATTTCCTCTTACTGTGTGCTGCATTGTCCCTGAATGAAATGTATTTTTACAATAAAATACAATTAAGTACAATAATGCGAAAATTATAATTATTTATAAAAATATTTAATTACTTCTAGAATTTTATAAGAGTTGCAGCACAGTAGCAAAAAATTGTAGATTTTGGTAGATTTCTTTCCATTGTTTTTGAAAAAACATAAAAAATTACAAAAAAATCTCCTAGAGATTACAATTTGTTGCTAGAATTCGGGCACTTTTATCAAATTTTACAAGTAAATACAAATTTTCACATCGAAAATCAATTTTCACATTATTGTACTTTATTATATTTTATTTTAAAAATACGTTTCTGCCAGGGTTCTTTATAGAATTTTCTGCGAAAGTCTTGAAATTTTTTACAATATCTATAACATTTTAGATAAAATGTCTTATATAATTGAAAAATATTAAACTATGAAGTTGAAAAATGCTAAAGTTTTGTCTTTTCCTGGTGGAAATGTATCATACAATAAAATACAATAAATTAAAATAAAGTACAATAATGTGAAATGTGTACATATTTGTGAATTTGTAATTACTTGAAAAATTTCATAAAAGTGTTCGAATTACAGCAGAAAATTGTTTTTCTCCGTAGAATTTTTTCGTATTTTTTTCCAATCCTATAACAAAAAATCTCCCAGAAACTACAAAATTAGCTATTATTCGAACACTTTTACGAACTTGCACAAATAATTAGAAATTTTTACAAAAAATGACAATATTAACCCCAAGATCTTTTTATTATTTACCGCATTTGGCTAACACTAACATCACTTTTCATAAAAAGTTACAGTTGTCACCTTATTGTATTTTATTATAAAATTACATTTCCTTATTGTTTTCTTTCTTATGTGCCTTGCAAATTGTCGGAAGCCTTATTCATGATCTCAACGAACTATTTTAAATATTAATTATTACTTAGCAATTAGAATAAAAAGACCATAGTTAATTACATCTTTTTCGAGCAGCAGACCAAACTTCTGCATGACATCTTTGCCCAACAAAATGGGTAAAAATTCATTGTACGTGACGTGTTGTATTTCAGCAATGACGATGCGACGGGCTTCTTGGAAAAGGGTTTCATCGTCCCAATGAGGATTTACTTGAGCTAAAGCTTTTGCAGCCCTGTTGTGCTCTCTAGCCATGAGAGTGTGCATACAAGCCAATACCAGTTGTTCATTCACTCGAATTTCCCCTGATAAGCCAACATCAGAAAATCAGTTATTATTAGTCCTAAATCAATAATATACCAGTATAGAACGAATTTCCGATCCAAGGGCACCCAAATATGCTTTAATGCTTCAAGTGAGACATGTGTACTTTTAAATATTACCTAACATCAATAACCACATTTACATTTAGCTCAGAATAATTAAAAATGTTATTTGTCCTATTAAGTCCCAAAGGAGGAACATTCTAAGGAAAAATTTACAACTATAATCTTTCACAGATAATAAAATCATATACTTGTCTCAACTGACAGGCAACAAAAATTACAATGATTGTACTTGAGTTATGTTAACATTCAAAACTGCAACAAATAAGGACTAAGTATTTTAAAAGTGCCTTTGCAACGTCAAAAAACAGTTGTCAACCTTTGATTCTAGTCTGCATTTATTGCATTTATTTTAAGCTTTCAATTAAAGTAATTAAAATTTTAATTGGCCCTGACGATAGAAGTGTTTAGGAACGTTTGAAACTACTGGAAATATGTGAAACTTTTGGAGGGTAATGGATATTTGTGGAAATTTCTAAGGTTCTCAAATTTTATTCAGGGTTGAGAATTCTTATCACATTTATGAAGTAATGAATGGTCTTTTCTTATCTTGAAAACCAAACTGTGGGAGACTGGTGCCCTCCTCAGTATATAACATGAACCGATCATAACTCCTTTTGTTCTGGCTTTATTTTCATACTTGCTTTTGAATGACCGAAGTTTGTTGGGACTGAAATTAGGAATGAACACACCACCCTATGACGATTGAGCTGCTTAATTTGGACATGATTTTATACATATGGAAAAAATTTCTCGCATCAAGATGGTATGTGGGTATATACTTTTATTAATGAACGATACAAATAATAATGTAGCCTCGGAAAGGACTGACACTTCTGTTAGTACAAGACTTGAAAGTATGAATGAGTATCTCCTAGATTATTCTGGGTTGAAATGAAAGTGGGAATCAGAACACTATTTATAATAGCGTGCTACACTCCAGTTGATGTAAATTAGTAGTGATGTAAAAGATACATTCTGGGACTCGTTTGATGATATTATAGGTACTTGAAATCCTGGGGAAAGAATCATTCTACTCAGAGATAAGAATCGGTGGATTGAGAGACCCAAAAACGAACGGTAACAGGGAGAAATTGATTAGCTTATGCTTCAAAAAAGGCTCGCTTATTATGAATACTTGGTTCAAACATAAAATAATCCACTAAAAGGGCTACTAAAAGATACAAGAGTTATGAGAGGCTCTAATAGAAACCTGTGAAGACCCAAAAGTTCCAGTGTTCTCTTTTGGAGAACACTGGAACTAAGATAAATATCTTTGTCCTTTGGAGGTCAAAGTGAAGTCTCATTCGGAAAAAATTCATTGTTCTGGTTTTCTTTTCAGCAAAAGGGGTTCCTTCTTGTTGCAGCTTTCTTGGAATCAAAAATTGGTTCCAGCAGAAACCACATTTTTTTATGTGGATGCTTTGGGCCCTCGTGAAGAGCTTTACATAGTGGATGTGGTTGGGGTACGGAGTATGGATCTTCCTATGGGTTTATCAGTCTGTTTGAGTGTTTATGTGTGAATCGTGACGTATGATGGCTCTGTAAAGCTCTTCACCTCGGATAACTGCTAGAGAGATTGATCAACAACCCGTGTCGTTGCTTTGTTGTGGAAAGAGTGTGTCGTTTGAATGAGCAACACGGTACTTCTAGATTGATTAAAATTCTATCCCTTTGCCACACATCCCTTATTTACCCTTACCATATAAATTCCTCGAGCCCCAGGAGTGCAAAGAGACTAAAACCGACCGAGTTACGCTTACCTCGAAAGGGATTTGGCTCAGTGGTATGATAATAATAAAAATAATAAGAACAGTTCTAAACCTTTGAACCTAGTCTGTATTTATTTTTAGCTTTCATTTAAAGTAATTAGAATTTTAATTGGTCCTGACAGAATCATACACCATACTATTATCTAGAACTTTCTTTTGAAATAGATCAAGTTTCAGGCGTTGAGGGAAGTAGATCAAAATTTTCATCACGCGTGCAGGCGTGTCTGGAAGTGGGTTTCTAAATCACCGAAAGCAACACCATAAAAGAACAAGAGCAAGTCTGGCTTGGGGCGGAATTTCGACAGAACTACAAGTAAGTGATCTCGCGTAATCAGTGCTATAACATTCTATCGACTGACAATTAATTTATCTCTAGTGAGCTAACATGACTGGAAAGCTGATATAAACGTAATGACGTCGAATGAAGCTGAGTGTTAAAATTCTTGATTTATGGGAATTCGCTCCGCGCATAAAGTTTCTTAGCATCTATGAAACCACTTAGACTTATTGGCAGATTTCTCAGGGAAATGTTGATGTTATGTGTAAATAAAAACGTAACTGGTTTAGCGTAACGTGAGAAAAACTTACCAGCCTCGAAGCAATACATCGATTGATTTGGACGCGTACAACCTTCATCAGGAATGTCCAGTTTCAGAGGTAGCAGGTCCTTCAAACCGTACTCTGAAAATACTGGATTCATCCGCAAAAGTCCGGCGTAGCCGGTTCGCAGTTTCCTAAATACAAAAAAGTATAATATTAATATTTTTTTTATAAATACAAGGCTTTTTTGAATATTGATTTGAATTAATCAAGTAGAAAACATGTTTGGATCATTAGGGTCATAATAATACAAAAGTTGATGTTAGAAGAGTTATACATTGGAATTCGAGCAGGACTATTATGATCCAAGATTTTTTGAAGACTCGCATTTCAATTCTGAAGGAAAAAAATTTATCAGTTTATGTGAAGATTATGGGTTGATAGTTTTGACTGGAAGAATAATCAGTAATAGAGAAGGGGAATTAGCGCATATCGGTGGAGCAACAACCTCGGTTCTTGATTACGTGATTTCCGTGGATAACGAGGAAAGCAAGGTTTTTAAAGAAATAAAAGTAGAATCGAGAATCGAATCACATTATTTACCGGTAACTTTTAAATTCAAGATTGTGGCAGGAAAGAGGGGGAAACGTTTCCTGAAGCAGAAAAGGTTATGAGCAGGAAACGAAATTAGTATGGGATCTGGGAGAGTTTAAGGTTTTGAAAAAGCCATGAAAAATCTATAGGAGGAGACTGTCTAATGTAAATGTAAGAAACAAATGGGCCAGGTTTAAATCCAGAAATGTGGGTAAAGCAGGAAATAAAGGTTATAGAAATACTTTCCACACAACCTATATAATGATATAGGTTGTGTGGAAAGTAGTACATAAAACAATAAACATTGTCAAAAAGAAGGTACAAACAGAAAAGTAAAAACACCGTCTCCCCCTCGGTAAATAAATATTTATACGGCCACATTTTTTTACAAAAACTACCGTCCATTGGACTAAACTTTGCCCAAGTTTCAGACCAATATTAGAAATTTGATTTGTTTAGAGATTGGTACATACTGGATACGAGTACATATTGAATAAGGAGAATTTTCTCATAATAGGAATGACATTGATGCACACTGAAAATTTTTTATCACGAGAAGTATATAATCATTTGTAAAAAAAATGATGAGTGCGCATTATCATTATTCTTGATTTGGAAAACTCAGGAATGCCAACAAATTTTTAAACAGGATCCTTGTATACTCGTATACCCTGTATCTAATGAAAAGCATTCCATAGATTGATTAAATTTTTTGCAAAGTGAGTAATAAATTGGAACATAAATCTTCTGTTCGTTCCAGATAAACACAGAGCCTTTTCTCCATATGAACATTAAATAATGATTTATATTTTAAATGTTGCTACCCATATATTATCTAAACTAAATAATCTCTTGTTCGAGAACAATTAATCTACTGACAGTAACGCAGCGACACAAAAAAAGTCAAGAACTTTTAACGAGACACATGTATTCATTTGTATTTTGAGTTGCTGAATATGAATCTGAGGTCAAAATAGCACCTTTTAGAAGTTTCCGACATAACCTCGAAAAACCTAATTTTTGAGTATGTGATGGAAAAACATGGTTTTATTATGCATTTTAAGCCACTCAATTCAAAAATGGAGTCAGATCAGTGATATTATAGAAAAATTTGAAACGTAAGCTCAAAACGAAATTGCCTGAGTGGCACTATTCAGGACTTATTGAATGAATGTACTTCCAGGCATTAAATCCGATACGTGAGTCAAATTAGTGTTGGTCTTCCATAGCTTGTTCCATCACTTTAATATCTTGATAGAACCTTTCACCCTGTTCTCCACTGTTGTCCCCAAGATTTTCAGGAAAGTATTCAACATGAGAATCCATGAAATGGAGCTTCAAACTCATTAAACACTCCAATTTTTCGAAACTATCGATCATTCTCGAAATCTTTTTTTTCACTCTGGACTTAAGCGTTTCCCAGGAATTGTCCAACAAACATTCACGAAATCGAGCCACGCTTTTTTCTCAATTGAAGTCATTTTAGTAACAAAAACGTCGTCTTTTAACAGCCCTCAAATTTGAGGTCCATCAAATATCCCTTGTTCCAATTTAGCATCGGACAATTGGGGAAACTGAGACGTTATATATTGAAAACATTGTCCCTCCTTATCTAGTGCTTTCCAGAAATCTGCCACTAATTTGCCATTTATGCTATTCGTACTTAATTCTTTCCAAGATGATTATGATATTACTGTAAACTTTTTTAAGTTTTCTTAAATAAGCTGTTGGTATCGATGCAAATGCGTTTGTGTTGTGCAATAAGACGGCCTTTAGGCTTCGTTTAGAAGAGTCTATGAATAAACTCTACTCTTCATCTTTGTAAACTCCTAGTTTCAACTCATCCATAAGTCCATTAACATCCGTGCAATAGACTAAAAACAGTTCTTGATCAGGATGAAAGTATTTCCGAAAATGCTGTTCTCTGTTCCGAAGAACACTTGACTTCGTTCCTTTTGCTAAATTTCCTTTTTCTCAAAGCTGAAGCAAGGGGTTTAGCGTCATCTTTAGGTAATCCCAACTCTTGAATTAGTCATTTAATTCTTTTTGAGCCCACGTCTCTGAACGTCTTGTTTTTGTGTCATGTATTCTGTACCCGTTATCGGTTGTTTCACATTCAATATTGGAATCTTCACTACTGCTTGTGAATTTCTCATGTTCTTGGACTGCTTTCGTTTTTTAGTGTTAGAATGAGAGATGCCAGCGTCTGCTGAAATGTCTGCAGCTTTTTTCATTTGTGGTTCTATTACCGAAGAGACTGTATTATAAGCAACTGATTTTCTGTTGAAGATTCCCCATTTCTACGCACTGTCCATGCAGAAGTAATAATCCCTTTCGTTTTGCGGTTTTTTCCAGATTGCTGGTACAGTAAACTTCAAGCTTCTTTGTTTCCACTACCATCGCATTTGTACAATATTGTATGACAAGCGAAGCATGTAATATGAGGAGTCCAGCTTTCATCTCGTTTCGGAAACTTAACGTTAAAGTTTTTTACATAATATTATATATTATTTTATATAAATTATATATATATATATTATAATAATAAATGTGACGCGCTCCGAGAAAAGGGCCCTTAGCGGCCTTTCGTCGATTTTATAGAAGAAGGAGAAGAAGTAGCGAGGA
>JAUMHM010000085.1:15993730-16006419 GCA_032362435.1 Melikaiella ostensackeni | reverse complement strand
GGTATCTGCAGAGAATTGGCATCTGTCAACCACGTTTTCATGTAACATGCTTGCAATAGTTTCTGGTGCTGACAACCTTGTCCTGAATCGCTATCATAAATCCCTCCGCTTCAGCGAACAAGACGCCCTTTTTCAATCAAATATTGAATGCCACTTAGTCCACTTCTTGTTAATCTAACGTTTTGGGGTGCTTGTCGTGGTTACCTTTTTGTCTTTATTACGCTTCTTATTCCTCTATGTTCTCTGCCTTGATGAGTCCAAAAGAGTATGTGAGGAGAGAGACAGCGTAGGTATTATTAGTCCTGATAATTATTGTTCGAATTCAGAGAACTCTTTAGAACCAATCTGAATCTTGTAGCGAAGGCAGTTAATAGGCTTTTCTTAACGACTATATTCTGAAGACTTTTGGACTCAAAAATAGCAAGTCATTTATATGACTCACCCTCAGCCATTGCCTCGACGTGATCTTCGTACTCGGCCTCTATTTGTTTATATAAATCAAGGGGGTCGTGTAAGTGTACATCAAATGTTTTTCTAATCATATCCTAATCACAATTTTCTTGATGAAATTTCTATTAAATTATCTTCTTTATCCCTTTTTGACATAGGTCAGGATATCTACCGACATTGTGCTGTATCCCTTTCTTCCATTCCATTACTTTCGTTGAATTCATCGATGATTACAAAACTATAATGCTTATCTGTGATCTCTTCTGAGCTAGTTGGGCACTACTCGAGACTTCAGACTCATTTCTAGTGAGTAAGAGTCAATTTTAATTTCAGTTCTTATTTGAGATTGTATTTGTTCTTTTAATTCATCGTAACGCACTACAAGATATTTTCCTATTCCAATTCAGTCTCAAAAAATGGAGTTTTTATATTCGTATAATATTTACTTATGAATTTCTATATCATAGCAGTAATCAGGGAACTAATTGCTAGTCCTATCCAGTATCTCATAAAATAATTCCGATTCTCTGAATTTAGATAATGTACATGTGAAACGCAGAAATCAGTCAAGAATTTCAAAGTAAGGGAACACTGCTTTCTTTTACGCAGAGTCTCATTCGCTAAGATATGCTACTTTGGTTTGCCTGAGCAGGATTATACAGGACGACATAAAATGCCTGCACTTTCCAAATGGCCTTTGGTTGAGGTACTCACTCGTGTAGGATGGGGTATGGATCTTTCTCTCAATTAGATAAAGAAGCTCACCTCAGTCTCTCCGTTGAAAATCTTCCCATACAGCGAGGGTTCACAGTGTTAGGATCACAAGAAATATTCCTGCTTCTAACCCTCAAAGCTCGTAAGTGACTAGCTGTTGTGCCCAGAAATGAAGTCTGAGGCTTCACATATGACACCGTCGCAGATCCTTCGACCTACACGGCTGATCACGCTACCGCCGACTCTCTCGAAGAGCAGAAAGTGCTGGGGTCGATCTCCTTGTTGAGAGTTGGGCTCCAAGTCCTCCCCGCTATGATGGTGCTTCCCATCTTCAGCTGTGTCTGCCTTGCTATAATCTTTTTTTCGGTCGCTGTTAGTCGCGGCGGGAGTATCCTTCTCTTTCTGCTCAGGCTCCGTTCTTCTTCTTCTAACACCTGCGTGTACAAGGCTTCCTGTCTGCTGAGCTTCTTCGTTGTTCTTTCTTTTTTTTTCTTCTCTATCTATTGCTCCGGCGTTCCGAATGATTATCCTCATCCTGTAGGGGTCAATTCTGTGTGTAGTCATGTTTTCTTTTTTTGTTGGCAGGTTGCTTTCTCCCCCCATTAATGTGTCGCGTTTGGGTTACAATCTTCCTCTCTGGAACTTTATGTCTCTCTACGCTCGCCAGGTCTTCTCTATTCCAAGTCGCTTTGTATCTCTACGCTTTCACGGATGTCCGTGGAAAGGTACTGGGTGCTTGCTTCAGGCATCGTGGCTTTGCTCTACGAAGGTTCGTCAGCTAATGACACCTACACAGTGCCGCTTTTGCTCGGGAGCGTCCCTTATCCCCTCCACCGTTCCTTCTTGTCTGGGGTATTTGTTGAGGTCCACAGCATGGAATTGTCCCCTTTCTTTTTCAGTGGCTGGGTGCTGCAAGATGTAAATGTTTCTTTCTCCTTTCTTTTCAAGGCACAAGGACACTCGTAATGTGCGAAAAAGTTTGCCAGAACTCGTGTCTGCTTCAACTTGATATTCATTCTTCTTCTCCTTCCCCCTAGGTCCATTTTTGAAAGTAAGAGATCTGAGAGATTTTGAATAAGAGATCCGTTCCGCATTCAGGACCTCTCACAACTCTCAATGATACTGTGGCTTATGCCTCTGCGCCAAGTATACATGTGGATTATTTTATGTCTGAAATAAGTATTTGTAATGAACAGGTCTTTTTCTAAGCATAAGCTAATCAATGTATTCCCGTTACCGTTCGTTCTTGGGTCTCTGAAATGACCCAGTACCCTGACGGTACCTTCACGTTGCACACCAACCCAGTCATTCATATCTCCAAGTAAAATTATTCTTTCTCCAGGATCGTAAGTACCTATAATATCATTTAACGAGTCCCAGAATGTTTCTCTAACATCCCTACTGTCATTATCAACTGGAGCGTAGCAGGCTATGATAAATAGGCTTCTGATTCCCACATTTATCAAGTCCATAGTAATCAAGGAGACACACATTCATACTTTTTCACATGTTGTTTTGCTCTCTCGTTCATAATCAAACCGACTCCATGGCTGCCATATGATTCATTATCTACTCCTGACTAAAGTTCGTGTCCGTTCTCTATCTTTCTTACCTTACATTCTTTCCTCTTTGCTTCCCGTACACATAAAATATATAGCTTTCTTACGCGCATTGTGTCCCACAATGCTTTTTCCTTAAGATCATTTACACTTCTTGCATTTAAAAAATTATTTCTTAGATGGCGATAAAAGCCGCTCTCGAACACGATTTTCATAAAACTGTTTAGTAGAAGATACTTGAGGTGTAATATGATTCCTTTACGTTGCTCATTTCTGTCTCGCTAAAGGAGTTTCAAAATTCGTTGCGAAAATTTAAGAAACTTGTTCTCTTTGAAAACTGAAAACTCTAGGAAGTTTATGTTTGGTGGAAAATAAAATAGTACAAATAAAATAATCATCGTGAATTTTCTCGGCATATCAATGATTCTGGAATAGTAAGATTGCGCGGATCTTGTTCGTTTGTTTTCAGAAACGTTAAGAATAATAATTAAACTTCCAAACCGGAAAATTTGCAGAGACAAAATAATAACATCCGAGATATGAATACATACCGAACATATTTGCAATAATTTCATACATAAACCTGAGGATTAAGTGAGCAAATATCGCAATAAATACATTTGTTGAAGAAATATAGACAATGATAGTCCATCCATTAAATGAAATTAATTTTTGAAAAACATTTAATTTTTGATAACAAATTCATTATGTAAATAGATAAAACTTATTGAACATGTAAATAAATTTCGAAATTTTATTTTCAAACTTGAATACATAGTAATTATACTAATCATGTATAAGATAATCTTCTGATCTAATACGTAAACAAGAAATTGTAAATTTATATTATTAGAACATGAATAAGTAGTGAAATATGTGTTTACTGAATCAGAAGTAAATAAATCAATTTTTAATTAGGTAATAACTTCAAGACAGCATTGTATGAAAAAGTTTTTCCTTCCATTTCATTTATTTGATAGGCTAACTAATCATAGTATCCCATTTCATATTTAATTCTGATCAATGAATTTTGAGCTAGAATGTGTCCCTTAATATTAAGGAATTAACGCAAGTTGATTTATCATGTTTGGTTCGCTTACTCCTCGATTATTTACACAGATGCAATTTTGTAATAAGTATTGTTTATAGCACTTTTCCACTATTCTAGGCGTTTAAAATTTTTGAGTACTCAAATCATTATTTGAATAATGGATATTTCTAAAACCTTGTATGCTGTCAAATATTTAAAACTACTTTGGAAGAGTCTGAGACATATTTTTACTCAATGTTTACAAGAGAAGGAGAGGTACCATTACAGTCTTCAGATCGACTTCAGGCATTTTACATTTTTTATTGTTAATCTTCTTTTTACTTAATTTTTTATTTGACTTCTTTGGAATTCATTATTTAAAGGAATCCAATGTCAAAAGCAGCGACTTCAATCATATTTTATTATCTCTTGAGGAATGACTTGGATAAATCATTGGGCATCAAAATGAATGTAGTTATATTCAATGAACATGAATATTTAGCTTCAGATTCAACCTAATTGTTATAAATGAATTATACAATATCATAAGGAATCAAATTTGGAACTGTTTTACAACCAGTATTGAACTTCTCATCAAATTAATTGAAAATCTGTCTCAAAGTGACTGAAAATCGCGGGGTGAAATTATAAACAATGAAGATGTTTTATTGTTAACAATAAATATTAAACATAAATTAAACTTTCAGGCAGTTTTGGGGGTGTAAAAAGAATCTGAAACTTCGTGTGGGGCGGACTAACATTTTTCGGGTAAGGTTGGGTTCGGGTTTTTTCGAAGATGTTCGAGTTTTCAAAATTATAGCGTAGCTCGAATGTTTTGAGCTTTTTTTACGCTCAAAAAACTGATTTGTTATTCCATGATCAGAAAGCATATAATCTCACATATTACAAATTAAAGTGACTTTCGTTTTTCACAAAGAAGAAAAAAGCTTAATAAGAAATTGGAAACAGGAAGCTCTTCAAGAACCCGAAAGTTTTGAGAACCCGAAAACCTTTAAGCTGTTGTTGAATTTCTTATCTCACCCGACACGATCAGACTTTGGATATCAGGCTTTTTGCACTTCCTCTACAATTTCTTACCGAAACAAATCATTCTCCCCCCTAAATCATGTTTCAAACAGTTGAGCAGTAATTCTGTAGTAAGAGAATTAAGAAACTGTCAGCAACCAACTGTCCTCTCCTTCAAGGAGCACCTTCGGGTCTTCTTGTTTGGTCGGATTCGATATCGAAACAACTTTGTTGCTTCTTTACCTCATCTGCAAACAATTTTTCTTTTACCGCTCCCTTGGCAGTGGTTTCGCTAGATAGTAGATAGGGACAGCGTTGTAGCTCTAAAAATGGTGTTTCCACCTGGGATACCTTGGGCTTTCGCCTATAACTCCCGATGTTAAATCCGCATGTACATGTGCATATACATATAATATTGTTATATGACATATGCTCCTTCAAGGAGCACCTTCGGGTCTTCTTGTTTGGTCAGATTCGATATCGAAACAACTTTGTTGTTTCCTTACCCCATCTGCAAACAGTTTCTCTTTTACCGTTCCCTTGTCAGTGGTTTCGCTAGATATATATATATATTTTTTGGGATTTCGTATTTCGAACAAATGTAACAAAATTGATTCTGATTGTTTACACAACTGTGCGTTTTCTTCAAGTTTTTTCTTTATTTCTGGAAGCCATGGTTATTTTAATTCCCGCACGTTAAGGATCCTGGCCCGGTCGCAAGCGAGTCCACCGTCCTGGGGGCGATAACCCTAATACCTCCCCAGGGCTAAGTATGAGGGCCTTCCGGCTTTGATGAGAACAATGTCAACTCATCGCCGGACACACTACGGCTTCATTATCACATCCTAACGCCCCCCTGCAGGGCAGCGTGCCTTCGCTGGCTTCCCCTAGCGGAAAAAAAAGAAAGGGTCGGGAAGATCGTTTCGGAAAGATTTCGGAAAGAGGTCGGTAATTGTTCGGAAAGAGTGTTCCTTCCGAACATTTCCGATTTCTTTTCGAACGTATCATTACTTTACTCTTTCCGAATGTTTCAAATTTTCTTCCGAATCGAATTTTCAGAAAAATATTTCCTTGATCATTAATTTTTGTCTTCAAAGAATTTCAGATTTCAGTAATCTTATTGATTCCTTTTGAATCCAGTAAAGATGATTCTCAAAACCCTAGAAATAGCAGAACTTCATAACTTGAAAGCCTTTTTGACTTTCGTGCATTGCACATCATTGCTCCACATTATCACTTCTGAATGATCTAAATTTCAAATATTCCATTTGCCTAATTCTCACTTGTAATCACTACATATATGTCCTTTTTCATAGAATTGATTTTTTGTATTGTCATAACAATACACTATGAAATTAAATCGCTCCGAGCTGGACTTGTAAAAGCGAAGTAGCGTCACTTTGCTCGACTTCTACATTTACAGTTCACACTGAAAAAAAACAAGATTTTCTCAGAAAATAAATGCACACAATGATGTTTTACTCAAAACACTATGAGAAATTATAAAGGTACGAAATTTTTTGTAATTTCAATCAACAATCTTCGGAAAAGCGCTGACAGTGTCTCGTTGTCTCTTGCCGCCAGCGTCATTTTGATGTAGGTCCTAGGATAGTCAATCACTCTCTCGCTTGTAAACTAGTCGTGGCATTCGACAAGACGTCGGAAAGTTTCAGAATGCTTCGGCAAAGAGAGACGTTTGGAAAGAAATCGGAAGCAAAGTTCACATAGAAGTCGGAAAGGGTCGGAAGGAACACTCTTTCCAAACCTTTCCTTTAATCGCGCTAGGGTCGTTACTGACTGGGAATTATTTAACACATCCCTTTTCAGGGCAGTTGTCATCACTCCCAGTACCTAATGTAGCAGCAGGTATTGTCACTGAATTTTCGAGTAAATTCAATAAATGCAAATAATGGTCACCTAAGTCCGACGATTTATGAATGAATTATAACACAAGAGGCTCAGAACTCATGGTTCACAAAAAACGAAGTAATTTTTCTTACGAAGAATATTATGAGGAAGACTTTTCTAAGAGGAGATTGTTGTAATAAGGTATGTTTTCTGAATAATGCCTGAGATTTGATCGTTATTATGTTGATCTGACTTGAAATCTAGGTGCCGCAACTCAAAATCCATAAAAATACGATGCTGGCCTACAAATTGCTGATTGAACAATATTTTTTGGAGGCCATGTTACGGAATTTTTAGTAATATCACTAATCTAACTTCATTTTTTAATTCAGCGGCTTGAAATCCATATTAAAACCAGGTTTTTGCATCACATACTCAAAAATAAGTAGTTGAGTGAATGAGGGCTATAAATTCAAGCTAAGTGAGGCTAAGCATAGCTTAGCATCTTATATTGCTTAGAAAGAGCTAAGCTAAGCATTGGCTAAGTGAGGGTATGTCGAAAACTAAACGCGAAAGGTGCTATTTTGACCTCAGATTCGCAATCAGCGACTCAAAATACTTAGGAATACATGTGTCTCGTTAAAAGTTCTTGACCTTTTTTTTCTTTGGCTATGTAATTTAATTTTCGTTCATGTAAATGTCTGCTTGATGTTATAACAAGGATTGTTTGACGTGCCTCAAGCACCATGTGAATGTAAGAAGAGCTATAGACTCTTGCTATTGATTGAGTAACGTAAATCACATGACTTGCAGGATAGAAAGTGTTTAGCCCTGCGTTATAAATGCGGGATGTACAATAGTGATTTATCGTTCCTCACTGACGTAATCGGAATCGCAATAACTGGAGTAAAGCAGACTCTATTTTCTCTTAACCTTATGATGAGAGTTAAACCATTTTTTCTCATAAAAAACACTAAAATGGATGGAGAACATGATTTTATTCATTGAAGTTAGCAAAGAATGGGTTTCAACTTTTAATTTTGAGCGCCATCAAATTTCGAAGACTTTCAATCGATAGAATTTATTTTGGATTAAAGAGATGTACCAAAAATTGGTGCCTAATAATCAATAATAATTATTTTTAAATTCATTCATTCTTTTTGTCCACACTGAAGCTCCTATGTTTGCGCTCGCTTTTTGTGTATTTTTTGTGTGTTTTTTGTCTCGCGACTTCTTCTGTCATGTCAGTGTGACAGTTTAATAATTATGTATTTGGATTTTCAAATTCAAACTTTCAAGAATGAACAATTTATAGTTTTAATTAATAAAAAAAGAATCTACGAATCAATGAATCTAAAATGTGAAACAAGTCTACATATTAAAGAGCTTCAAATTAAAAATTAGACATTAAAAATTGAACAATTTCAAACTCAAACGTTCAATATTATACAAATTCGAAGCTTTGAAAATAAGACGATTTTTAAATAATAAACATTCAAATTTGTAGAATTCTACAGTAGAAGCCATCAAAATTGAATATTTTCATACCAGTTTATTCAGAAAATTGGTGCATACAAAATTGAACAACTGTACACTTAGGCCAATGATTAATTTTTTAATCGCACAATTTTTAACGATTTGAACCAAGAAATGTCGAATTTCCCAATCTGAAATCCGGCTAATGTGTAATATTTGAGTTTGGATTTATTGAATTTTCAAGGACTTAAATTATAAAACTTTCAATTATCAATGCTTTCAATTTGAAATACATTTATCAAACCAAGAAGGGTTCAAACAGCAATTATTTATTTTTAATTACTATAGATTTGAAATCATCTAATTCATCAAGTTTTGACCTGCAATTAATAAATTTTGAACTTTATAAATTAAAAATTCTTTAACATGATTTCTAAATTATACAATTTTGAGAAATTAAAAATTGAATTTGAAAAATTTTGTACATTTTAATCTAAGAGTATTGAATTTCAAATTCTTTCGGAAATTAAAGAGTGATTCGCGGGGAGGATTGAAATAAACGTTCAAACTTGTAAATTTTCAAATTGTGAACGTTTCGAATTAATTAGTCTTTGAAATTCAATAATTTAAAAAGTATTACTATTCAACGACTTAGTTTCAAGATCCTGATTTAAGAAATCTTAATTTTTCATAATTAGAAATCATATCATTTTTAATATTTTCAAAGTGATTAAACTTTGAAGGTTCACGATTTTTAAATTCTTTTATTTTGAACGGTAGAAGGGAGTGATTTTTTTAAACAGAAATCTCATTTTTTAGTTAAAAAAGTCTATCTAATCACTTTGAATGACCCTTGATACTACATGACATGATACCTATTAATAATTGTGATCATCCTTAAAATTTTTATAATTCAAATTTAAATTATAGTTTTGAATGCGCAATTCTGAAATAATTGAATTTCTGAGGTCTTGAAATAAACATGCCTAAGCTTTAAAAGCTTAAATTCGAAAATATTTGTTTTGAAGTTTCTTAATTTTGTAATGCTCAATCAGGAAAGTTACAAATTTTTAAATGTATTATTTTGATATGTTAGTGTTATTGACAAGATAAAAATAATTTGAAATTAACCATTCTTGATGCTTTTTAGAATTAATAAATTTTCACGGTAATTAAATTTGAACTTTTTCCGTTTTTGGAATAACTGTGGAAACAATTAACATTTTTTAAAGTTCAGCCCTTGGGTCAAACTTTGTGCAAAACAGTCTCAAAATTAAAAGAATTTGTAAATACTGACTGAAAATGTTAATTATTTCCAGAGCTATTCCAATTTTTCGAAAACACCGAAATTTGACATTTTTTCCAATATCTTTTTACAAAATGGACATTCTGCCTTTAGCTTGGGCTTATTAGAAAAAGAATTTTATTATCTTTCGTGCTATTATAAGGGAAAAAACTCATGTTCATATTATAAAAATTAAGGTAATTTAGCAACAGCTCAAAAAATAGGCATGTAGATCATTTCCGCTGGTAGTGTATATACGGGGCATAATTTAGAAAATGTGGATCAACAATTTTAGAAGATCAAATGTTCCTTTTTTCCAAAAATTCTTATGATGAATTAAATTCTTATGAAAAGCCGTATCGAACCTGTGAAAAAAATTTCCATTGGTATTAATAGAGCTATAAATCACCAAAGTAGATGGCAGTTGAAAAATAAAAAGCTTCTAAATTTTAATTTTAAATCATTAGAGTTTGATAAATTGATGAATTAAACATTATTTTATATTAATTTCGAATACTTTGAATTCGGCATAGTTCTGATGCTTTGAATGCTTCAATTCATAGTTAAGTACTCAATATTCAAATCGATGAATTTTTTAGGCTTAAAGGTTTTAATTTTTCAAGTTTAATGACCTGGAAAAATGTTTGTCAATCGGGAAACGACCAGAAATTTGTTTGTTTTTAGAGGTAATCTGAAGAGGCGATTCAAATGATATTCTGTAAATTTGTATCATATGTCAAGGCTAATGTAAACCCCAAATATTAGGGAAAATTATAGTTTTTAAAAAAATTGAAGAAAATTATAGTTTTTCAACTACAAAATAATAGAAAGAGATAAGAGAATTCTGATAAATTAATTTAAGTACTTTCAATTACGGTTAATAAGGTGTGTTAATTTGAAAAATCTCTGATGTATTTTTGTTATATTTTGTAATACTTAAAAAGTGTCCGAAGTTGGGCGACAAAATCCCAAGCTTCGGATGTTATAGTATATTTCGAAATTAAACACGTATTCTGTCATTGCAGGTGATTCTCTATCAAAAACTATTAAATAAAGACATCTTGATCAATAAACAACATATTAGAGAAGTATAATTCGGTTTTTTACGAAACGTCGTGGACTTTTACAACTGAAAAGGAGAAATTACCGTGTGGCTCTGAAGAAACATTTAATATGGAACGTACGTTCTTTCGAAATACCATTTTGACTTCAGCAGTCTTTGAGAATGAGAAAAAGGTATTCTATTCTCTAATTTTCTTTTGTATAAACGCAACATGAAGCGTAGTTTTGTCAATGATTTGAAATACGAGTATAGTACTTTGCCTATCCGCAGGCTTTTCAAATTTGCTTCATTTTCTCCCTCTATCATTAGGAAGTTCCCTTCTTCAAAAACAGGTTTTTTCAACTGGTCTTCTTTGTTTTTCCTCTGAAAACTGAGACGTCGTTTTTTTAAGCGATTTGCGAGAGGTACGTCATCTTTAAGATGATTTTCTTTGTCGTGATAGGGATCCAGATTATCAGCCTGCTTTTGCTTTTTGGAGCTACAGCCACACTTTTTAGTGATAATTGAATTGGATGATTCCAAATCTTCGAGTCGAACACTCCATCCAGGCAATATATTTAACCATTTTCTTTTCTTGTTAGTTTGAGCTTCTTTCGCACCTAGCCTA
The DNA here is from genome assembly GCA_032362435.1 of Melikaiella ostensackeni. Taxonomy (NCBI): domain Eukaryota; kingdom Metazoa; phylum Arthropoda; class Insecta; order Hymenoptera; family Cynipidae; genus Melikaiella; species Melikaiella ostensackeni. Next base: position 15,995,361 of record JAUMHM010000085.1, on the reverse strand, counting down.
TTTTCCTGAAGAATTTGCGCAAATGAATCAGTCCAATGTGTATGATCAGGAACTTGTTTTTCATTGGGTATTTTTTGAAGAACAAGCTGACAATTTTGTGGAATGATACCTGTACTTCTGAAGCTATCTACAAAATTCCGAGAAGCATTTTTTAATCTTTCAATGGTATCTTATAGCATCTTTCTAAGTAGGCACTTAGGTAAGACATCTTCATTTTTTGGTTTTCATCCCTCAAGGCACTGATGCCACTTCCTTTTCATTGGATCCAAAAACGCTACATCGAAAGGCTGCAGCAAATGAGTTGTATTTGGAGGCAAATGTACGAAGCGAATATCGTTTTCTTCACAAAAGCGGATTACTTCTAACGATATGTGACTAGAAAGGTTGTCACCTATTATTAACTTTAGACATTTCAGTTTTTTTATGCATGGAAGGCATATTGTTTCAAACCAATTCTTGAAAAACTCCATCTTAAGCCATCTACTCTGAGATCTATTGTAAGCAGCTCCTTTAATACCTCCTTCAAGATGCGTGGGATATAAATGTTTCGATTTATAGACAACGTAAGGTGGTAATAGTAAACCAGATGCGGAGCCTACCATCATCACAAACGTACTATTCTTTGTAAAATGTAGCACATTTTCAGGATGCTTACTTTCTCTTTTTATTGAAACTTTAACTTTCCCTGGATCATCAGAGAAGTTTGTTTCATCATCATTTACAATATTTTCTGCAGGAACGTCAGCTACACTTCTCTCTAGCTCATCATTGTAACAATTGTTTGCATCGGGCCCAACTGCAGCTCGTGCTCGTTTGATATTTTCTTCAAACCACGACGATAATTCCTTATGTCTTTCAAGAAAGTTTTTTACCCAATGCCTTTCTGGTTTATTGGACACGAAAGATGTTAGCTTGTCAAGTGATGAAGCATAATGTTCAACCACCAAAGATTCTTCACCGTCCAAGGAAATCTCCATTCAGCACATTTTTGTAACCCACTTGCCAAATAGTTCTCTTCTGCAATTGAAAGTACTGTTGGTTTTCGTGGTTTCAAAGGGTGCTTCACGGGTAATTTGTCATAAATTGTACTTCGGGGCACTCTATATCGTATTGATGCTCTACGGATTGACAACTTTTTGGATTTAACCTTCAGGACCGCTTCCATGATAGCATCCTTTGGATATATTAGGTATTTCGATCCCTTAACCTCTCTTTCGGCTACGCGTGGCTTGTCCGAAGTGAGTCTACAAAATTCCGATTTTTACTCAATCAGGTTTTGAAGAATAAATAAATCTCCTTCTGCAGTCAAATTTTCACAGAAACTACTTGATATTATAAGGAAAAATATTAGGGAAACCTAAATTTTAAGAGTTAATAAGGTTATTATTTACAGACAGAGTTATATCGCTATATCAAAACGGTTAATTTCTTAATGATTTTATGACTTATCTTTAATGACTTGTCTTTAATGATTTGACTTATCTTTAATGACATTTAATGACTTATCTTTGAAATCAATTGCTCGCTTATTAAGAGTATAGTTGAAAATCCTAACTTTTGAATTAGACAGCAACTACAAAAAAAGTCAAGAACTTTCAACAAGACACATGTATTTCTATTTATTTTGAGTC
>JAUMHM010000085.1:15975508-15993630 GCA_032362435.1 Melikaiella ostensackeni | reverse complement strand
AACTATGTTTTCTTCGAATATTTTGTTTATATTGGTTAAGGACTTACAAAAAAAACATAAATGTTCATATAAGTTAGAAATTGAAACTGTATGAATGAAACTTCTATTTCTACACCTTTAGTATTATTCTTGCCTATTCCCTTTCAACACTATTTTTATTTGAAAAACTTGAATATGCTAGAAAAATTTAAATAATTACATAATTAATCTAAGGATACGTTTTCATTCAGGCATTATTCAAAAAACATACCTCATTACAGCAATCTTCTCTTTAGAAAGCCTTTCTAATAATATTCTTCGTAAGAAAACTTACTTCATTTCTTGTGAGCCATGTGTTCTGAGCACACATTGTGTTATGATTCATTCAAAAATCGTCGGGCTTAGGTGTCCATTTGTTTGCATTTATTGAATTTACTCAAAAATTCAGTGTCAATACCTGCTGCTGTACTAGGCACTGAAGGTGATGACAACTACCCTGAAAAGGGATGTGTAGAATGATTGACCTTCCGGCCCAGTCAGTAACGAAGCCAGCGAAGGCGTGCTGCCCTGCAGGGGGATGTTAGGGTGTGAGAATGAAGCCGAAGTGTGTCCGGCGATGAGTTGACATTGTCCTCATCAAAGCCGGAAAGCTCCCATACTTAGCCCTGGAAAGGTATGAGGGTTATCCCCCCAGGGCGGTGGACTCCCCTGCGATCAGACCAAGATCCTTAACGCACGGGGATTGAAAGAACCATGGCTTTCAAAAATGAAAAACTCACAAAACAAAAGCACAGTTGTGTAAACAATCTTGACCAGTTTTGTTACATTTGTACGAAATACGAAATTCCAAAATATCGGAAGAACATTACTGAAAAAATTTGGGACATGTATGCAAAATACTTTAACGTCAAGTTTCCAAAACGAGATGAAAGCTGGACGATTTATATTATATGCTCCGCTTGTCATGCAATGTTGTACAAATGCGAAGATAGTGGAAACAATGGAAGCTGGAACTTTACTGTACCAGCAATCGAGAAAAACCCGCAAAATGAAAGGGATTGTTACTTCTGCATGAACGATGCGAAGAAATGGGAAATCTTCAACAAAAAATCAGTTACTTTTAATACTGTTGCTCCGGTAATAGAACCACAAATGAAAAAAACTGCACACATTTCAGTAGACGCTGGTACCTCTCAGTCCAACACTAAAAAAACGAAAGCAAGGCAAGAACATGAGAAATGCGCAAGCAGTAGTGAAGATTCCGATACTGAATGTGAAAGGACCGATAACGAATACAGTAAATATGACACAAAAACGAGACGTTCAGAGACGTGGAACCAAAAAGAAATTGATGTCTTAATTCGAGAGTTGGGATTAACTAAAGATGGTGCTGAACACCTTGTCTCAGAGTGCAAAAAAAGGAATTTATTAAAAGGAACGAAGTCAAGTGTTTATCATAAGAGAGTAAAGCATTTCCGGACATGTTTTCATCATGATCAAGAACTGTTTTTAGTCTATTGTATCGATGTTAATGGACTTATGGCTGAATTGAAACCAGGAGTTTACAGAGATGAAGAGTGGAGATTATTCATAGACTCTTTTAAAAGAAGCCTGAAGGTCGTCTTATTGCATAACACGAACGCATGTGTATCGATACCAATAGCTTATTCAACAAAACTTAAAGAAGTCTACAGTAATATGAAAAGCATCTTGAAGCAAATCAAGTATGAACAACATAAATGGGACATTTGTGGAGATTTTAAAGTTCTTCTAATGCTTCTGAAACAGCAATCAGGAAATACAAAGTATCCTCGTTTCTTGTGCTCATGGGACAGCCGAAATCGTGGTAATCAATACAAAAAAATTTTGGCCACAAAGAATTTTGCTGGAAAAAGGATCCAGAAACGTCATCAATGAGCCATTAGTGGAGCCATAAAAAAACCTCCCTACACCTCTTCATATTGAGTTGGGTCTCATAAAACAATTTGTGAGAGCACTAGATAAAGAGGGACAATGTTTTCATTATATAATGTCTCAGTATCCTCAATTGTCCGATGCTAAATTGAAAGTAGGGATATTTGATGGACCTCAAATTCAACAGCTATTAGAAGACGACGTTTTTGTCACTAAAATGACTTCAACTGAGAAGGAAGCATGGCTCGATTTCAAAAATAATGTTCAACAATTCCTGGGAAACGTTAAAAGTCTAGTGTGGAAAAAAGAGATTTCGAAAATGGTCGATAGTTTCAAAAAATTGAAGTGCTTATTGAGTTTGAATCTCCATTTCATGGATTTTGATGTTGAATACTTTCCTGAAAATCTTGGGGACTACAGTGAAGAACAGAGTGAAAGGTTTCATCAAGATATTAAAGTGATGGAACAATGATATTAAGGAAGATAGGATGAAAATATGATGACAGACTACTGTTGGGCATGGAGAAAATATTTACCTCACAAAAAAAGTCCAAAAAGCAAAATTATTTCTCAAGCAGTATTTTTAGACATCAGTTTCTCACACTTTTCAAAAAACTGAAAAACGATCAAACGTCCGATGTTAATCAACATGTCCGAAATTAGATGCTTCTACGGTAGTAAATAATTAGTATTAAAATTTTTTTTGTACCTGGCATGAGCCTCCGTAACTCCATACACCGTGTTTCCGTCGAGAAGCCCTGTAAGAAGGTTGAAGGGAACTCTGCTTCCTAGACGGCATCCAGGCCGCACTGCTGGGAAAGCGCGAACAAAGTCCATACAACGAACATTAAATAATCTGTAGAAGTAATCATCTTCAGGAATTAAGATTTCATTGCAGTAAGGATGCTTCTGGTGTGGTGGTCGGTTGCAACATTCTTCCGGGTCATTGCGATTGAAGGGATCTGTAAGAATCACGTACGTTCAACATCCATACCAATCAGAATGAAACCAAACGATGCAAAGTGGGAAAAAGCGACCCTAAAGATTTCTATATCTATTGATTTCAAATCTTTTTTGAAGCATTATAAACAAACTAAGGGTCCGATCAAAAAACCAAGACCATCTTTGGATTCGTTTCCGAAACACATAAATGCGCCTTTTTTTTTGTTTTTTCTTTAAAACCATTTTTTTGAACAATTGCATCATTTTTCAAGTTTTTTTTCGAAATTCGTTTTCGAAATATCTAGATGCGACTTTTTTAAAACAATTTTAAAAATAATTACATCATTAATTAATAATTTCAAACCTTGCAAAGCGATATAAACAAACTAAGTGTCCTATTTAAGAAAACGAAAACGCCTGTGGATTCGGCTCCGAAATATCTAAATGCGAATTTTTTTAACCATTTTTTTGGACAATTAAATCATTTTTAAGCTCTGTAATTTTTATAAAGAAATATTATAATTGCACACCAGCTTGAGTATGTAATCAAAATCAACCTGTAAACACCTCTTAGAGACTTTTTCAATATTTTGAAAAACCAATTGTTTGAATAAATAAATGTTATAATAATAAATATTTTAATAATGAATAATTGTTTTAAATAAATTGTTATTAACATTTTATTAACTTTTTACAGCAATTTCCAAATTTATGTAAACATGCGATGCTCTAACAGACTCGTTAGCAACATACACGCATAAGAGGATTGAGGTAGAAAAATTGTTAACAACATTGCTTTGTTACATTGAAAGTTTAGAGGAGACCTTTTTGTTGCTAACAAGTCTGTTATAGCATCGTATGTTTACATAAATTCGGAAATTGCTGTAAAAAGTTAATAAAATGTTAATAAGAATTCATTTGCTCAAACCATTGCTTTTTAAAAATAATTAAAAAGTCTTTAAGAAGTGTTTACAGGTTGATTTTGATGACATACTCGAAGCTGGTGTGTAATTATGATACTTGTTTATAAAAGTTACAGAACGTGAAAAAATGATTTATTTGTTCAAAGAATGGTTTAAAAAAAAAGAAAAGTCGCATTTAGATATTTCGGAGCAAAATCCAAAATTTTTTCGGTTTTTTGATCGGACCCCTAGTTTGTTTATAATGCTTTACAAAAGTTTGAAAATCCATAGATGTATGAAACTTCAAGGTCCTGTAAAAAGCACCTTTTTTGGACGAAAATCGGCCGAGGGTACGATTCTTAACAGATTTTAAAGTTTTTTTTTTCTAGAAATGACCGTCAGTCTTCCAGGTATAATAGTGACACCATTTCTTTAAGACTTTCAAATTCACCAAAATAATAATTAACTAAAAATAATGCCATATGGGATAAAGTAAGCAAAATTTTTTTAGTAATGAACTTTATAAACAAACTAATGAACAAAAGTCATTTTCTCGCGATTCGCAATGACTACTTTAAATCCATAGCTTTTCTATGAATAAAATGCACATTTTAATCATGTTTTATAAATAGGTTTCATTTTTTTCGCGAAATCAACTCGAAATGTCTTGCCAAAGACTTCTTGCTAATATATTTTTCAAAGTGATAAACACTGTTAATTATATAAGGAATTTTTATAACCAAATGCACATTTTGACTATTTTCTTATGAGTAGGCTTCATTTTTTTTCGCGGAATCAACTCGAAATGCCTTGCCAAATACTCCTTGCTGTCATATAATTCAAATTGATAGTAGCTACTAATTCTTTCAACAACAATTAAGCCTATTTGTAACGAAACGGTCGAAATGAGCATTTGTTAAAAAAATTGTTTATATAATTAACAGTTTTTGTTACGATGTTTTATATGACACCAAGGAGTCTTTCGCATGACATTTCAAGTTTATTCTACAAAAATATGAAACCTATTCATCAAAATATATTCAAAATGGACATTTGTTTAGAAAAATTGTTTATGTAATTAACAGTTTCTGTCATTATGAAATATAGGACAGCAAGCAGTCCTTGGCAAGATATTTCAAGTTGACTCCGCAAAAAAAATCAAGCCTATTTCCAAAAAAAAAATAGTAAAAATGTGCATTTGTCTATAAAAAATGTTGAAAGAATAATCAAAATATTTTTTCATCATGGAAAATATGACAGCGAGGAGTCTTTGGCAAGAAATTTCGAGTTGACTCCGCAAAAAAATTAAACCTATTCATGGAAAAATGTCCAAAATTTGCATTTGTTTATAAAAATTGTTCATATAATTATTAATTTTTTTATGGTGAGAAATATAACCGCAAGGAGTCTTTGCAAAGCATTTTGTGTGGGTTCCGCAGAAAAAATCAAGCCCATTCATAAAAAAATAGTTAAAATGTGCATTTGTTTAAAAAATTGTTGAAAGAATAACTAAAATGTTTTGTCATCGTGGAGAATATGAGAGCGAGGAGTCTTTGGCAAGACATTTCGAGTTGTCTCCGCAAAAAAATCAAGTCTTTTCATGAAAAAAAAAATTGTGCATGTAATTAACAGTTTTTGTTACTATGAAAAATATGACAGCAATAAGTCTTTGGCAAGACATTTTGTGTTGGTTTCGCAGTAAAAATCAAGCCTTTTCATGAAAAAATGTCCAAAATGTGCAATTGTTTATAAAAATCGTGTAAATAATTAACAGTTCTTGTCCTTATAAAAGACATGACAACAGAGAGTCTTCGGTAAGATATTTCGAGTTGATTCTGCAAAAAAATCAAGCCTATTCATGAAAAAATAGTCAAAATGTGCATTTTTTTACAAAAATTGTTAAAAGAATAATAAACAGGTTTTTTCATCATGGAAAATATGACAGCAGGAAGTCTTTAGCAAGACATTTTGTGTTGGATCCGCAGGAAAAATCAAGCCTATTCATGAAAAAATAGTAAAAAATTTGAATTTGTTTATAAAAATTGTTTATATAATTAGCAGTTTTTGTCATGGTGAAAAATATGACAGCAAGGAGTCTTCGGAAAGACATTTCAAGTTGATTTGGCAAAAAAAATCAAGCCTATTAATGAAAAAAAGTTCAAAATGTGCATCTGTTCATAAAAATTGTTGAGATAATTAACAATTTTTGTCATTTTGAAAAATGAGACAGCAAGAAGTTTTAAGCAAGACATTTCGAGTTGATTTCGCAAAAAAAAATTAAGCCCATTCATATCAAAGTAGTCAACATGCGCATTTCCTTATAAAAATTTTTGATATAATTAACAGTTTTTGTCACAGTGAAAAATATGACGGCAAGGAGTCTTTCGCAAAACATTTCGAGTTGTCTACAAAAAAATGAAGCCTATTCATGAAAAAATGATTGAAATGTACATTTGCTTATAAAAATTGTTAACATAATTGGAAAGTAGCAGATATCCTTAAGTTATTGTGAGTTCACATTAATATATGTCATATTGCATACAAAAGCTATGAATTCAAATAGAAAATCATTGCGAATCACGAAAAAATTACTTTTGTTCATTAGTTTGGTAATTACTTCTTAAACAGCTTTTTTTTCTTACTCTTGCTCACTGGACATTACTTTTAGTTACTTATTACATTGATTCATGACCTCTTTTTAATGAATTCGAATATCTGAAAATAAATTGTATTAGTAAAAAGTCAGACAATACAAAAGTTTAAACTTTATTGTTGTATAACAAATTTTGTTTAGCCGAAGTGAACATACGCAGCCACTTGTTATGCCTGGAAGACTCATGGTCATTTCAAAAAAAAAAAAAACATTAAAATTCGTTCTCCATTTTTCACTATTAAATCCAAATTAGTCTAAATTTATACTTGATGAAAATTTTATTTTTATTTTTGGTGAACGATTCCCCTTAATTTTTTTGGTTTCCGAAAAAAGAAATCTCCTGCTTTTTTCAAATCGGTTAATAACTTTTAATTTTGACATCCTCCACCCTAACCATTTTGTATTCTGCCCGGAAAATTACCCAAAAAATGCAAAATAGCAGTTTTATGTCAAACTTATGCTCAAGACAACTTTTATTACACTTTTTTGAGCATAGATTATTATTATTCGGTAAAAAAACTTTTCAAGTATTTCGTAACCAATTTTTCATTGTTTAAAAAGCTATTATTTGTTATTAAAATTGTATTTTTCCTGTGAATCCTCAGGGCTTTTGTGGGACAAGCTTTTTTTGATTAGCAATAATAGCATTCTATAGGCAATATTTAAAACTAGATTTAGGCCTGGCATCAAATTCAAACGCTTTACCATAACCATTCTAGGGATAAAAAACTAGCCTGTCCCAAAATAGCCCCTGGTGTCTCAAAATGGCGCTGGTTGATGGTAAATTTTCATGATTTACAGGGAATATAAAATTTTACTAACAAATAATAATTATTAATATTATAAAACATTATACATTATTATATTTATAGTCATATTATATTATACATTAATAATGTATAATATATGATATTTCAAAACAATAATTATTAATATTAATAGTCACGGGGCTATTTCGGTACAAAATTTAAGTTTGCGCAACTCCGACAACAAATTTTCTTCCTAATGGATCTTACTAGACACTTTCAGAAGGATGTTCAAAACATGTCCGCACCGTTTTAAAAATTGTCAGTACAAATTTAGTACTAAAATAGCCCCGGTTTACGGTAGTATCTTCTAGAATTAACGACGCAGTAATTATTATTATTATACTATTAAGCTGAATCCCTTTCGGCGTTAGCGTAACTCTTTCGGTTCTAGCCTCGTTATACTACCGGGGATCAAGGAATTCACATGGTAAGGGTAAGTAACTCCAGTAGCTCCAGCACGGGTCACTGATCAATCTCTCTAGCAATCACCCCAGGTGAAGAGCTTCAGAAGCCATTGTACTAATCCACTGAAAAAATCTCTCCACGCGGCCCATTAGTATCCAAACTCTTTCGTTTCAGGCATCACGCTTTCTCTCATAAGCAATTGTCCTCCATACATCCCTATCCTTGCATACATCTTTTGCTTCACACTTTCCAACCATTCTTTCTTCGGTTTACCTCTGGGTATGCTACCACTCACTTTACCTAAATACACTTGATTCATTAAACATCCGTTATTCATTCTCTCAGCATGGCCAAACCATCTCATCAAATTTCTTTCTCTCTCTTGTCAAGCAATATTTCTTCTACACTAGATTCTTTGAGAACCCCCTCATTACCGACTTTGTCTATTAGCAGGATGCATGCCAACCGCGTTCACGTTATTCCTATCCTTTTCTTGATACGTCCAGGTATCGCTAACATACAGCACAGTGGGTGCAAGCACAGAATTATATATTACAATTTTAGCATTATTTGTTACATTTTTACCTTCAGTAATAGCTCGTACACTGCCAATAATCTTTCTACCCTCGTTTATACGTCTGGATATCTCTGCGTCTATCTTTCCGTCAGCAGTAAGTAAGCCTCTAGAAATACACGAACTCATCAACTTGTTCTATCCTTCCTCCTTTTAAGTCAATGTTGCATACTGTTTTCTCACCCCTTCTTTCAAACACGATAATTTTTGTTTTATTCACATTAATCTTAAGGCCCATAATCCTTATGTTGGTATCCAGTCTGCTTATCATTTTTTGAATATCGTCGACTGATTCTGCCGTAACAATCTTATCATCTGCAAACTTCAGTCCACGTACTTTCACTGTACCGAGATCAACACCTTCTTCGTCTAAGAGAGCCATTTTCAGACATTTGTGCATGTATATATTGAACATTCATAACATAAAGCATAACAACATGATGCAGCCTTGCCTAATGCCCTGCTTAATATCCAACCAATCGCTCAGTTGTCCATTTACTCTTACATTCTCTTTACCACCATTACATATTGCTTTTATTGCTTTCAGAAGTCAAGCATTCACTCCATACTCTTTCAGGACTTCTCAAAGTTTGGATCCATTCATCTTATCGAAAGCTTTTCCCAGATTAACAAATGCACAGAAAAAATACCATCCACATCAGCAGCCTTACCATTCTTTAGTTTCTCAATCACGGATATAATGTCGTCGATATCAATTCCTCTTCCACTATCCACAACGGGATTGTCTAACGTATCCTCTTCAGTGTCACGGTTGTTATGCTCTATAGCTTGACCTCCATAGAAATTCTTGAAAAAATCTCTCACACAGTCTTTCACTTTGTCCGAATCCCATACCATTTCACTATGAGCATTCTTAATTTCGACTATCTCAATATTAGTACTTCCTCTTCTAATCTTCTTAACCCATTTACAAAATAATTTCTTATTCTTGGTTCACAAATGCATTAGACATTTTTTTGTGCTAGAGTGTAACGATTCTCCCAATACGGCTTCAAGTAAAAAAAATGCATCTTTTCGTTTTTTCGGAATTTTGATTTTAACATGCTTCGTTGGGCACACGAAATTTCCCATGTGAAATATGTGTTTGGGAAAAAATCACTTTTTGGGGTTTTTGGAATAACTTCTGTGAGTTTGGGAAAATATTACGGGAAAGTTATAGGACTTGTGGAAGGCATTTCAAATAAGAATTCTATGTACCAATCATATGGGTTCGCCATCCCTGACACATCCTCACAGTGCACGGAAAAGTATGCCTAAATACAAAAATGTACATTCTGCACGAAATATACAGAATCGAGCACTTTAGTTTCATTTTTTTTGCCAAAAATTATTATTATTATTATTATTATTATTAGTCTAGTGGAATATCTATCAATATTTTAAATTAATTTTCAATTCACAGTAAATCCCAGAGATATTTTTTATCTGAAGGTGGATAGAAGCGTTGAAAGCATTTGACAATTACATATAAAGTTGTGAATGTAGTTGTGAATCCGCCTCCAACTAAAAATTACTCGACTTGCGATGATTCCAGTTGTCAATGGTTTGCAATATTTTTATCCAACTTCAGATGAAAGTATAAATGGGATTTACTGTATTATTAAAACAAATTCCACTTGTTATGTAAAAAGGCAACCTAGATTATGATTCTGTTAGAAAAAATCCGAATTTTTGAGAAAAAACAATTTTTTGAACAAATTGAATTTTTTTTAATAATTGACAATTACTTTAAAATATTAATAATTATTCCACAAGGCTAGATTTAGGGGTGCTTTCCGGGGTACTGGGGGGTATGTTAGGGGTGGCAAATGCATACGATACTTTTCCGTAACATTTTTCCAAATCTACAGAAGTTATTCCAAAAAATGTCAAAAAGTGATTGGGAACCGAATTGGGGGGATCTTTTTGCCCTCTATAAAAAAATAGTGATTTTGAACAATCATATTGAGACACTTAATGAACTTTAGGAATAATATTTTTTGATTGAGATATTTTTCAATTGTTTAAACACTTTCCAATTGTGTAAAAATTTTTTCATACCAAATTATGAAAGATGGAGAAGATTCTAGTTTTTCAAATATCTTACACTATGCAGCTGATTACTAAGTATTTTCCTCTTTTAGAAATTATACCTCAATTGTTTAAATACTTATTATTTGTTTCAACAATTTTTTCAGTAAATTATTAGTAGTTACTTTTTTCTTTTGGGCATAAAGAGGCAGTTCATTTGTGTAAATAAAAAGGGTAATAAAGTGAATAATTCTTCATTGTTTACAAATTTCGAAATGTTTTGAAGAAGAATTATACTCTTAAAATGCACTTAGTGCGCTATTAATTCCAGAAGATACTATATTTTCATGATTTTTAGGGGAAAAAAACTACTTTAGAAAATCAGAAATTGTTAAAAAAATTAAAAAATATCTGAGACAAAAAATATTACTTCTAACATTCAGTAAGTGTGTCATTAATTTCAGAAAATACTAGCTTTTCATAATTTACAGGGTAAATAAACAACTTTTAACAAATTGTTGTTGAAACAATAAAAAATTAGTTTATAATTACTCGAAAAGTTGTTTTTTGTCAATTAATGATAATTTGTGTCAAATAAAATTTTAAAAAGTCGTCTTTAGCATAAATTTGACATAAAACTGCTTCTTTGCATTTTGAGGGCATTTTCCGACCACAGAAGACAAAGACGTTGGGAGGGGTGTTTTAAATTTAAAAGCTCTTGCATGAAAGTTATTCCTTGAACATTCCATAGGAAGTGACTGAAACTCAATTTATAAAATGTTGATAACAAGTAGTTGTTTTTCCCATTTCGTTGAAAACCGCACTTTTTCCATTTAAAACCCCATTATAATTTCAAAGGCCCGGGAGCACGGATTAATATTGACCGATTTGAAAAAAATGGAATTTCTTTTTTCGGGGACCAAGAAGATCGGAGGGGGGGGGGATGTTACCAAAAATCGAAAGTCAGTTTTTTGGACCACCTTATTTTACACCAGATATACTCGACATCCTTAACACTTAAAAAGTAACGAAAAGCCCAATTATTTCCTCAAATGCGAATACTTCCTTCTACAAAGCTAAATGATACACCAAAACAAAATTTTACCGGAAAATTTCCGGTTGCACTCCTTTCCCGGAAATTATATTATGAAACCCTTTACGTATGATAAAAAGAGATATGGGTTTGTGACTAGCCTGAAGCTACTAGTAGAACCAATAGAACGTGAAGAGCACCAAATTATCAATGACGGTGATCAATCACTTTCTCCAACGCGTAGTTGTCCTGATTCTGATTTATGAAAATGTGCTTATAGTCCAGAATATATATTGCTATGCCCGAATGGCTAACAATAAGGCAGTCTGGTTAACAATAAGGCAGTCACAAAATAAAATTAATGATATAAATACTTTCGAAAATCTGTCAATTTTAACACCCTGCAATAGACTACACGGATATAACAGATGAAGAAATAGTATACTAAACAATATTGTCAAGCTGATTTTGTAGCCCAGAGATTGGTCTGATATTGGTATTATTAGAAATTTGAAAAATTATTCGATGTTATCGATGTTATTTTTAGTTAGCAGCATCTCTTGGAGGAACACACATTAAGTTTCAGCCAGATCGGGTTTCTACTTTGTTTGACGTTCGTTTTAATCGAGAAAGTCAAGTGATTTCCGAAAAATGGATGCAAGAGAATTTCGTGTGTTGATCAAACATAATTACTCTATGAAAGGCAAATCACCTCAGGAGACTAAAGAAAAGCCTGATAAACATTATGGTGAATCCGCACCTTCGATTAGAATAGTTTATGAGTGGTTTCAAAATTTGCGGAGTAGCTATATGAGCACAAGTAACGCTGAACGTTCTGGACGCCCTGCTGGAGCCACTACTCCAGAAATCTCTGACAAAATCTATGATATGGTGATGGATAATAGAAGAGTAAAGGTGCGTTATATTGCTAGTACTGTGGGTATCTCGATTAAAAAGGTACCTAATATTTTGTATTAATATTTGAACATGAGAAAGCTATCCGCAAGATGGGTGACGCGATTGCTCACAGTTGACCAAAAACGAAATCGTATGACGTGTATGGATGGTTTGAAACTGTTTCAGCGGAATCCACAGGAACAAAACATGGATACAACACTACACGTCTGAGACCAAAAAAAGGTCTAAACAATGGATTTTCAACGGGGAATCTGCACCAGAGAAGGCGAAGACTGTTCCTTCAGCCAGGAAGGTCATGACGACTGTCTTTTGGGATTCGCAAGGAATAATCTTCACCGACTATTTGGAAAAGGGCAAAACTATTACAGCTGTATACTATATATCGTTATTGGACTGTTTGAAAACCGAACTGCAAGAAAAACGTCCACGATTGGCCCACAAAAAAGTCTTTTTCCATCATGACAACGCACCAGCTCACTCCTCTGCAGTTGTGGCCGCAAAATTGATAGAATTAGGGTTTCAGCTCGTTCCACATCCACCCTATTCTCCAGATTTGGCTCTCTTGGACATCTACCTGTTTCCCAATATGAAAAAATGGCTGGCGGGAAAGAGATTTTATTCAAACGAGGAGGTGATTGTGAAAACGAATGCCTATTTCACAACGTTGGAAAAATCATATTATTTAAAAGATATCAACAAACTGGAGCAGTGTTTGACAAAGTTCATAAGCCTAAAAAGAGACTGCGTTGAAAAATAAAAAAGGTTTATCCTGAAAAATCAAGTAGTTTTCATTTTTGCACGGACTTTTCAAACCACCCTCGTATCGTCAAACGGAGTAAAGTCGCTCACCAATAAATTCACACCAAACAAATTACAAAATTAAGTTTGAACACTGTATTAATCAAAACAACCAAAAATCTTTTACTTTTTTCTTGGGAAATTGGATATTGAATGTTTAAAAAAAGTTTGGGGTATGCGATTTTACCCTATTTTAAGGTATATAGGAAACAGAAGTGTTGAAGAGTTCAATTTATGATCTCTCGACAAACACATATTTTAAACTGGAAAAAATGTTGTCCGCGGGAGAAAAATTTCCTTATGTAACATGTTACGAGTGTTGAACTTTCGAAAGACAGATTTCCATATCTAAAAGATCACCTTCCCCTCCATTTTTTTATCCTTTTCCCACATATCGCAGGAACATGAAACTTTAAAGTTTCCGGCTACTCGACTAATCAGCAGAGAGATCATTTCTCTGATTCTGGGGTGATTTACTTACCCAAAGGAGTGGCTGTGAGGGTATAATCGTGGTCCATGAACTGGCCCCAAGCGATAACCATGACGGTTCCATCGTGATCGTGAAAACCTTAGTCCGGGTGCATTGTACGTGAGACGATACGCGAAAGAGGCAGATTACGACCAGAAGTTGCAATTCTTGGTGAGGACATGCCATCCGCGAAGCGAGGTGGCATCAATCTAGATTTTTTATTTTAAAAAAACAGTTAGGTGATTTCACAGATGATGACCTTGATTTAAAGATGAAACGTTTTAACGCTTTAAAGAAGGCACCAGGAAAATTGGCCATTTGAATAAGAATCTTTTGATTATTAAATTTTGCCTCAAATTAGTATTCCCAAGTTGCAAATAAAAACACTCCCGACTGAAAGTTTGGATACATTGATATTTTTCAAAAATTTCAAGTGGGTGTCACATCTTTAATACAATTTCTAAATATGTCTGAACTAAATTGTTTTAAGGGCGTTGTAATCAATCCCTAACCTCAAAATTCAATTGCCTCACTTTACTTGATGAATACTAGAATTACATTTTTGTTGGATGCAGTTTTTAAGATTTGCTTGGAAATTTATCTTCTATGGTAGAAAATTAATTTTTTTCACAAGAAACAGCAGTTAGAAAATAAAAATAAAAAATGTGTAAAATATAAACAAGTCTTATATACAAAATTCATAAAAAAATGTTCGAATTGAATGATTATCAATCATGATACAAGTTTCAAGCTTTAGCGCTTCTATTTCAATTTCAAGTTTGAAATTAAGAGCCTTCTCAAAATGTAAATTAGGCATTTTCCATCCATGAATATTATGAATACAGTTGAAAATACCAAAGTTTGAAGAGTTTCACTCACTTCGGAACTTTTCATTGAAGCTAAAAGTTTCAATTGGGATAAATTTTTGAAACGGCACATTGTGCTATTTGAAACCAGGCCCTAACCTCAAAATTGAATTGTCTCATTTTACTTCATGAATACTAGAATTACATTTTTGTTAGACACTCAGCGCCTACTCCTGTTTTGAATAAAATCTGTATTCGGAGTGAAAAATCGGCTAATTTCAATACTTTTTGTGTTTAGAAATTCATCTCCTTTGGTAGAAAATCAATCTTTTTTACAAGAAATGGCACTTAGAAAATTAAAATTAAAAAATGTATAATATATAAATGAATCTTATGCACAAAATTTATAAAAAGTGTCTGAATTAAATGATTATCAATCAGGATACAAATTTCAAATTTTGACGGTTTTATTTCAGTTTGTTCGATATTGAAACAGTTTTGACAATTTTTTAAAAAGTGACATGTAGTTTTTAAAATTAAAACCCTTTTTGAAATGTAAATTAGTCACTTTTCACCTATAATTATTATAAATGCAGCTGAAAGTGCTAAAGTTTCAAGAATTCCACTGACTTCGAAACTTCTAGCTGAAAGTTTCAAAAAACATATATTTCTGAAATAGCACATTGCTATTTGGAACCATGCCCTAACCTCAAAATTGAATTGCTTTATTTTACTTCATGAATAATAGAATGACATTTTTTTAGATACTTCAAGCCCACTCCTGGTTCATATCAAGTCTGTATTCGAAGTGAAAAATTGGCTAATTTCAATACTTTTTGTGATTAAAAATTCGGCCATTTGGTTAAAAATTCATCTCTATTAGATGAAAACTAATCTTTTTCACAAGAAACGGCAATCATAAAATAACAATAAAAAAATGTATAAAATATAAATAAGTTTTATGTACAAAATTTATAAAAAGTGTTTAAATTGAATGATTATCAAACATCATACAAATTTCATATTTTGGCGTTCTGATTTTAGTTTGTTCGATATTGAAACAGTTTTGATACATTTTTTAAAAGTGACATGTCGTTTTCGAGATAAAAAGCCTTTTTAAAACATAAATTAGGCATTTTTCATCTATAGTTATTATAAATGAAGCTAAGAATGCTGAAGTTTCAAAAGTCTCACTGCTATCCAAACTTTCCATTGAAACTTTCAGCTGAAAATTTCAAAAAGGATAAATTTCGAAAAGGTACGTTGCTATTCAGAACCAGGCCATAACCTTAAAATTGAATTGCCTCATTTTACTTCATGACTACTAGAATTACATATTTGTTAGATACTTAGAGCCTTCTTTTGTTTTGAAATAAGTCTGTATTCAGAGTGAAAAATTGGCTGATTTTAATCATTTTTGTGTAAACCGATTTTTTTGAATGCTCGGGTTAGTATCCAAAAAAATCGTTTTTCACAAAAATTATTGAAATTAGCTAATTTGTCACTTCGAATACAGACTTGATTCAAAACAGGAGTAGGCTGTAAGTATTTAACAAAAATGTAGTTCTAGTATTCGTGGTGTAAAATGAGACAATTCAATTTTGAGGTTAGGGCCTGGTTCCAACGCCCTTAGAACATATACAATTCTGCCTTAGATGATCCCTAATTGGATTTCTTTCGATCATTCTGTAGGAAAATATCTGTAAAAAACAGGATTTTTTGCCAACTTTTTTATTACTATCTTCGAAATTATTTGACATTTTTTATGTTTCTACGGCTTATTTCAAATGGTAAATTCTGCACTTTCTACTGAAATCATTTACAAATTTGTTGGTGCATATTGAATACTTATAGAAATATTGGTGATTTAAAAAATTGGCGAAAAACCCTGTTTTTCATAAATATTTTCCTACAGAATGATCTAAAAGAATTCAAAGGTTGGCAATTCAACGCAGATTTGTATATGTTTTAAGACAATATATTTTTTTTTAGAAATTGTATAAAAGATATAAAACTCATCTGAAAATTTTGTAAAATATCAATGTACCCCAACTTTCAGTCGAGAGTGTATATATTTTCAGAAATATTTCAAGGATTTTCTCTCTGTATACTCAAGCTTAAAATTAAATCATTTTTATAATCTCTTTCAAATCAAAGAAAATATTTTCATTGTTAATTCTAAATAATTTTTTGGAAGAAGAACCGTTTGTTTAAATTGTTGAAAAAAAGGATCTCACAGGTTAACTATATAATTGATAAATAACATGAATTTTTAACCAAGAACAGCTATTGTCTATTAGGATTGAATAAGAATTTCAGGCTTTATCCTAGAGAACGGACGCAAAAACACAAAAATGCAAATTACTTTTCTTAAATCAGTAATACCAAATTTCAATCAGTCAAATTTCGTTTATTTTATAAGTCATTATAAGGATTTCATCCATTTCCAAAATGACTGGACAGGGTTTAAATCCTTGAACACTCTTTCATGAATGTTTAACTCATTAATTTTTACAAGGAATTAATTTTGGAGAAAATGTTGGGTGCATGATTCCTCTTCGAAGAGACAAATTTGTTGTTAAACTTTCTACCCACTCATATTCAGTAAAAAAAACAGGGTTCTTTTTCAATTCAGCTTTTTCAATTTTAATTCAAGAAAACCACGTAATTTAAATTTAATTTTAAATTTGCTAAATTTAACTTGAAAAATAATAATGATTGAAATAACTTTTTTAAAGCAATATATTTATCTTCCAAGCCCATGTAATTTTATTCTTCTAATTTATTCCTAATGATAGCTTAGAAATAAATTTTTTTGAAAATCATTTTTTTAACCAATCTCTCCATCATATTCAATTATTTATAATGAAGTGTCTAGGTACACCTTGAATCTAGACATGGCCTATATTTAAATATTATTCATTGTCTATAAGATGAAAAAGCAGTTATATTAAATATTAAACCTACTACACTGCCTATATACATGGCCTTTTTACATTCTCATCAGAGAATGTATTAGATTTGTGTAAAATTTAACCCCCCACCCCCGTTTTTGTCAAATGTCCACGTTTTGAGATCCCCAGAACCCGAAAAAACATGTTTTTACGAATTTGTCTGTCTGTCTGTGTGTGGGTGGGTGTGTGTGTCTGCAGATTTTTAGTTTGTGAGCACGATAACTTTCGAAAGAATTGACCGATTGGATTGGCCTTTAGTATACTCTTTTAGTGTCCTAAAATGAAGGCCAAGTTCGTTAGCCAGCCATTTTAGACAAAAATTCAAAAAGTGGGAGCATTTTAAAAATTTTTGAGACTACTTTCTTTTCAAATTTACAAATTCCATGTACGGATATTCATAGTACTCAGAAAGTCGAACAATTCATCCTTATGACTTTTTTCGCTAAAAAGGATATTGTGAGAGTAATAGCATTTCCAAAATTAAAAAAAAACAAATATAAGAATTTTAAACCAAACAATGCACGATATGAAAAAAAGTCAGGGAAAGAAAAACGTTTCTCTATGGAAGCCCTACAACATTGTCATAACAACTTTTTGAATTTTTTTGAAAAATCGAAAACTCAAATTTTGAGCTAAATAACGCGAAATACAAAAAAAAGTTGAGATATCAAAATTGATGCTTTTACAAACACCTGTAATCTCGCCTCCAAATATTTTCTGGTGGAAGGCATGGTTTGTATTTCGAGTATAGAAAATAGTATTGGAATATTTTAATTTTAATTTTTGAGCCAAACGACGCAAGTTAAAAAAAAATAGTCAAAAACGTAGAATTTGTGCTTTTAACAGGTCAAATAAAAATGCTGTTAAACATTTCTTTATAGGACCAATCGTAAATCAAGATAATTTTTTTAATCGTCTTTTTAACTATTTATTTG
>JAUMHM010000085.1:15954225-15973279 GCA_032362435.1 Melikaiella ostensackeni | reverse complement strand
TCACTTAGTCCCTTTGAAAACTCACAAGTTTCATCATTTTGAGGTTATGTTGGGTATTTGGTGGGAAAATGGATTATTTTGTAGAAAAATCACTAAGGGTGCCGTCCCATGTCGGCGTTTTTCTGCCTAGTTCTGCTCTTTGTCACTACGCATTTTAGCCAATGACAGAGTGTCTGAGGATGATTAGAAGAATGTCATTGGCTGAAATGCTTAGTGAAAAAACTCGGACCACAGAACTAGCAGATAAACGCGATAATGGGACGACACCCTAAGACCCCTTAAAACCTCGAAAGTTCCATTATTTTGAAGTTATGTTGGGTATTTTCTGGAGGAAATGGATTATTTTATAGAAATATCACTAAGTCCGTTTAAATCACAAGTTTCATTATTTTGAGTTTATGTTAGGTGTTTTATGCAGAAAATGGATTATTTTATACCAATATTATTAAGTCCCTTCAAAAACTCACAGCGTATTTTACATCTCTTCTTCTTCCAATTATCAAAAAAATATCTCAATTACCGTTTTAGATTTTTTCAGCAATTCAAGGAAGAGCGAAAGAATGAATATTGAAAATATAACCTCGAAATCACTAATCCATTTAATTGAGGAAGAGACACCATGTTTTTCCGTCGAAATAATATTTTCGCGAAATAATGTAATTTTTCCGAAAAAATATTCAACCATAACCTCGAAGTTAGCACAGCATTTCGCAAACAAATTTTTCGCATTATCAAACATTCTGAGACACGACCTGACCATTTTCGCGAAATATTATAATTTTTCCGCAAAAATTGGCCAACATAACCTCTAAATTTGCAAAGCAGTTACTTTTAGACAAAACCTGTAAAATTTTCGTGAAATAATATAGTTTTCCCGACAGAATATACAACCATAGCCTCGAAATTCGAATAGTTATTCTGTGTATCTTTTACAACTGAGATATTCACTTTTGCATTTCATGTCCCATGCGACGTAAAACCGATTTCTGAATTTTCGCACTAGTGATGGGACAGCGACATCGAAATATCGGAAACATCGATATTTTGGTTCCGAGTTGAGTTCGTTAAATTTAGAGGTAAGATGTTAGGTTGCTTATCACTCGTAAGCATGAGCGAAATCTTATGCGCATGCGTGATATTTCGTTACGATATATTGATTGATATCGATATTTCTTTTTAATAACGATATTTTTTACAACATCGATGTTATCTTTTCGATAACATCGATATTTGAGATATCGATGTTTTTGTTTCCATGTCGCATCACTATTTCGCGCAGTCTAGAAAATCGTAGGTAGGGTCGAATGAAGGTACTATATTATACAAGAATGATCCACCGCCATTTTAATCGCCATTTTCGTACCTTCTAATTTAGCGCCAAGTTTAAGCTGTATACTTTGACAGTTGAATTAGGTTAGATATTAACCCACCACGAATTGCCAAGTATAATAATTGATAAATATTTATAAATTAAAAATTGTGTATTGCACTGCACCAACATGCAATCACAATCACAAATTGTTTTTAAATCAAAATTTTGAATTGTGCGCCAAGCACAGTGGTACGAACATGGCGGTCAAGCACTCCTGTATAATCTATTAACTTTTCTTAAAGATCGGAATAAAATCTTTTTTCTTATGAAAGTTTTTTGTGTACGGAAAAAGAACACCCAAAAAGTTCAAAATTCGAAAATAGACTTTGAGACTCCCTGTTTTTCCGGCTCATCAGAGACACAATTACTTATAAATTAGGAAAACGCATTTTTAAAGTATTAACATTCTTATTCATTACACATATTTATCTATATTTTTTTCGTTGCACTAAATTTTCGCGAATAAATTCGAAATATATTCTTTCCGTACTAGAACTGCACAAGGTAATTAAAATAATTTTGCAAGTTTTGTATAGACACTTTTATAAAAACTGCAACAAAAAAGAAAGTAGTAACCATGTAGTATCAACTTAAAGTGTGTACAACAGAAGACAATAACCCCATGTTGAAATCAAGAGTTAATTAAAACTTTTTTTTTACTAATAAAAAAGAATAGAGTGTTTCATAAATCATCATGTGAATATTCAAAAATAGACTTTGAGACTTCCTGTTTTTTCGGCTCATTAGAGATAGATGTACAATAAATATACACAACAGGAAGAAAATTATATCGAATGTCTCCAAGCCAGAAATTCACGCTCGTGAATGTGCTTTTATGTTGACAAACACGCCAATCAAATCAGAGGTGTACCCAGAAAAAATTTTCGGGGCGGGTTTTAGTGATCCGTTCAAATTTTACATGATGTTAAAAAATATATGAAAAAATAGTGCAACTAACGTGTATATTTTTTAACATGTTTCATAATGCTATACGTAAATGATTTTTTATGTTATGCTAACTTTTCAACTGAACAAAAACATTCAGAAATGCATGAACAATGGAGATGAATGGCTTTGGGACAGATCTTCCTGACTTCTGCTGCGCAACCCTTGAATTGTCCTTTCATTGCACTCGCTCCGTAATAACCTGTAGAAATGCACATCATCATAGCTTACACAAAACAAATATATATAAAGAAGGAATAGGTCAGGAACGTGGTAAAAATAATTTACCAAAATTGACCAAGTTATGGAGAATATGATGAAAAACTACCAAAAAAAAACAATACTCGAAAAACATCTTATAAATTCATTGAAACTGAATCATAAAAATTTGTAAAAGCATCTTGACCGCTCAGGTGAGAAATATTGATGCCAAGATGTTTTAAGGTAGTAAGTAATGTGTTTGCCAGTCCTTTTCCAGTTACATCGTTGACAGCCACAAAATGCAAGAAATCTTCGTGGATGCAATATTTTCCGTTTTGGTTTTCAACGAATCTTACACAAAGAGAAAACTGTTCAATTCCACGAACATCCGTGGTCTCATCAGCAATAACTACGAAATATCAAGACTCGTTGACGCGTTTCACCAAGTTCGATACTATGGTTTTGCCTGCAGCTTCGATGATTTCATTTTGGATACGTGGACTCAAGTACGTTGCATTTTTACTAGCTGTCTCCAGATGGGACTTCAAATCACCGTCGTTCCTTTCAAAGCGAATCGTAGCAAGGCTCTGAAGTTGCCATCATTTTCTACTGGCATTTTTGCTGAAAGTGGACCATAATCTTGATGATTTCTTAAAGCAATCCCTTGCCGGTCACAGAAGAGAACAGCACGTATGGCTGGCAATCATTTCTTTCGATTATCAATGTGCATCTTTTTTTGGTTTTCGTCGAGCTTGCTTACTATTTCCTGTTTTTTGCGAATTTTTTGATTTTTGAGAATTGTAGCATGAATTGTAAATAATATATATATTTATATATATTTCGACGTTAATCTGACATAACCTCAAAGCTTTAAAACATTAGGTAACAACTCGCACACCTCTGCGCTCGTTTCATGCGCATCAGGCAAATACAAGAGCTGAGAGAACCGCGCCAAATTTAAATATTTCTATGTACGATTTCGAAGCTTTGACTATTAACATTCAAAGTTATATATTCGCGTCATACATTCTTTGTTTTTTGAAATCATAAAACTCATTATTTTCACATTTGAGAACTTTTACTGGAAGGCTTGAAAAACTTCAAAAAATTTTTTTCACATTTCGGGGGGGGGGGGAAGGAGTGAACCCTCCTGAATCAACCTAAAAAATATGTTTACAGAAAGGTCCTTGTATCATTTCAAATTACATAAAATCTTTACAGTTTGAGCTTATTCATCCAATATCTTTGTTATTGAATCCATTACAAATACATTATGACTTCAAAGTTTTTCATTAAATTATAATAACTGTCAAGTGGAAAGTTACTTCTCTGAAACTTATTTCTTTTCGCGCCAATCTGTCAACAAAAGTGGTTTTTTTAGAGGACATAATTTGATTCCTTTGGACACATTTTCGAAAATGAGTGAATTTCACACCGCAGTAATTCTGTTTTGTTGCATCTCCATTGGAACCTGAAAATTAATCCTATTTGACACTGTAGTTTTTTCTGTGTGTAACTAATTCCTTTTTTCAATAAATTTTCTCAACACTGGTAACAGCAATGTTTCGATGTCGTTAAATGCAAAAGGTTTGTTTCTCAAGAAATGCTATAGACGTGTAGTTAGTTGACGCGTAATACATACTTTTACGCGTCAGAGTACTTTTACGTGTACCTTCGGGAGGACAAGAGCCGCACTTACATCACCTATACTCGGAATCATTCAATCATGTAAACACTTTCTAACCGTTTTAGATCGCTATCCTCAAGTGGAGACACTTCAACCTAAATTAAAAACATAAAATTGAAGTTCTTTTGGTAATGCAGACAGACCGTTATACGCAATCGAAATCGGGTCGCGACACAGTATGGTCCTTCCTTATTTAGTCAACGAAACACAGAAACATGCGTTTCTGGAAAATCACGCATACTTTTCTATAGTTTCGAGTTAGTGTTGTCACTGCCTTACATGTAGAGTAAAATTGCAAGAAAAAAAACCTGGTGACTGCCCGAGTGCATTGAATTACGTGTAACAAAACGTACGCGTTTACCGTTGCAGTGAGCAACAGCAGGAGACACGTGGTCTGTGCTCATCTAATATACAGATGCAAGACGCAGAATTACGCAAGCGGTGTCAGCATTACCTTTTCATTTCATAACACTCTCTTCCTAGAATAGGTGGATAATTGTAACGGCTTGTACGTCACTCTTCCGCGATTTTGCAATCGCATATTGTTCAGCAAAATGCATATGTGTTCACGGCTCCGAACATCAGTTTAGATTCTTATGACTCTTATGTATCTGGGTCATTTTTGTGCAAATTTACTCTTTCCCGAGTGAGTTTCTTATGTCCAGAAGATGCAAAAATCTCGGTTTATACGTTTGATTAATTTTGAGATTGACCGTACGTGGAGTAGATAATTATCATCAGTAGAGTCGTTACATAACACTAGTTTACACAAAAAATGTACCAGGAGAAAAGAGGGGTTTTTAGACTAATTGTGGGTCGCATTTTCGAGATATTTGCAAAAAACGTGTTTTTTTATTGGCTGGTATAATTCTTGATAAAGGTTGATCCAATTAACATAAACTATGTTTCGTTCGAAAGGTATGAACTTCCACTTTCCAACTATATACTGTCTGTGTCAATCGGATTAAACTTTTTTGGGTTACAGGCGATGAAAGTAAAAAGAAGTGGATTTTCTGATCTCATTTGAAAATCAATCACTTTCAGATGTTCCATTTTTTAAATTTTCGTCGCCTATAACCCAATAAAATTTAATCCGATTGACACAAACAGTATATCGTCTGAAAGAAGAAGAACATACCTTTCGAAAGATATGCAGTTCATGTTAGTTGGATCAACCGTTCTCGAGATTTCAGCCAGTAACTGAAAAAAGAGCCACAAAACACGTTTTTTGCAAATTCCTCGAAAACGCTTCTTTGGAAAAATAAAAACAACATTTTTCCTTCCAGGTACACGTGATGAACCAAAAATTTGTAAACTAGTGTTATTAACCAAATAGTTGAATTTTCAACCAAAAAGATGAATTTTCTACCAAGAAGACTAATGTTCTACCAAAAAAGACGAACTTTCGACAAAATACATGAGTTCTAAAGCCAAAAAGACGATTTTTTCAGAAGACAGGTGAATTTTCAACCTGTAAAGAAGAATTTTTCACCAGAAAAGATGAATTTTAAATCCAAAAGGAAGAATTTTCGACAGAACAGTTGAATTATCGACTAAAAAAGATGACTAATAAAATAGTTGAATTTTCAACAAAATAATTAAACTTTCAACAAAACAGTTAAATTTTTAACCGAATAGCTGCATTTTCTACCAAGGTACGAATTAAAAAAAAATACATGAATTTTCAACCAGAAAATTGAATTTTGAACTAAAAAAACATAACTTTTCAATCAAAAATGGAGCAGATAATTTTTAGTAAAAAAAAATATTTTTCAACAAAAAAAAAAGACATTTTAACTAGTTGAATCAAACAAAAAAAGACACATTTTTAACTAAAGAGTTAAGTTTTCAAAGCGGAAAAGATTAATAAATTTCCAACCAAATAGTTTAATTTTCTGCCGAATTGTTGAATTTTCAAGCCAAAAAGATGAATTTCCTACAGAACAGTTGAATTTTCAACAAAAAAGTTAATTTACTATCAAATAGTTGAATTTTTAACTAAAATTATGAATCTTCAATAACCAAAAAAGATGAGTTCTCAACGAAACATGTAATAGTTGATATTTAAACCAAACAAGATTTATTTCAAAATATAAAAAAACAGTAGAATTCAAACAAAAAAGGCGATTTTCCAACAAAATACATGAATTTCCAACTAAATAGTTGAAACTTTAACTGAAAATGAAAAATTTTCCAACTGGTAGTTGAACTTTTAACCAAGGAGATGAATCGACAACCAAAAAAAGACAAATTTTTAACAAAATAGTTAAATCCTTAACCAGAACAAATTAATTTTCAACTGAACAGTAGCATTTGTAACCAGAAAGGATAAATTTTCTACCAAGAAGATCAACTTTCTACCAGAAAAGACGATTTTGCAACAAAATACATGAATTTTCAATTTAAAAAGATCAATTTCCAACCAAAAAAGGAATAGTGTAATTTTCGATCAAAAAAATTAATTTTCAAACAAAAATGAAACGAATTTTCAACATAAGAGTTGAATCTTCTACCAAAAAGGTGAATCTTTAATAAAAAAAAGACGAATTTTCAACAAAAGCGTTTTATCCTCAACCAACACAGCTTAATTTTTAACTAAAAAGTTGCACTTTTAACGAAATAGGATGAATTTTTAAGCAAGAATATTAACTTTTTGTCAAATAAAAACGAATTTTCAACAAAAGAGTTCAACATTCAACCAAATAGTTGAATTTTCAACCAAAAAGATGAGTTTTCAGCCAAGAAGATTAATTTTCTATAAGAAAAAACGAATTATCAACAAAATACACGAACTTTTAACCAAAAATGAAATACTTAAATTGTCGATTAAAAAATTAATTTTTAATCATATATGAAATTAATTTTCAACAAAATAGTTGAATTTTCAACCAACGAGATGAATCTTCAACCAAAAATGGAATTTTTAACAAATTAGTTCAACTTTCAACCAAGAAGGTGAATATTTTCCCAAAAAAGATGACATTTTAACAAAATAAGTTGCACTTTCAACAAAATAATTAAATTTTCAAACAAGCAGTAGAATCCTTAATCAAACGAGATGAATTCTGAACCAGAAAAATAGTAGTAGACTTTTGAATAAAAAAATTAACTTTTAATCAAAAAAAGTTTGATTTTCTTATTGAGTTCTTCTGATTCACTTTGCATTTAAGCGAAAAAATAAGAAAAAGGGGAAGTTTCTTGAAAACAGGGGAAAACAGAAAATTTTTTTAAAAAATGTGCAAGGGGGGAATAGGGGAAAGAGTGTGAAGTCTAAAATATAAAACTGATTTTCAAATTCATCAAGTTGTTACTGAACTGTATCGTTGCAGGGCTATCTGTTGCAAATTTTGCAAACTCTGTTCAAATTTATCATCAGGAAATGTACTAAACGTTATATAAGTTCGTAACGTAGTTTGTGGACGATCCCCTACAATATATTGCTTTTCATATGAATCGCGTATTTTGTACAAAAATAATCAATGAACTCAACAAAAGAGATCTAACAGAATATAAATTATGCTTATTAGCAACTATTAATTACAGCTGTTGTAATCTAACATTCAAGTCAATGTTCTCTAAGAAAGTAATAGTTTCTCAAAACCCAGAAAGTAATATCGTTTAATTAGAGTTAAAATTGCAAATTAAACAAAATTAAAGTCCAATCAACAACAAATTACTCCTTATAAGCAACTTCGCTCCAAGTATTAAGTAGTAAATCATTTTAAACGTGACTGAAAATTTCAGTGCAACTTGGTTTGATAATAGGGATCAATTTAATTGTATGAGGTTGTATTTGATGTGAGTCTTTTATATGTAGGTGAAACACGAGCAAGACCGTAATTACGAGCATTATCCTCCATTTAAAGTTTAAAACAACCGATCCTGTCATCCTTTCGAATCATGCTCAGTAATTGTCAGATATTTCACTTTTGCTCACCTTCACACTCAACCAAAGCCATTAATCTTCCTTACTGACGTTTGTATAATACACAAGAGTTCGAACCCCTTTTTTATCGTTTGCCACAGTGGGCTGGGAGACACCGAAAATTGGCCAAAAAGCCAATTTCAAAGTTTTTTGTGAAAGACTTATTTTTCATAATGTAGGTGACTTGAAGTAACTTTTTTCCGAACTTCATGATGAAAGTCAACAACTTTCAGACTATAGTGTATAATTTTTTATTATTGCTACTAAAAGGTGCTCATCAACAGACTATTGCAATACGTGACGTTTCGAAAATTGACAATTTCCCTCATCAGACAAAATCATTAAATACATAACGTAGAATCGGAAAGTTTCATAATAGAATTTACATTTTTTATAAAAAATTGTGTGAGTGTTCGTATAAACCAAATACGTCACAAAAATATGTAATAAGAAACCTAAGACTTGGTACAAAGGGGTTTTTGAGGTCGCTGATTTCGATTTTGACATCAAAAGTTACAAATTCGAAATGACGGATTCAGAAACCGCACTTGCTAGCTGAATGTTTAGGACTTGAAGAAATCCTTGAAAGCGTCAAATCAATTCTTATCGCTATGTCTATTCAGGTACCAGTAAATTCTACTCTGTTTGGCGATTTTTGCTCTTTCACCGCCGGAATATGCGTAAATTACTACTTTTGGTACCCCATGTTATCGACGGCCCACAAGATTCTTATATATGATGCGAACATAATGAGAAACAGCTTGTTGCCTGTGGGAATGCTTGGTGAAGAAGCGTTCGAAGCAAATAATAAACATTACAAACAGTACAGACGCGATATTATGAGAAAGCACAGCCGTTTGGTTACTCTAACTGATCTCTTCTATTGGGAATGAAAATATCCGCCGCGCCAAAGGGTCGCTGTGATGCTATACAAACATGGTCGCGGAAGCCATATGTATAATATGGAGTAGTAGCAATAATTTAATTAAAAAGTGTGTTTAAGTTTAGAAAATGGTATTTTTGGACTAAGATAGTTTATGTAGTTACGCAACAGCTACACCTGCATCCCGAAATATAATCGGAGACCAAAATATTTTTAATTCTAGCATGATTGTAATGCGCAGAGTTACCATAAAAACTTGCGAAAATGTTGAAATATATCGAATCACTCACACATACCAATTTTTTTTGTCTTTGCATATTTCTATTTATTTTTTCTATTTGTACATTACAAGGCCTAGGAATATCGTCTCGCTTAAGAGGTCTTCTTTTTGCGTCTAGCTCTGTGAAACAGTAAAAACATTAGATCATAACGGTAACATTTTCGTTAAATAATAATATTAAATATTATTTAATCAATTAATACTTAGTATACCAACCTGAAAACCAGTAATCATTTTCATTAAAATGCAAAGAGCAGATATGTAAATTCTTGACGTTATAATCTTTCACATTCAAATTTCTCAACCACTCACTGTGTTTATCTACGACGTCAATTTTTCCAAATAAGTTTCGTCTTTTTATTTTAACACTTCCAAGCTTTGGCACTCTATGAATAATCAAATTGAAGTTTCTATTATCTTTGGAGTCACAACCACTGACGCAACAACCTCCGAAACTTGTTGATTTTCGATATTGATGTGCAAATTACATTATTGGAGCAAATAATTATCAGCTCAAAAGTATTTTGCTCATCAGAGCTACTTATTACAGCACTTATTCATTTAGTTGGACGATCATTACAATTAACCGCTATGTTTATGCTAGTTTTCGTGATGTTTTACGCGTATTTAATATTGTCATCCACGGCCATATTGGTTAGTTCCCGTAGGAGCTGACAGTGAGAAAGTTGTTACTTCCAATGCCTTCAGAAGAAATTGCATCACTGACGTCATCTGGGACTTTTGATGAGCAAAATATAGAAGACATGGAATCCAACGAAGCCGAGCAAGACTTCACTGGTCTTCCCGAAACGTATGAAATCTTAGACGAACTCCAATAGGGCGACGAAGAAAAGTTTGTCGAGAACGCAGATTATTAATGAGAGGCCACGGGACTTATATTCCAAAAAGCACTCCGAATTGTGATAGCCTGGGGGACTCACATTAATCAAGCCCCTCCTTTTACTAAGTTTTAGGCAAATCAATAAAAATTTGGTAATTTGGCTGCCATAATTGATCCGACATTTAAAATTTGTAACTTTTGACGTCAAAATCGAAACTAGCGACCTCAAAAAACCCCCTTGTACCAAGTTTTCGGCAAATCTGTGAAAATTTTGCAATTTTGGCCGCCATATTGAATCCGCTATTTTAATTTTGTAACTTCAGACGTCAAAATCGAAATTAGCGATCTCAAAAACAACCTAGTACCGAATTAAGACACATCTGTAGAAATTTTTAATTTTTGGTTGCCATATTGGAGCCACTATTTATAATTGGTAACTTTTGACATCAAAATCGAAATTAGCGACCTTAAAAACTCCCTTTTACCACGTTTTAGGCTAATCTGTGAATAAAAAAAAATGGCCGCCATATTGGATCCGCCATTTTCAAATTGTAACTTTTGACGTCAAAATCGGAATGAGCGACCTCAAGAACCCTCTTGTACCAAGTTTTAGGCCAGTCTAGAAATTTTTAAAATTTTGCTGCCATATTGGATCCACCATTTTGAATTTGTAACTTTAGAAGTCAAAGTCGAAATTTGCGACCTCAAATACCCCCTCGTACCAAATTCAAGTAAATCCGTACGAATTTTAAAATTTTGGCTGGCATATTAGAGACGCCATTTAGAATTTGTTACTTTTGATGCCAGAATTGAAATCAGCGACTTCAGAAAACACCCTTGTACCAAGTTTCAGGAGAATGTGTAGAAATTGTGAAATTTGGCCGCCATATTAGATCCGTCATTTAGAATTTGTTACTTTTGACGTCGAAATCGAAACTAGCGACCTCAAAGAACCCCCTTGTACCAAGTTTTCGGCAAATCTGTGAAAATTTTGCAATTTTGGCCGCCATATTAAATCCGCTATTTTTATTTTGTAACTTTAGACGTCAAAATAGAAATTAGCGATCTCAAAAACAACCTAGTACCACGTTTTAGGCTAATCTGTAAATAAATAAATAAATGGCCGCCATATTAGATCCGCCATTTTCAAATTGTAACTTTTGACGTCAGAATCGGAATCAGCGACCTCAAAAACCCTCTTTTACCAAGTTTAAGGAAAATCTGTTCAAAATATTAAAATTTTGTTCGCCATATTGGATCTGCTATTTTTAATTTCTAAGTTTCGACGTAAAAGTCGACATAAGCTGACTCAAAAACCCCCTTGTACCGCATTAAGGCAAATCTGTACAAATTTCAAAAGTTTTGGTCACCATATTGAATTTGTAACTTTGGATGTCAAAGTCGAAATTGGCGACCTCAAAAACCCCCTTGTACCAAATTAAGGTAAATATGTAGAAATTTTAAAATTTTGGCTGCCATATTGGATCTGTCGTTTAGAATTTGTTACTTTTGACGTCGAAATCGGAATCAGCGACCTCAAAAAACCTCTTGCACCAAGTTTAAGGAAAATCTGTTCAAAATATTAAAATTTTGTCCGCCATATTGGATCTGCTATTTTCAATTTGTAACTTTCAACTTTTACCTAGTCTTTGGCAAAACTGTGAAAATTTAAACATTTGGCCGCCATATTGGATCCGCTATTTTGAATTTGTATCTTTAGACGTCAAAGTCGAAATTAGCGACTTCAAGAACCTTTTTGTACCAAGTTTTAGGTCAATCTGTAAAAATTAAAGAATGCTGTTAGCCATATTGGATCCGCCATTTTCAATTTGTAACTTTCGACGTAAAAGTCGACATTAGCAGCCTCAAAAACCCCCTTGTACCGCATTAAAGAAAATCTGTACAAATTTTAAAAGTTTAGGTCACCGTATTGGAAGCGTCATTCTGAATTTTCAACTTTTAACATCGAAAACGAAATTAGAGACCTCAAAAACCCCCTAGTACTGAATTAAGGCAAATCTGTAGTAATTTTTAAATTTTGGACGTTATATTGAATCCGCCATTCATAATTTGTCACTTTTGAGGTCAAAATAGAAATTAGTGACCTCAAAAACTCCCTCTTACCTAGTTTTAGGCCAATCTGTAAAAATCTCAAAAATTTGGCTGCCATTTTGGATCCACTATTTTGAATTCGTAACCTTAGAAATCAATGTCGAAATTAGCGACCTCAAAAACCCTCTTGTACCAAGTTTTAGGCCAATCTCTAAAAATTGAAAAATTTTGGCCGCCATATTGGATCAGTTATTTGAATTTGTAACTTTAGACGTCAAAGTCGAAATGAGCGACCTCAAAAACCCCCTTGTACCGAAATGAGGTAAATCTGTGAAAATTTTGAATTTTTAGCCACCATATTGAATCCGCTATTTATAATTTGTAATTTTTGACGTCAAATTCGATATTAGCGACCTCAAGAACCCCCTGTAACCAAGTTTTAGGCAAATCTGTGAAAATTTTGAATATTTGGCCGCCATTTTGGATTTACCATTTTAAATTTATAACTTTTGACGTCAAGATCGCAATGAGCGACCTCTAAAACCCTCTTATATCGAATTACGGCAAATCCGTGAAAATTTTTTTATTTTGGTCATCACATTGGAGCCGCCATTTATAATTTGTAACTTTTGACGTCAAAATCGAAACGAGCGAGCTCAAAAACCCTCTTGTACCATATTTTAGGTCAGCCTGTAAAAATTAAAAAATTTTGACCGCCATATTGGATCCGCTATTCCAAATTTTTAACTTTTGACGTCAAAATCGAAATTAGCGACCTCAAAAACCCTCTTGTACTGAATTAAGGAAAATCTGTTTAAATTTTAAATTTTTAGCCACCATATTGGATCCGCCATTTATAATTTGTAATTTTTGACGTCAAGTTCGATATTAGCGACCTCAAGAACCAAGTTTTAGGCAAATCTGTGAAAATTTTTAATATTTAGCCGCCATTTTGGATTTACCATTTTTAATTTATAACTTTTGACGTCAAGATTGCAATGAGCGACCTCAAAAACCCTCTTATATCGAATTACGGCAAATCCGTGAAAAATTTTTTATTTTGGTCATTACATTGGAGCCGCCATTTATAATTTGTAACTTTTGACGTCAAAATCGAAATGAGCGAGCTCAAAAACCCTCTTGTACCATATTTTAGGTCAGTCTGTAAAAATTAAAAAATTTTGACCGCCATGTTGGATCCGCTATTACAAATTTGTAACTTTTTACGTCAAAATCGAAATGAGCGACCTCAAAAACCCTCTTGTACCCAAGTTCTAGGCAAATCTGTGAAAATTTTAAATATTTAGCCGCCATTTTGGATTTACCATTTTATATGAATATGAAAAAATTGAAAATTTTGCTCGCCATATTGGATCCGCCACTTTGAATTTGTAACTTTTGATGTCAAAATGGAAATTAGCGACCTCAAAATCTCCCTTTAACCAAGTTTTAGACCAATCCGTAAAAAAAATTTGACCGCCATATTGGATCCGCCATTTAGAATTCGTAACTTTAGATGTCAAAATCGAAGTAAGCGACCTCAAAAACTCCCTTTTACCAGGTTTTATATAAATCCGATGAAATCTTGAATTTTTGGCGGTAGACCCTTTTGAAGTTAATAACTTTTGTAATCGATCGCGTGATCACTTAACAATAATTCTACCTAGAAGATTCTACTGACGTAGAAAATATAATCTTCACCCATAAAATAAATCAGTTTCATGTTTATTTTTAGTACTTTAGAAGGGACGAAAATATGTAACACTTTCTCTTAAATTTTAAGTGATTTTTACAGTATGTTTATTGACTGGCGGCATCGTTAGAATTGCAAACATATCTGAACTGCCTATTTGAAATAACAAAATTTTGCTGTCGGAAGCAAGACACAGATGTTTCATATGTATTATATAAAGAAAATTCTCAATAAATTATATGAACTATAAAAGATATAAGGCAGGTGAGAAAACTGATGTTCAATTTATAGCTTCTACAACATTTTCTTCCGTTTATTTTTTATTAAAATAAAATTTTAGATTCAAAGTTCACTTAAACTCTGAAATTGAAAAAGTGAACTTGGTATAAAAACGAAAATTATTATTTCTTCCAAATCAATTTATATAAACATACACTTATACAAACATACACAATTTGAGAATAAACTAAGAAGAAACATTTCATGTATCTATGAAATGTTTCTTCCTAATTTAATCCTAAATTATTTCTGAAGTGACCCCACCTAAAAAACCAAAGTTCCCCGATCAGATTCAAACTTCAGGAGAGGAAGAGGGTGACATTTTTGGGTTTTTTGGGTGCACCATCGAATTCAGCGACTTGTAACACTTTTAACATCAATAAAACAAAATTTTGTCTCTCACAGTTTCGATAGGATTTTTCACGCTTTTTTCGTTGATCATAAGTATTTTTGGAAAAATAAATATTTAACCTTTAAAAATAGAGATCAAATATAAATTTCACTTTTTTTCGAATTTGTACCATTTTTTTATGCTTAAAAGAAAGCTGAGCTTTTTCCTTTAAGGTCCTTAAGGTTAAAAATTGAGCCGATGTTTGTTTATTTATGAAAATAAGTGTCACGTAGTTTTTTTGAGGATATCATCTGTTGCAATGATTAAAACTGTTTTAATATAAGCAAAAAAAAATTTGGTCTTCTACAGTTTCGGTAGAATCATTCACACCCTTTTCACTGAACACAAGCATTTTTCGAAAAAATATATATTTGACCTTCAGCTTCCTTTTCCACTCAAATAGAAACGAAAAATAGGGTAAAAAGTCAAAAACAGTGAAACTTACCTGTATTTTTGACCTTCATTTTTGAAGGTTAAATATTTATTTTTTTCGAAAAAAAATTACGTAACGCTTATTTTCATAAATAAAAAAATGTCGGCGCACAAGCCTCAAAGGAAAAAAGTTCAGCCTTCTTTTAGAACTACAAATAAACAAAAAAATGGTCCAAATTTAAAAAAAGTGAAATTGATCCTTGACTTTCATTTCTGAAGGTTCTGAATTCGATGGTACACCTAAAAACTCAAAATTAGCAATTTGATCTATTTTCTCTTTATTGCAAAATTTTTCAATTTTACGAAAGAATACAACTTTCCAAATAAAGTCACAATTTTCCAGTTGTAAATATATGTTATCTGAAGTTACTTATAGCCATTTTTTCGTGTTTTAACTGTTGTGAGGTATCCGAAATTTCTTTTTTTTTTCAAAATTCTAAAAATCTATATTTTTCTTACTCTTTTTTGAAGTTTTTAGAAAATTTTAGTAACGTTTATAAAATCAAGTACATTTTCACTAGCTAGTGTGTTTGTGAAACTCGGAGATTTTCTTACTGCAAGTGTGTCAAAATGTTGGCGATTTCACTCAATTACCTGTACATAATACATTTGATGAAATCATAGAAATTTTGAGATTCTTTGTTATCTGGAATCTGTTTTTCTCGAATGTGAAAATTAAAAATTCTTTTATCTTTTATGCAGTTGGCAATATATCAATATTCTATGCAGTTGGTAATATATCAATATTCTATGAAATTATTATTATTTAAATACATTTTGTACTTTTGTGTGAACGTAATCAGTCTCCTATTTCCTTTCTTGAAGGGTTTGGCAGAAAAATGTGTCAAATTAATCAGAAATAATTACACTATTATAGTGCAGTGTACGCAAAAAATAAGAGTCTTCAAAAAGTGAGGTTAAAAAAACCTCAGAAAACGACATCTACCAGATTAATGATTTATTTTTATGTTTTGATAAGATCGATTACGTTTCAAAAATCAGCTGGTTTACCTTGTCAGATCTGTAGATAAACATGTTAAATTATAATATTCAAAAATTTACTGTAATGAATGAGATGCGTGTATACCTCATATAGTTTTTTTTTTGGTAAGATAAGATTCAATCAATATAATCGTTTAGTGTCTACTCTAAAAACAGTTTCTATATTATCAGTTTCATTTAAAAGTCTTTTTATATTTTGTGGAATTCGGCCTAAAAAAAATTGACATTATCGTTTTTTTGTCCTGAGTAATTAAATTGTTATTGTTGTTAACGTTAATATTTTTGGTTTTTTATGTAGTTCATCTCATCTTATCACAATGGATTACAATTTATAGTTGAAAAGGAAGTTAATAATTCAATCAGTTTTTTAAATTAAGAATTAACGAGACATGAAAATAATATTATAAAAACTAACTGGTTCTGTAAACAGACTTACTTAGAAAGATATCTAAATTATTTTTCAAATCAATCATGAAATTATTATTATAAAAACTAACTGGTTCCGTAAACGGACTTACTCAGGTAGATATCTAAATTATGTGGGTTGATTTAGAACAAATTTATTCAGATTATTCCATTTTTCAAAAACAAAAAAGGTAATAATCCAAACCAAGAACACATTTCTAAAGAATTACTAACGTTCTCAAATTTTTGAAATATATTTAAGTGAAATAGATATCTTTTGGTAAATTGAGTCAATCATCAACAACCTCAATTAAAAAAAATGTTAAGTATTCATAGGCAACCCTGCAGATTGGAACCAACCTTTGCTTAATGTCTCCTTTTTAAAATTTCTTGAAGATCGAAATAAAATCTATTTTCTCATGGAAATTTTTTGTGCATTAAAAAACAACATCCAAAAAGTTCACAATTCAAAAATAGACTTTGAGACTACCTGTTTTTTCGGCTCATTCGAGACAGATGTACAATATATGTACACAATAGGAAGAAAAAAAGGAGAAAAAAGAACTGACTAAATTCTTGTTATGCTACTGTAAAAGGACTTTCAGTAATATCTTTCATAAAATCACGTTCCGCCAAATTTTGTCTTAATCAATTATACTAAAAATTATATTAGCAAAAACATGAAAAAGAAAAAAAGATAAAGAAATGTTTGAATATAACTTCCTGCGAATAATATCCAAAATTGTGCATTCCAAAGTTCGGCAAACACTTCACCACAAACACTAATTAAACACAAATTTCAATTATTTTTCAAAAATGTTTATAAATTTTATTTTACTTCATTCTGCTTTTTTAAGGATGGAAGCATAAATCAAATTTTTTTTATCATAAAATTTTTTTAAAATTGTAATAAAATCTTTCACATGGAAAGAATTTGAAACGGTCCACACTAGAGGAGAGCATTGATACGACTGACTCGTCCATATAGCCACACAGCCAAACAAAAACGTTCTTTTTGAGAGAGAATCTGCAAGGTTGCCTATGAATACTTAAGATTCCTTTTGATTGAGTGTGGTCCGTTTCAAGTTCTTCTCGTGTGAAAAATTTTATTGTAATTTGAAAAAAAAATTTATGATGAAAAAAATTTGATTTATGCTATCTTTAAAAAAAATAAAGTAAAATAAAATTTACAAACATTTTTGAAAAATAATTGAAATTTATGTTTAATTAGTGTTTGTGGTGAAGTGTTTGCCGAACTTTGGAATGCACAATATTGGATATTATACGCAGGGAGTTATAATTAAAAATTACTTTATCTTTTCTTATTTTTATGTTTTTGCTAATATAATTTTCAGTGTAACTGATTGAGAAAAAATTTGGCGGAATGTGATTTTATGAAAGATATTACTGAATGTCCTTTTACAGTAGCAACACAAGAATTTAGTCAATTAGTAAAAACTTAGATTGAATGCATTTCAGAAGGAATTTTTGATAGAATGCAAGTTTCATGGTTTTTTCCAAAACAAATATTTTAAATTAGTAAGAAAATATGTTCTGACTTCAACAAGAAAAAAAGATAAAAGAGTAACTTTAAATAAGAATCTCAATAAATTTAATAAATATATTTGAATTCAGTAACGAAGAAAAGCTGCCATGCACATATACACAATTATTATATGTTTCATTATCCATAACTGTAGTTATCCTATAAATTACCCCTAATGAGGAAGTCTAAATTGGGTTCGAAACATGTTAGGTCCCCAGTAGTACAAAAAAGACGGAGAAAAGAAAGTGTGTGAGGATGGTTTTGCTTGACTCTTTCTTTTTTCTCCCTCTTTTTTTTGCCTGTTTTTTACGTTTATTGTACATCTGTCTCTAATTAGCCAAAAAACAGGTAGTCTCAAAGTCTTTTTTTGAATTGTGAACTTTTTGAGTGTTCTTTTTTAGTACACAAAAAAGTTTCATAAGAAAATAGGTTTTATCTCGATTTTTAAGAAACATCCAAATTATTTTTCAACTCAATCCATTGAACACAAAATTGGACTAGCCAAAAATGTCGTTGAGTCTGCTATTCGTTTAGCAGATGTCTCGTTCCACTCAGAAAATTTAAAATTAGTTAGAAAACTATTATTTTTTAATGACTATCCTAGTGATTTTGTTGATAACCACATCAGCAAATGAATGTTTGAACTACGGAAAAAAACCAACAATATTAACGTTGAAAACAATAACACTTGAACTACTAAAGACAAAAGATTGATAATTTCAATTTCTTTTTTAGGCCGAATTTCATAAAATATAAAAAGACTTTTGAATGAAATTAATAATATCAAAACTGTTTTTAGAGTAGATATAAAACTTGATGAATTTGTTCAATTAGTGAAAGACGGACTTGATACATTGGATCAATTTAATGTTGTATACAGAAATTTTTGCTGTGGAAAAGCTTATATTGGCCAAACGAAACATCCGCTACGAAACGGAGTCAAATAACATAAGAACATCAGACTAAATGAAAAATATCATAAGGCCATCAGCCAACATATGCTTCTTACTCCTTTATTCTCACTAGGATTTATTATACTGATATTCTTTGTGTGTGTGTGTGTGTGTGTGTGTGTGTGTGTGTGTGTGTGTGTGTGTGTGTGTGTGTGTGTGTGTGTGTG
>JAUMHM010000085.1:15931174-15954125 GCA_032362435.1 Melikaiella ostensackeni | reverse complement strand
GCCAACATATGCTTCTTACTCCTTTATTCTCACTAGGATTTATTATACTGATATTCTTTGTGTGTGTGTGTATGTGTGTGTGTGTGTGTGTGTGTGTGTGTGTGTGTGTGTGTGTGTGTGTGTGTGAACTAAGTTTCCAAGGTGGAGACAGGGTATGTGCTCCGATATCTATTTACCAAACTTTTTATATGCATCACAGTTTAAACAATAGTTTCTATCTTACAAAACTTTCATATGTATCATATCATACATTAATTTATCTTTCTGTATTTTTATTGTTTTTCATACAAATTAATGGCATATGTCGATCCTAACCTCTAATTTTTGCATTCAAGTTTCACTCGCAGATTTCAAATTATCACAATTATGGAACTCACAAATTGAGAATGAAAAAAATTCAATATTAACAATAACATGTCTTCTCTGTTATCTATGTTATAATTATATTAGTTGAATCTTATCATACAAAAAAACTATATGAGGTATACTTCTATTTTAAAATATTTTTTACCTTATCGAATTCATTACAGCAAATTTTTCAAATATCATACTTGAACATGTTTATCTACAAATCTGATGAGGAGAACCAGCTGGTTTTTGAAACGTAATCGATTTTATTAAAATATAAAAATAAATTATTAGTTTGGAAGATGTCGTTTTCTGAGGTCCTTTTTACCCTTACTTTTTGGACCTTAAGTTTTACCAGGCGTAAAAAAAGAAAATTTTTATTCTTCTTCCAAATAGATTTATAACATCCACATAAATATTTGAATATATAATTAAGTATTGTGCGACTAGTCAATTGTGTTGCAGCAGTTTGTACTAGGTCGTTTGACAAGTCCCGGGCCTGACGACCGGATGGCGCCACTAGTATAAAATCGTTATTATTCTTGTGAAGTGCTAACCTTAAAAACACTAATTCCAAAGTTTCATTACATTCTGTCAAGTACTTTGTGTTTATTGTAATTGTCGCATCATCATCTCAGTGATTTTGTGAACAATGGAAAAAAACGAATTTCATGTTCACATTAAATTATTATTTGAGCGGAAAAACGGCTAAAGAAGTTGAAGAAAAGCTTGGTAAGTATTATGGCACATCTGCTCCTTCCTTGAAAACCGTTTATTTTTAGATTAACTAATTTAAACGTGGCCGAACCACAACTAAAGATGAAGCGCGCTCTGGACACCCAATTGAGGTCATCACATTGGATATCGTGGAATAAATTCATCATATGGTAATGGAAGATCGCCGAATCGAGGTGCGTAAGATTTCTTAGGCTGTAGGAATCTCCACTGAACGAGTCTGTAACATCTTTCTCGAAAAACTGGAGGTTAAGAAGATATGTGCAAGGTGGGTGCCGCGATTGCTGACTCCTGATCAAAAGCGCAACAGAAAAGACGTTTCAGCGCAGAATTTGGCGAAGTTTGATTGGAATCCGCAGGACTTTTTGCGTCGATTCATGACTGTAGACAAAACCTGGATTCACCACTATACACCCGAGACAAAGCAGCAGTCAAAGCAGTGGGTACTGCCTGATGAAAGTGCGCCATAGATGATGGAGAAGGGTAAAACTATAACAGGAATGTACTATGCATCATTATTGGACCGCTTGAATGCCGAGCTACAAAAACAACGGCCACGATTGGCGCACAAAGAAGTGCTGTTTCATCACCTCATCGCACCGACTCACTCCGACGCAATCGCAATGAGAAAAATACACGAACTGGGCTTCGAATTGATTCCTCATCCACTCTATCCTCCAGACTTGGCTCCGTGCGACTTTTTGCTGTTCCCAAATTTGAAGAGATGACTGGCTGGCAAGAGATTTTACCCAAATGAAGAGGTCATTGCCGAAACAAACGCCTATTTTGAGGAGATAAGAGCCGACTACTATACTATAAAAAAGGCATCGAGCTCATAGAAACTCGTTGGAATAAGTATGTCGAACTGGGAGGGAACTATGTTGAAGAATAAATGCTAATTTCCTCAAAAAATGTTGTTTTATTACTTAGGTCCGGGACTTTTCAAACGACCTAGTATTTTTATTAAAAAGCGTTTTTTATAACCAAGCATGCATAAATTATTATATATACTCACAAACTACCACGAAGAAGATTGAAGGTATAATCGAAAGAGCTTGTTCTTCCAGGACCGTTAAGGACCAAAGCACAATCATCTCCTCCAGTGAAAATTTCAATTGGCTGATATTGTAATCCAGTACTGCCTCCTAGCAGCAGTAAAAAGAAAAACCCGGACCATGACGTCCGAGTTGTGACGGACCTGTAATTATGAAAAATGAATAATATAGTGCGCAATATGTAACCTTCCTACAATATTCATTGTCAGCAGAAATATTGCAAACTCCAATGACGGATTACAGATCTTAAGGGCGTTGGAACCAGGCCCTAACCTCAAAATTGAATTGCCTCATTTTACTCCATAAATACTAGAATTATATCTTTGGCGTTGCCCATAAATGACGTCACGTTTTTCTAGGCAATTTTTACACCCCTTCCACTTCTGTCACACGAAGTCACGCAAATCGAATACCCCCCCCCCCCCCCGCCTGTTTTTTCATTTTATCTTAAACTGTTGTTTAAAAAAATATATACTAATATTACATTTTAATTAAATAAAAAGCAATTGAAAAAATGGATTTTTATTCAACAACAATAGGTTCATCATTGTTGAGCGTTGCCAGATTTCAGACTCAACGAATTTTGAATTTTTTGAGAACTCAACTGTTCAAGATACAACTGTGGAAAATTTAACTGTCGTAATTTCAATTTTTTTGCAATTTTTGATCGTCATCAATTTTCAACAGTTGAAAATTCCAGAAAAAACGAAGATTTAACTATCAAAAATTCAATTTTTAATTTTTTTCAATTTTCAACAGTTTAAAATTAAAGAAAATTGAAAATTCAATGTTCAACTGTTAAAATTTTCAGAGAATTAAGCATTGCAGAAAATTTCAAAGTTGAAATTACAACAGTTGTATCTTCAACAATTGAAAATTCAACAGTTGAAATTTCAATTTTCTGCCATTTTCAATTTTTTTCTATTTTCAACAGTTTGAAATTAAAGAAAAAAGCGAAGATTCAACTGTTGAAAATTCTAATTTTAATTTTCTTCAACTTTCAACAGTGTAATTTTCAACTGCTTAAAAGTCAATTTGCAATGACAATATACAATTGCTGAGTAGACCCTGAGTATCTAGCAAATATGTAATTCTAGTATTTATGGATTAAAATGAGGCAATTAAATTTTGAGATTAGGGCCTGGTTCCATCCATACTACAATTACATCTTTATTAGATAGTTAGGACTTACTCCTGTTTTGGATGAAGTCTGTATTCGAAGTGAGAAATTGGCTAATTTTAATACATTTTGTGTAGAACTATTTTTTCTAATGCTTGGGCTAGAATCCAAAAAAATCGTTTTACAAAAAAAGTATTGAAATGCGCCAATTTTTCACTTTGAATACAGATTTTATTCAGAAGAAGAGTAGAGCGTAAGTACACAAAAATGTAATGCTAGTTTTTATGGAGTAAAATGAGGCAATTCAATTTTGAGGTTAGGGCCTGGTTCCATCCATACTACAATTACATCTTTGTTAGATAGTTAGGACCTACTCCTGTTTTGAATGAAGTCTGTAGTCGAAGTGAAGAATTTGCTAGTTTTAATACTTTTTGTGTAAAACGATTTTTTCGAATATTCGGGTTATAATAAAAAAAATCGTTCTACAGGAAAAAGTATTTAAACTGACCAATTTTTCACTCCAGATACAGACTTTATTCAAAATAAAAGTGGAGTAGATCCTACGTATCTAACAATGATGTAATTATAGTATTTATGGAGTAAAATGAGGCAATTCAATTTTGAGGCTAGAGCCTGGTTCCATTCATACTACAATTACATCTTCGTTAGATAGTGAGGACCTACTTCTGTTTTGGATGAAGTCGGTAGTCGAAGTAAAAAATTTGCTGGTTCCAATACTTTCTGCGTAAAACGATTTTTTCGAATGCTTGGGCTAGAATCCAAAAAAATCGTTTTACAGAAAAAGTATTGAAATTGGCCAATTTTGTAGTCTGAATACAGACTTGATTCGAAACAGGAGTAGGTCCCAAGTATCTAACAAAAATGTAATTCTAGTATTCATGAAGTAAAATGAGGCAATTCAATTTTGAGGTTATGGCCTGGTTCCATCGCCCTTAATCAGAAATTATTAATCAATCAGGAATGTCAAGAGTAAAAGGGACGCGGAAGGAGACCAGAAAGTAATTCAATACTGAATCAGAACATATATTCTGCATTGAAATGTTACACTTTCTATTAATTTTTTACTACTCCAAATATCTCATTGTATGATGCAATAATAGCAGTAGAAGAATAAACATCAAGTTTTAAAAACCAGAAATAATAGATAAAATGAGGATCAAATGGGCAAAAAGATTAGGGGTAAAAACAAATTTAAGACGGATTTTTTTTTCAATTCGACTGTTATTTATCGCTAATTTCAACCCCATTCAGTTTTTAATAGAATTAGTTATTTTATTACTAGGGAAGAACATTTAGTTCAGACAACAAAATGATTCGATTGCTATAGAAGCAAAAAATTTTTTTGTTTTCCCTACGAAACTTGGGAATTTTCAAGAAACTTTATCATGAAACAACAGAAGAGTTAATTCAATCAAAACCATGATTTTTTTAGTCAAACAAAATGTTGTCTGCTTCAATAGCAACCAAATAGTTTTTTTGTTCAAAACAAACCTTTTTCTTAGTCAAAAAAATAAAAATCTCTCCTTCCATTTCATACAGATTCGCGAAAAAAGGAGAATAATGATATACCAAATATATATTGGTAATTATCCACAAAGAAGTCACTTTTGCAAATGTTTTTGGCAAATAAGTCAATATCAACGTAATAGTGATTCAAAGGAAGTGGGCATGAATATATTCTACCAAGGCATGTTTAATTCATTTAGTTTTGGGGCTATTGGGAATGAAAACATCCACCGCGCCGAAAGGGGCGCTGCGGTGCCATTCAAACATGACCGCGGAAGCCATATGGATAATATGGAGTAGTAGCAATAATTTAATCAAAAAGTGTGTTTAAGTTTAGAAAATGGTATTTTTGGATTTAGATAGTTTTTGTAGTTGCGCAACAGCTACACCTGCATCCAGAAATGTGATCGAAAACCAAAATATTCTTAATTCTGGTATGATTGTAATGTGCGGAGCTATACCATAAAAACTCGCATAAAAGTTGAAATATATTCATTGTGCCTTCAAACCAGTGCTTTAACATCAGAATCATTTCAGTAATTATTACTTCAGTAATCATTTTCATTAAAATGCAAGGAGTAGACAAGTAAATTCTTGACGTTATAATCTTTCACATTTAAGTATCTCAACCACTCACTGTGTTTATCTACAACCTCAATTTTTCCAAATAAGTTTCGCCTTTTTATTTTAACACTTCCAAGCTTTGGCGCTCTATAAAAACTCAAATTAGAGTTTTTATTTTCTTTTGAGTCACAACTACTGACGCAACAACCTCCGAAACTTGTTGATTTTCGATATTGACGTGCAAATTACATTATTGGAGCGAATAATTATCAGCTCGGAAGTATTTTACTCATCAGAGCTACTTATTACAGCACTTATTTATTCAGATGGACGATCATTATAGTTGAACGCTATGTTTTTGCTGGTTTTCGTGATGTTTTAAGCGTACTTAATATGTCATTC
Organism: Melikaiella ostensackeni; assembly: GCA_032362435.1. NCBI lineage: Eukaryota > Metazoa > Arthropoda > Insecta > Hymenoptera > Cynipidae > Melikaiella > Melikaiella ostensackeni. Next base: position 15,948,374 of record JAUMHM010000085.1, on the reverse strand, counting down.
ACGGCCATATTGGTTAGTTCGCGTAAGGGCCGACAGTGTCGCATAGCATGTTTAAATCCCCAATAGTTTGCGTTTTTCTGTCGGTTGTAAACTCCGGGCGGCGTAAACTCCGACCGCCAAATATATTAAGCCAAGTGCCGAGCAGAAACTTTTTAGGCCCCGCCTGCTTGGAGTTTTGAATAAGTTTACAGAATAAGAATGATTACATTTTTCGAAATATTTCGGCCCAATAGGTGTTGAGATATCTACCTGCAAATATGGTAATTTCAGTGCAAGAAGATTGTCATCAGAAAAAAGTCTCGTCTTGGTTCAAACCTCCTGAAAAATATTTAATTGAATCTTTTTTCTCATAAATAATGAATTTGTTTTAAAAAAACTTGTTTAAAACAATTAAAGGCCAACTTTTCGAAAAAGTACTCTGAATATTTATAATCAGGAGGCTTTTCTCGATATTTTAAGAACTACAATACTTTCAGAACTACTCTCTTTTTTGTCAATGAACTGCACTAATGAAAAGAATATATATTTATGGAGAACCACCCATATGTACTTTAGTCATTTAAGAATTATTAAATTCTTTCACAATGATGGTTGGATTATTGCATTAATTTTCCTACAAGTTTATGGCCTGGCATAACAATTATTTCTTTATGTTCGTAGCTTCGTAATCAATTTTATGATTCAATTTTAAGTTATAGTTTTGCATCTCGAAGAAAATGTAATGCAGCAATTTGTATTCGAAGCGTCTATCAGGCAAGATTTCATAATTACTTGGGCAACTTTAATTTTATATAAGAATTACGAAACAAATTAATTTTTGCAATTTATTTTTCGTTTTTTTCTGAAGTTGTGTAAAATGTATTTTCTCATTCTCTCAATAGAATAAGAAACTCCCTATCAGCTTTCAGTATCATTCGATGATTGCGGGAACAGCGTACAAAGCATTTGTAGGTATGATATTATTAACGGTCATGGCAAACGGGCAACCGGACTAAACGTGAATTATCAAGGCCGATTTAGTTACAATAATAAATTATTGGCTTAAATGAAAGTCATTCATTTTTGTTTTAACTTAGTAGGGAAATTAAGGTTTTATTAAAATCTAACAGGCACAGAAAAATAGTGGGATCATTTTTTTTGCAGCTCATTCGTTATTTTTTCAGAATAAGATTTTTTTCTCAGAATGAGAAAAAATTCCAACTTTAAACTCTATCAGATTCAAAATTTCTTCGAAATTAATTGTTCAAAATAATAGAAAAAGATTAATGTAAGATTTATAAATTGACAACAATCAAAGTTCAATTACTGAAAATTGAAGCGTTCAAAATACAAAACTCAATATCCTTTTTGTTTTTTTCCTCTCTAATTTATTTTCATCATCTTTAATCTTTAATTTTAAAGTTTCCAGAAATCAACAATTTCAAAACTAAATCTCCTAATGTTTGAGAAAAATTTATACAAAATCAAACATCTTCAAATAGAAAATGTTTTGAAACTTCCAAATTAAACAACTTTAAGTTGAAAATATTTACAATTGAAGAATTTGAACACTGAATATTAGAAATTGGACAATTTCCAAGGAGTGAATAATAATAATAAAACTCAAAAAGCCTTTCAACTTTATAGAGTTAAAAATTAATCACTGTATGCGATATTTAGAGATGAAATAAAAAGAATTTGATCAATTTGGTCAATTTTAAAATTTGATTTGAAAGCAACTAATTACAATTTTAATCTACTACAAACATATTCCATTCTTCATATTTTCGAAAACTGTATCATTATGTGAATCTTTTTTTTTCAATTCTTATTTTTGAAAATTCTATACCATTTCTATCAATTTTTTTGTTTCTATTTAAGATAAAAATGATAAAATCTGATAAGAAAATAGAATTATTGGAAAGAGGAATACTTTAAAGTGACGGAATGGATTGAGTCCTTGGAAAAATGATTCTATTGAAGTAATAAGAACGTATATGAAAAAGGAAAAAATTCTTAAATTTTCAAAAAAAAGAATACTATTGGATAAAATAAGATAAAAATTATTCATGAAATAATAAGAATAAAAAAATAAGATGAAATAGAAGTCACGTAAAAAAATTAGTGTAAAATGTAAGGGGTCATCCATAAATTATGTAACAGTTTTGGGGGGGGGGGGGTCGAGAAAATGTCACGATATGTTACATGGGTGGGGGGTGTAAGTAAATTCTGTCACGTAATATTAAAAAAAAAATCTATAGGATATCCGTGTATCCAAAATTAAAGTATAACCAGGGCAGTCTCAGCCTAATTTACTTAAAAAAACGTGAAAAAGTGACCTATTTAATTTAAAAAAGTGGCCAAAATTGACATAAATTGACTCAAAGTGATTAATGAGTTCAAATAATGTAAGGATTTTTTCAAAAATTCTTTTGAATTTAAAAGAATTCAATGAAATTTATAAGAATTCCAGGTGAATTTTGACAAATACATGATAAATTCATAATAATTCAGAATTAATTCAAAACTATTCAAGTTAAATTCAAATCCAAAAAATTCTATTGATTTCAGTAAGATCAGAGTGAATTTAGAGAAGTGAATGGAATTCAAGAGACTTCGATACAATTCATAAGAATTTAAGTTATTTCAACAAAATTTCCATCGAATTGAATAAAATGGGAGCGAACAGAATTCAGGTCGAATTTAACAGAATTTAAGTTAATTGAAAACAAAAATAAAATAAAACCAATGAATTAAATAAAATTCCAGTGAATTTAGAGGAATTTTAGGGATTTGAGAAGAATTCGATGAAATTCATATCAACTGACGGTGAATTTTAAAAAAATCAAGTAAATTGAACACGATTCAAAAATATTTAAAAAATTCATTGAATCTGGAGAAAACTTAGAAAAATTCAAAGGAATTCAAAACGATTTGCTGAAATGCCTGAGAATTCACGGTGAGTTTAAAAGACTTCAGGATGGATTTGAAAAAAGAAACTAAAAAAAATCCATTGAACTGAGAAGGATTCAAATGAATTCGAATGAATTTAGGGAGAAAAAAATTCAAGAGAATTCAAAAGGGCTTAGAAGAATTTTAAAAAATGCAGGATTAATTACTAAGAATTCAGAGTGAATTCTTATTGAATTTAAATGAATTTAAAAAAATGAAATGATACAAAATATTCTATTTATTTCAGTAAAATTGGTGTGAATTTAGAAGAATTTGATGAAATTCATATGAATTCAAGATGAATTTAAAATCATTCAAAGAGAATTTATATGTCTCCGAGGTTAATTTGAAAAAAATTGAAAATCCAAAAAATATCCATTAAATTTAGTGGATTCCAAAGAATTCAGGGTGAATTATCAAATGATTTTTTAATTTAAAAAAATGACTATAGTGACTTTATTTTAAAAGTGACTGAAAAATGATTTGAGACAAAAAAGTGACTAAAACTGAGTGTGTGGCAGCCGTGAATATAACGTTAAAGTTTAAACAAATGAGTCATTACAATGAAAGATTGTGATAATGTTAAAAAGACTTTATATCGGTATAATTAAATTAGTATTTTCATTTTTCTTTATCATTCTGTAGAAAAATATCGATGAAGGCAAAGTTTTTTCGCAATTTTTGAAATCACTACTAAATTGTTATTAAAAATATAACGTTAAGTGATTTAATAAAGGATTTGAGAAAATTGTATATTGTAAAATCTCGTTTCATTATATTTTATTAGCGTTTATTATGATCGCAATCGTTCCTCGAAATGTTAAGGTTATTTTAGTTCACGTTTAACATGTTAAAAAATCTGTAAAAATGCATAACCAAAACAATGGTTTCTTACATTATGTATGGATTGCAAAAATGTACTAGTTATTAAAAAAAAAATTTAATTAAGTTTTCATGGATATTTTTCTACTAGACGATACAGGTTTTTATACGTTTTAATTTTCGAGGAAAGTATAGTTCCTTCGTTGCATGCTCGACATTGTCTTAATTTTCTTTCTTTTCATTTTAATGACTTCCAATTATTTGGTAATCGAGGTGTCACTAAATTTTGTTTAATAAGACATGGTTGAAAATATTAGACAAAATTACGTAACATAGATGGGCGGGGGGGGGGGGGTCCAAACCATTTTGTTACATGAAGGAGGGGATAAGTAAAAAATTGGCAAAAAATGTGTTACGTAATTTATGGACATCCCTTAATCGAGAAAAAATCTATCCCTTTCTATTATTTTCTATACTATTTTTTTTCAGCGCTGCATCTTATGAATTAATTTTTAATTTCCTTTCCATGAAATTGTCTGCAATCTTTCAAGGAGAAACTACCATAAGATACAGATCATTTTCCTCAGTATCGAGTATAGAAAAAAGTAGTCATATTTCATACAGATACATGCCTTATAAAAATCTAGGTTGCTATTTCAAGAATCTTTCTTGACTGAATAAATGAACATATTCTTTTTTTGAATGATGAAATCAAATGCGTAAGCTTTGGTTGTCAGTTCAAACAATATACATTTCGTGATTCAATTTAGAAAGTACGAATGCCCATAGTTATATACCTACTTTTCGATTCGTCCTTTAGTGTTGCACGGTGCTAAAAGCGTTGATCAAAAAAGTAGGATAGCCCGAGAAAAAATCATAAGTATGGAAATGATCAATCGTTGACCTTCCAAAGTTTAAAAAATGTATTGCAAATGAAACATCACTGTGAAAAGTAGAGTTCTCTTTTTTATATCATTTTTTTCAAGTATTATTTTATACTTGAGGTGTTCTGATTTCAAAAAAGATAACTTCATGCTGTTATTTTCAGTGTCAAACAAATGACTCCGGGATCCCATCAGTGGTATCATTTCAAGACTGAAGTGAATCAATATTTAGTACCACTCGAAACTGTTTTTTTTTCCGAGTCTTATTTTAATGTCTGAAATGAGCCCTAAAGTAATACTTCCTTTTTACAGTGAATTTCATTCTTTAAGTATACTGAAAGTGTAGATAAAGTATAGCTGAAGTATAGATAATGTACCGCTGAAGTATAACTGAAGTATAGCTGAAGTATGGGATATACTCCACATTATAGGCTATACTTCATCTGTACATAAGTATAGCTAAAATATAGACTATATTTCATTTATGCTTAAGCATGACTGAAGTATCAGACATGGAATGACACTCATTTTTTTCAAGATATCCTAGAAACGGAATAAACATAATGCTTTATAAATGACAGCTCGTCCGGAAATTTTAAAAGTTCTCGATTACAACAAGAAGATATAAGGTAACTGTCCCAGTCGTCGCTGCATTAAGCAAAATAGTGATCTTCAGTAATGTATTTAAATTTCTCAAGAAGGGAAGTAGCGAACAATTTATATTTTTCACAACGATTGGGCAACTTGAAAACGTCTGATATCAAAAAATAATAATTTTACATTAAACTTACGGTTAAAAATGTACTAATGATAAAAAGTGCCCAAATGTCCCAGTCTTGGCCGAAAATTCTAACACTTGTTCCCGTCATTGCTGATTGAATGACCCAATAATGGTGGCATTAATACTTGCTTAAATTTATATATCAAACAAAGTTATTTTGAATTACCTTTTCATTTAAGAGCAAATATTGAAGAAATTCAAAAGTTACAACTTATAAAAGTAATGTAGCCTAAAATTAAAAATTTAAATTTGTATCTTCGCATATACGTTTTGACAATTTTACATGCTTTAATACTTCAGTTATACTAACACAACTGTGAGCAATTTTATCTTATAACTTAGGATGAAATATCGTAACATTACTATTGAATTACAACATAATAATTATATTAATGTTAAAGTATATATGGTTTAAAACACAGAATTAGTCATTTTTAAAAATCTGTTACAAGAGTAACAGTAGTGACCAACACTGCGACTCAACAGAGTTTGCTGACCCAGTGTCTGCCGTTCAAAATAAAAAATAAAATTATTTACTTCGAATTATTCTCTAGTGGACAAATCTAAAGCTTATGATCTTCTTAATGCGTAAAAATTTAACATACTTCTGAAAAGTCTCTCCATTCACCGTAAATTCAATATAATCTCGCTTTTAACTCTTAACCCATTGCATAAGAAATCTCATTGATTTGTGAGAGCTAAAATATTCATATATTTTATCTTTTATATACAAGTAAATATAACACTTTTTACTGTATGATCAACAATTGAAGCTTTTTAATATTTAATAGAATGTGGAACTAATCATGTGAGCTCTTCATCAAAACCAGAATCGTGAATTTCGACGATAAATGGCAGATGGCGGCCATTACGGACACGGTGTGCCTGAACCAACTTTGAAGGAAAAATCATAGCACCCTAAATTCTTTACTTGATTCCGATTTATTGATAAAAATGTAGTACCTAAATATAATAGCAGTACTAATGAATATTAACGAGGTATTAACCTTATCAACGAGCAAACAAGAAGTCAAATTAGTTTTACAGGTGCCGAGAATTGTATTATTGTACTGCTTTTACTAATTTACTTGAATAATGAGGATGTGTGCTTGAAACTTTGTACTTGAGCCAAGTTTTTCTAAATCCGAATGTACAGACTCCATGGCCTGTTTGCTGGAAAATCCAAGGCTGTTTCCTATTTTTCAAGAAGAATCAGGAACATGGAAGAAAACGTGAACTTTAGGTGTAATTGAAACATTCGAATCGCAGTAACTTCGCTGAAATTCAGAAAGATAGTCTAAGTAATTTGGTTCTAGAGTTGTAAAAAACCAAGAATCAACCACGGCTTGAAAGTTCTTGAAGCATCTAACATACTCTAAACAACCAATGCTACAAAGTTCACAAAGTACATCAATTTTGTTCAAAAGTATTTTACAAGAATTACCCATGGACGCAGGACTTCCGTGAACAAACTTGCGAGTAACATTACACATTTTGGCTGGCCCACTTGAGACTGTCATTTTCAAGCTTCATTAGCATGTGCTTAAACACATTATTCTCAACCCAGAGCATGAGATGTAGCTCTGGCGGTGGAATTATTTCCAATATTTTTGTGTCACCATCTTCCGAGAAAATTATAGGAGTATGCGTACAACTGCGTGACACAAAAATATCGAAAATAATTCCACCACCAGAACTAGATCTCATGCTTGGAGTTGTGAATAAAGTGTATAAACACATGCTAATGCACTGAAAAAAATTCTTAGTAGATTTGACTTCTTTTCAACTAAGATGCTTAGTTCCCTAAGGCCCCAATGTCACTTCTTTAGTCAAATTAATTATGGGATATATAGTTAAGTGAAGTAAGAAAAGCATCCGATGTAGCAAATATTTGAGGTTGATTTGACTAAATCAATAAGAATTGGAACAAGTACAATTAAATTATAAATCCAACTACTTTTCTTATTTCTCTGCGGCTATAATGTAATTTTTGTAGTTAAGTGGTACTACATGTTCAGTTACGGCTATTATAATACCTAGTCAGTTCTACTACAGCAACAATGGTATTATCTATGAAGCAATAATGGTTAATTTAATTGAGAAAGTAGTTGGATTTACTAATTTCCAGTTAACTATATGACTTAGTTGAATATTTCGCAGGAATTTTGTTCAGTGTGCAGTTGAAAATAACAGTCTCAAATGGGCCAAAATGTGTAATGTAACTCGCGATTTTGTACACGGAAGTCTTACATTCGCGGATAATTCTTGTAAAATGATTTTAAACAAAATTGATGTACTTTGTGAAATTTGTAGCACTGGTTGTTTAGAATATGTTAGATGCTTTAACGACTTGATTCTTGTTTCTTTGCAACTCTAGAATCAACATACTTAGTCTATATTTCTGAGTTTCAGCAAAGTTAATGCAATTTGAGCATTTTGATTACACCTAAAGTTCAAGCTGTTTTTTTTCATGTTCAAGCACACATCCTCATTTTTCGAATAAATTAATGAAAGCAGTATAAAAATACAATGCTGGACACCTGTAAAACTAATTTATTTTTTGATGACTCGTTGATAAGGACTGATATTATATTTAGTTAGAACATTTTCATCAATAAAGTGAAAAAAATGCAATTTTATCTCTTTCATTTAAAAAATCGATTTTTAGCCTTTAAGAATGACCTTCCATTTAAAGTTGGTTTAGGCACATCGTGCTGGTGCCGCGGCCATGACCGGAACAGTTACCTTACAATGGAAAAGTTATATGATTCTAATATCATATATATATTTCTGAGAGATCCAGAATCTTTGATTCCTAACTATGCTATTCTTATCATACAAATATTTAATCAAATTACTATTTATGCAAAATATTTCATGTTCAATTTTGCATGATATAAAATCAAACAACTTATGTTACAATTAACATTTTCCTTATTTGAATTTTACTTATTTCAGAAGCTCCAAACAATATTTTTTGATATTGTGAAAATCACGATTCTGGATCTCTATTTTTATGCATATTAGATATCCGATTATCTACCATCATCAACAATACGGCTATACCTACTATAACCATACTTTCCCTATACTTTACACATACTTTACATACTTAAGCTATACTTTGGAGATATACTTCAGTTATCTTGCAGCTATACTTCTCAGATACACTTTAGCTATATTTGAGCTATACATGTAATATAATTTATTCAAATATACATGACGTATGCGAGTCTCACTTGCTATACTTTTACTACACTATCTGAGAGGTCACTCCCATACGATTTCCCAGATGTTTTCCTAGACCAATCCCTTACCAAAATTTTTTATCCGGGAGGGCACATTATGTTTTATCAGTCTGTCATTTAACGTACATTGTCTCACATTGAAAGCATGTGATTTTTAATAATCGAATAGCGTGCTCTAATCTTTCATAAAAAAGCGAATAAATGGCTTATGGTGTCAAAAGAAACGATAGACGACATAACCCATAGGACCTAAGTGAAACCCAACTTAAGGTGCCTGAGGCACTGTCACGTGTTGTATGTGTGACTCGAACTCTATGCAACATTATAGATGTTTTACCGATCTCTCAATATAGAATGTGACAGATTTATTCCATGCGTCCCTAGTTCCACCAATGCAAAACATAAAAATTCATTTTTAAAAACGGCTTTTTCCTGCTTGTCAAACATTAGACTCACATTAACGTGTAAAAGTACCATTTTAGCCGTAATAGGAATACTTATGAGAGATTCCTGTTCAGTTTGATCTAATCCTTATACGGAAGTGTAATTAGATCTTCTAATAGACTTAATTTATTTTTGACAATTGATTGATTGATCGAGATTTGATCAGTTTTTTCTTCTTTCCTAACAGGGCTACGTTTCATACTTGTTGCAAATTACCATTTTTAACTTTTCACTGATTATTTATTGATTTTGCCTGATATTATTCAGTGATACACTCGTCACGGATTGAAATTTATAGAGTACATATTATTTATTGATTTGAAAAATATTCTGAAAAAAATAGGTGTAATTTATCAGTATCCCTTTTTTTGTTAAAGAAATTTGTTCAAAAACACTACTTTCTTGAAATTTAGATATCTTTTTTATAAGAATCGTGATTTTTGGTTTATCCTATACAATTTTTCATGCAGATATTTTCCCTGTGGAATTTTTTTCTTTGAGGGTTTTTTGAAATAAATTGTACACTATCATGAAAAATAGATGTCTTTAAAAAAATTGATTGTTTTCTGAATTAGGAAAGTATATTATCATACAAACATTAAAAAAGTAGAAAAATTTGTAACTTTATATTGTTCACATAAACATTGTTTAATGTTTTTAGTATATTGGCAGACTTTAAAGTTCTACACTTTTTTACTTTTTTGACACTTTTTTAGTAAAGGGTACTTTTTTGCTACTTTTCTCAGTAAACTGATATCAAAAATTGATCGTACTAATAAATTTCAGTTTTTTAAAATAGAAAAAAAATGAAAAAACGTATACCTAACAAAACTACTCTACCTAAAATAAAGAAATCAATTAAATAGAATAGTATTTGACAATAGCTACCCGTTATCGAAAAAATCGGCTTCCTTCAATTTTTTTTTATGGATTGCGATGTTTTTTTAATTAAATTCTCATGTAAAATTATGAAGATATACAATTTTTAACACATTTTTCAAAACAAAATTCACCTCTTAAAAATTGAATTTTCAACAGTTAAATTTTCAACAGTTAAACTTTAATTAAATAGGATTAGGATAAAAATGAGTAGGAAAAAAAAGACATTTTCAAATAGTTATCAATTATTCGAAGGGATTTTAAAGGATTTAAAAGATTTTAGGATAATATTTCAAATCCTCTGAAATTGTATTACATTAAAAATTGAAATGTTCGAAATTCAATTTTCAATTTTCTTCGACTTGTGACAGTTGAGTTTTCAACAGATAAAAATTCGAGGAAAAAGCGAATTTTTTATTAAAACCAAGTGTTGAAGATGTTATACTTACATAATTTTACATTAAAATTCAATAAATAAACATTTCAATCCATAAAATGAAAATTTGGAAAAAGGTGATTTTTTGAAAACGGGTCACCATTTCCTTCTTAAATTTTCAACAGTTAACCATCAATTTTTTCGTTGAAGATTTATCATCTTAATTGAGTTTTGTCATTTTGGTTTGAAAATTCATCTCTTTTGGTTAAAATTTGAAAATCTCATTATTTGGTTGAGAATTTAATTATTTAGTTGAAAATTTGGCAATTTTGTAAAAAGTCATCCTGTTTCGTTTAAAATTCGTCTTTTTGGTTGAAAGTTCACCTGTTTTGATTTTAAATTGATTTTGATTTTAAATTTTCTTCGATTTTCAACAATTGAAAATTCCACTGTTAAACATTAAATTTTCTTTTAATGTTTAATAATCGAATTTTCAACAGTTGAAAATTCAAGAAAAAAGCAAATTTTGTATTAAAACCAAATTTTAAAAATTTTATATATACCTATTTCACATAGGAATATAATAAATAAACATTTCAATCCATAAAATCAAAAATTTGAAAAAGTCGATTCTTTCGAAAACGGGTCGCCATTGGCAACTAATCTTTTAGCAAATTAATAGTCATTCAATGCAATCTCAGTAGAGAATTTGTGAGATTTAAGAAAAAATCCCAACCCTGATCATTTCCTTGTTAGATGCAGTCCTTGGCGCAGTTATTTACATACAGAAAAGTATGAAAGAAATTTAACTTTTAAATATGTTCTTTTTTTAGTTAAAAGTATTTTTTACACTATTTTTTTATTTAAAAACTAATTTTGGACTTATTTGAAAAGAGCTCCTTTTTAATACTTTCTTTTTTTGAGTATACTTTTTTCTTCAGAAAGATACTTTTTTGATACTTTTGTTTAGTTTCATAGAGCACATTAAACCCTAAATTAGACCTTTAGATGGAAAAAAATTCCAGCTAAATCCTTGATATGTTCCCCTTTAAAAAAATGTCTTTAGACAAATTAAAAGAAGTAACGTCGATAATATGAATAACTTGAAAAAAATGTATCTAATCTAAATTACCATCATAGAAAGTAGATTGTCAGGTGAGGTAAAGTGAACAATCGAAAGTTGCGTGTTCAAAAAATGTATCTGAATCATCTGATCATGCGTGTCCAATTATCCATTTATCCAACCACACTCAGTCATCACCAACGATTTCCTTCTTCATAATTATGTTGTAAGAGACAATGATTTCTTTCTCTCTTATGCTTATTTTTTCTCTCTTTTGTACATTTCTTCTTCTCTTTTGCTGGCATAAGCTCAATTGTCTGGAGGATCATGAACTCGAAATAACGTGGTGCGTAATGACCACAAGATGCGGACAGATAGTGCTCGAAATAAAGCATGGAATACTTTCACGTGGTTGCCTTGATTCACCTTTCACTTTTCACATGATCCCTAACGAACAATTTTCTGAGATGAGGATACACAAGCACTAAGGTCCAATACTGCCGTACTTTTGAAGAAAGGCTCTATCTACATTTTTTATGAAAAATGAGTTTCTTATATCCTTGAATTCGCAATGAAAAACCGAATTCATCTGCAGAAATAGTGATGAGGAATTTAAATTAAATTCGGAGATAATTAGACCCTAATTAGCTTATCAGTTTCAGTTTATTAAGCTCATCAATCAACGACCATTTACAGAGCTACAATGTTTATACATGTAGTATTTATATACATATGTACTTTTACGCTTAAAAATATTTGCGGAGATGTATATTGTATATTTGTTACATGTGTTGCATACTAGTATATTTTTTTGGCCTCAACGTATAAAACATATTCATGTAACGCATTACAAAATGTATCAGTGGAAGTTACAAACAGGTCTATATCATGTTAAGTTTTCTCATAAAATTGATTCAAATTTGTGCACAAAGTGTGCATTGTAGATTGGTGGGTCAATTTTGGAGAAACATAGATAAGCTGTTTACTTCTTATTGCATATGTTGGAACCTGAAACGGTATAATTTGAAGGATTTCAGGACAATCAAATATTCCTCGAATTACTTTAAAGAGAAAGACTATGCTAGTATATGTTCGCCTGTCCTCTAGTGAGCACATATTCCATCTTTTTCTTGAATCGGACAGATCAGAACCAGGTGGAGGATAAGTCCCATGTTGTTTCCAGTGTAGGAATTTTAAAATCTTTTTTGGCAACTTTTAATAGCTCTAATATTATTCTGAAAGTGTGGTGACCAGATTACGGATCCATACTCCAACTTTGATCTCACCAATGTACTAAAAAGAATTTTAAAAGTAGCAGTAAGGCATGAATCAAATGTTATTCCAAGATCAACTATGGAAAACACTCTCTCAATTTTCACACCCTGGATTGTATATTCATATTCATATTCATATGAGACAAGTGTGTTGCGGCCTCTGAGGAACGACAGGATTTTACATTTTCAACATTAAGTTTCAGGTTGTTTACAACACACCAGCCTTCAAATTTATTTACATTATCTTGTAGTGCGTAACATGAGTTGAAATCTAATATTGGTACAGACAGTTTAACATCATCTGTATACATATAATGATGGCAATCCAGTGTGCCGACAAATCGTTAATATAAACCATAAAGAATAGTGGACCTAGGTTTGAGCTTGCGGTATACCAGATGTTGGCTTGAAAAATGTACAGAAATTTTGGAGAAATACTGTCGAAGAAAGGTTCTATCTATCACATAATGTCTAGATATTATCGCACAACATCTCAATTTTTTAAATATACGAGATATTACTGGCTAATAACAGACGATTCTAACATGATAAACCATTAAATGACTTCAATAGTCATTCAGAAGGAAAGGAGAAAATCCGCCTCAATTTTGATAAACATTATATATTTATATTGGCATGGCGACGTTTCGGTCCTGATAGGCCCTTTTCAAGTCTTTGATAAAACACAATCCTATAATTGCGATAACAGACATAAAGAAAAATTAAACTACGTAAAAAAATTGTTAAAGACAATAAATAAAATCTCCAATACAACAATTTTGTAAAAAATACTTACAAACGAGAAAATAGTTGTATATAAATAAAATAACATTAATATCCAATTGCCATAATTTCCAATATTAACTTCATTCAATGCCAAAGAAACAAAAAAAGATGATGTAAAGAATATATAAAAAAACTCTCCGACTAGTCCGAAAAAAATTTTGTATATAAATAAAACTGTGATTTAATATCGAACAATTCAAAGTATGTGGAATTAATGAGGTTATGTCGAAACATAGTTATAAATTCAATTTGAGAATAACTTACCAATTGAAAAATATTTCATAAAAAAAATAATAAAATTAAATCAAAGAATGCAAGTCACATCCGAAATAAGAGTTCTAAAAGATACTGAATCTAATTAAGTGTTTTTGAAACGATAAATTTATACATTATGGCGCCAAATAACTTTGAATTCAAGAGTCATTACCACATCTCCAAAAAAAATTTAATGAAATTTGGAAAAAAAATTATTGAACGAACATATTATTTTAGACTAGAATATTATGATGTAAAGGAAGCCTAGAATTTCCATATCTAATAGTTACACAATTTTTTTCCTCCAATTTTTTTTCCAATTTTTTTCCAGAACATGATAGAAATGTAAGAAAGCATGACAACTCTAGGCGTTAGTAAAACATTGTTTAGAATTTACACACAATTTCAACTTAGACAATTCAATAATTCTGAAACAAGAAGCAAATCTAAACAAACGTTTAACCTTAGAATTTGGTTATATTATGAACGAAAAAAACTGTGTGAATCTTAGATATGAATATTCTAGGCTTCCTCCACATTATAATATTCTAGTTTAAATTGATATATTTGTTCATTAATTTGTTTTCCAAATTTCATTAAACTATTATTGAAAATGTAATGCTTCTTGAATTCAAAGTTATTTGGCGCTATTGGGAATGAAAACAGCCACCGCGCCAAAAGAGACGCTGCGGTGCCATACAAACATGGCCGCGGAAGCCATATGGTTATAATGGAGTAGTAGCAATAATTTAATTAAAAAGTGTGTTTAACTTTAGGAAATGGTATTTTTGGACTTAGATAGTTTGTGTAGTTACGCAACAGCTATACCTGCATTCAGAAATATGATCGAAGGCCAAAATATTCTTAATTCTGGTATGATTGTAATGTTCGGAGCTACTGTAAAAATTCGCGAAAAAGTTCAAATATATTCATTGTGCCTTCAAACCAGTGCTTTAACTTTAGAACCACAGGAAATAACAGAAAGGTTATCAATCAATAGTGGCGATGAGAATTGTAAAATTTCATTAAAATGCAAGGAGCAGACGAGTAAATTCTTGACGTTAGAATATTTCACATTTAAATTTCTCAACCACTCACTGTGCTTATCTACAACTTCAATTTTTCCAAATAAGTTTTGCCTTTTTGTTTTAACACTTCCAAGCTTTGGCACTATATGAAAACTTAAATTGAAGTTTTTATTCTCTTTGAAGTCACAACCACTGACGCAACAACCTCCGAAACTTGTTTATTTTCAATATTGACCTGCAAATTCCATTATTGGAGCAAGTAATTATCAGCTCGGAAGTATTTTGCTCATCAGAGCTACTTATTAGAGCACTTATTTATACAGTTGGACGATCATTACAGTTAAACGTTATGTTTTTGCTGGTTTTCGTGATGTTTTACGCGTATTTAATATGCCATCCACGGCCATATTGGTTAGTTCGCGTAGGAGCCGACAGTATCGCATAGCTTGCTTAAATCCCCAATAATGTATGAGTTGATCGTTTCAAGAACACTCAATTAGATTCAGTGACTTTTAGAACTCTGACTTTCGGAAATAACTTGCATTCTCTGATTTAATTTTATTATTTGTTGTGTTTGTATTTGAACATTCTAATCGAATTTCAAAAATGTGATTTACGAATATATATTTTCGTTCTTAACTCTCATTGCCAAAAAGAATGTTTACGTAATTGTTTAATGCAATATTTTTAAATTGGTAACTTATTCTTAAATTAAATTCATAACTAAATTTCGACATAACCTCATTAACTTCACATACTTTGAATTGTTCCATATTAAATCACAATTTTATTTATATAAAAAAAAAGAAAAGAGAATTTCAGACTAGTCGGAGAGTTTTTTTTATACATATATTCTTTGCATCTCCTTCTTCCGTTTTTTTGGCATTGAATGAAGTTAAGATTGGGAATTATGGCAAATGAATATTAATTTTATTTTATTTATGCACAACTATCATCTCGTTTCTAAGTATTTTTTTACATAATTGTTGTATTAGAGATTTTACTAATTGTTTTTAACAAATTTTTTGCATAGCTTGATTTTTCTGTATCTCTTTTATCTGAATTATAGGATGTTTTTAATTAAAGGCTTTAAAAGGGTCTATTCATGACCGAAACGTCGCCATATCAATATAAATATATACCTACTGTTTATCAAAATTGATGCGGATTTTTTTCTTTCATTCTGAATGAGTAGTGAAGCCATTCAATAGTTTATCATGAATTAATAAAAGGTCGAAACTAAATAAAGTATAATAAGGATGATTCTAACGTTATGATAATCTGAGATGTTAAAATTTAATATCCGAGATATTGTCAAATAATGACAGAAAATATTAAGAGCTAGTGACTTACGGCAAGACAAATTATTGATCTATGCATTTTATCGCTCGAAATTGAAAAAATATTGTCAAGAGATTTTTGAAACTTTTTTTGTTCATTCTTGCTCCTTCTCGCTTTCAATTTCCAAGCGAGACAATCAATTTTCTCGAATCTTAATCGGCCAAAGCGAACCGTCACTTCGACAGATTGCATGTGACTTTATATTTTAGTGTACGGTTAATAATTCGATAAATTGGACTAAACTGAATCAAGTCAAAAAAGAGCATCAGGCTCATCACTTGAGAAGAAAGAAAAAGATTTTAGACATTTGTTGTAATATTGTAAATATAATTTAAACAAATTTTTAATAGAAGTGCCACTGAAGAGAGAGGCGAACGCAGCAGGAAATTAAAAGAAAATTTTTATAATCATGTGGACCTGGAGAAAAATAAAGCAGCAAAATGTAAATTATGTGCGGAAAAAGGAAATGAGAGAATTATATGAATGAAAAACAGTAATACCTCTGGACTAATGAGACATTTGGAAAATTATCATCAGGAAGTTCACAAAGCCATCTACGGAGATTCGAATTTATCAGGACCCAAGAACCAAAAGGTTTCTTTATCAACGTAATTATTTATGAGAAAAGTGCAATTTTTGATAATAATTTTGAAAAATCCTATTAATTTTGTTTCTCGTATGGAATAATATAGGTTTTCACTATAATTTTGTCTTTCTTTTCTTGTAGTTTTTTATATTCAGCACTTCAGTTTTTAAAAATAAGTCTCTATTGTAAAAAGAGTCTTTGGTTAGTTATTATTATATATTAAGCAATCACATTTTTCAAAATCTTGAGAGCACACTTTACAGAATTAATTGGCAGTTATAGATCAAAGTAATGGTTCAGTAAACTTCTACCAAACTGAAAGAGAGTACTAAAATAAAATGAAATATTTTCGAACATTTAATGTAAAAAAAGAATTAAAACTTAAGGTCAGTTGGTTCACAAGAATTTGAATTGTACTAACTCAGAATAATTTGTTTCATTTTAGAAAAAAATATGAATGTAAAATAAGGATAATGGATGAAAGATGAGGGTAGAATGGCTA
>JAUMHM010000085.1:15906919-15918052 GCA_032362435.1 Melikaiella ostensackeni | reverse complement strand
CAAACATATTTGCCCTCCGACGAATATTTATTGCACAAAAGCAACTAATAGGCAAAAAAATTGGAAAAACATTCTGTTGGAGGAAATTCTGCGGTGTGATAGTAGTCATTTTTCTTGAATCAAATACATGTTAGAGACAACATGTTTGAATAAATATATAGTTGCCACTCCGAGACACAAAGTTCCTGTAAAATTGAAATAAAATTGTTTAAATTTAAGCAACGAAACATGAATAAATAATTACGAGTTTTCAAATACGAATAACTTTGCAACAAAAAGTTATAATTTTGCATGCTGATTCTCTAAAGTATCACTAGAACAATAGTGTAAATAAAGAATTGTTTATACGAAAATATTAGCCTATAGAAGCCTTCAAAATGTAATTATCTATCTACAGTACTGTATGCAGTGGGAAGTTGGGACGAAGCTTAAACAATTTTGGGGATTATTTTAAATTGCGTCATGGAATTCAATTTTCTTAATTTGTATTCGTTTACTAGTTATCAACTGTCCTTTTTTGGAAGAGCTTGGCAATAGGGCTATAAGTGATATCGTAAACTTGGAATCTTGCTAACGACCGGAAAGGTCAGAAACCAGTGGCGTAGAATCGTAGTAGATACCGAGCAAGGGTTGGGGGCCCTCTTAGCCTCAGCTTATTCGGAAGAATAAAAAAGGTGGGGTTTTCCAAGAATTCTCTTTTATTTTTCTCTTTAAATTTTGAAAACATAAAAGAAATCTTTTCTGGAAAAATTCACCTTTTTCATTCTCCCAAATATTTTTGAAAATTTCCTGCTAATAGAAGAAAGGCATCCTGTCAATTTGATGCGGGCTAAACCATTTTTTGGCCAGGAGAATTTTTGTTCCTAAAAATATAATTTTTGAATTTTTCTTGTAAATGATGCAAGAAATCGCAGAAGGGCTAGAAGTATTTTTCATAGAACTTTTCAAGCCTGCAAACTTTCATGTCAACATTTTGTCGTATCTGTCGTTTGCAAGAAAAATTAGAAAATTCTATTTCATGAAAAAAAATTCTCCTGGCCACAATAGTTGTTTAGCCCGCACAAAACTCACAAGATCTCTTTCTTATAAAAGGAACCTTCACCTTCATGCTTTTGTAAAAATTGAAAAAATAAAAATAATTTTGACCCCTATTTAATTTCATTCTGATTTTACAATCTTTTTAGTTTTGCAAGGTAATAAAAGAAAATTATTTTTGTAGAAATTAAATAATTTCTTATTTCTTATATGGGCCCATTTACCCTTCTGCTTGCACTTTGTATATAGTATCTACGCCTATGGGCTCCGAACCAGCCGGCCAGATGCTTCCTTCCGAGTTTACGATGTCACTTATCGAGCCTATTGTCAATTTCTCAAAAAAAAAGGAAACTTGATAATCATTAAACGAATAAAAATTTTAAAAATTAAATTCCATGACGGAATTTCAAATAATCCCCAAAATTGTTCAAGCTTCGTCCCGACTTCCCACTGCATACAGGACTGTAGATAGATAATTGGAATTTAAAGGCTTTTCTAGGTTGATATTTTTGTATAAACAATTTTTGATTCACACCATTGTTTTAGTGGTACTTTAGAGAATCAGCATGCTAAATATGAAACATTTATAACTTTTTGTTGCGAAGTTATTCGTATTTGAAAACCCGTAATTAATTATTCATGCCTCGTTGCTTAAATTTGAACAATTTTACCATAATTTCACGGGAACTTTGTGTCTCAGAGCGGCAACTATATATTTGTGCAAGAATGTTGTCTCTAACATGTATTTGATTCAAGAAAAATGACTATTCATCATCACATCGCAGAATTTCTTCCAATAAAAGTCCATTTTGCCAGGAAATTATTAACTTTAGAGAAATAGTGTTTAATATGAAAAATGTGTATTTTAGCTGTTATTTTCAGATCTGAAAAAAATATTCCTCTTTTAGA
This sequence comes from Melikaiella ostensackeni, assembly GCA_032362435.1. Taxonomy (NCBI): domain Eukaryota; kingdom Metazoa; phylum Arthropoda; class Insecta; order Hymenoptera; family Cynipidae; genus Melikaiella; species Melikaiella ostensackeni. The sequence goes on along the minus strand of JAUMHM010000085.1, from coordinate 15,916,108 downwards.
TGATATTTTTTAAGAAATTGCTGACAGAATTTTTTTCCAATTTTTTTTGTCTATTAGTTGCTTTTGTGCAATAAATATTCGTCGGAGGGCAAATATGTTTAGACAGTTTTTATTCGTCCTCGATTGATCTAATGAAATGCAAAAAAATAAAATTGAAATACATTTAATGGGAAAGCGTTAATCGGAATTAATTTAAAAAATGATTAATTGCGAATATCTCGCAAACGCACAATCTGCCGAAGACGTACCACACAGATTCGGAATCAGGAGATCATTCTGCATGAGAATCATCAAAAATATTGCAGCGACAGGTTCGCGGTTAACACCACAAGAGCGACAAAGATGGTAATAAATCACTCTTAGGGCCGCATTATGTCCGTGGAGATACGTCGTTCCCGCATGAGTGGGGCACCCGGATAGTATGTGCCATAGGTGCTCAGAATGTGCATGACACGCTCTGCACCTGTCGCTGGGAACTTCTTAACGTAAGATGCGGCTACGGTATACCAAGGTGGAAATGACACCGACCTGATACGCGAAAATAAAACCCTCTGTGTCTGAATTGAGTCCGGATAATTTACGGAAAGCAAACGTTATCTCCGTCGACAAAAACTGATCTTTTACATTTCTGTAAAAGTTTCCGTGCATTTTCTTGTTGTGGAGCTGTTCGAGGAAGTTGTTCACCTCTGCTATCTTTACTCAGGCTTTAAGAAATGAGGCATTTAGGTGGAGTAATGCACTTTCCTCACTTCGGATGTAAAGATCCAAGCCAAAGGTCTCAGCCGCCTGGTCCGCGGCTTTGTAGAGGAACGCTTCTTTGCCAATCAACTAGTGGTTCCTGACCATTTTCGCAAGAGGGTATCTACCATTTGCCACGATGTGAGCTGTATCAAAAATAATTCGGTCATAAAGACACTGGATATTTAGAAGTTCGCGTCTGCCCTTGCTTCGTGGGATGTTTAAGCGCGGAACGAACGAGTTGATATGTAAGCTCTTCTGCATATGAATGATCTTACGTGTGGCGATATTGAGGGCCGTGAGGTCGTATTCGTCCATGGAACTATCCCAAATGAATAGAGTAGAACCGGGGCGGCAAGCAGTTAGTTGCAAATATCTTGTTTAATGCCGACAGATTGAAAGACCAAATCTGTCGGAGGAGATGCTTGTATCTGGTTCGGAGAGCCTCCATCGCTTATGTTACATCCTGAATGCGGCTCTCTTATACGCCTAGATATAGGTAAGTCTTTCCAGCACAAAGGTGTCTGATAGCGCTCCTGTCCACGAGTTCAGGGTCATCGCTAGCGCTAGCAAGTCGTCCTCGCTCTAAATGAATGTTGGCACACTTGTCCAATCCAAAGTTCATACCAATTTCTCGTGTGTACCCCTCGACGATCTTTAGAGCTTCCTTGAGATGCTGTTTTTCAGAAGCATAGATCTTCAAGTCATTCATATTAAATATACGAGTGACCTTATGCTTGCCATTGTTAGTTTTGCTATAGAGGTACCCATGAGAATTGCCTTGTGCGAGAGATAGTGACAGAAGTGTGATGCCAAGGAGAAGAGGGCTCATGGTGTCATCTTGAAAGACGCCTCTGTGGAAGGTGACGTCGTTGCTTGTCACACGATGTTTTCCAGATGAAATAGTAAATCTGGTTTTTCAAAGGAGCATTAATCTCTCTATGCATCCCACTATGTGTGGATGAACCTTCAAGCTTCCCAACACACAGATGATAAGTCTATGGGAGGTTGAATCGAAAGCTTTCTGGTAATCAATCCAGGCCATCGACAGATTGCGATTATAGGCTGCAGCGTCTTTGCAGACGCTTCTGTCGATTAGCAGGTTTTCCCGACAGCCTGCTACGCCTCTTTTCGATCCACGTTGTTCGTAGATCTCTCTCCACACAGGTCCAATTGTCCGAACAATCCTGTCGTTCAGAATAGCTGTAAAGATCCTATACAGCGTGTTCAGACAAGTTATTGGCCTGTAGTTCCTTGGGTTGGACAAGTCGCCTTTTTTCGTTAGGAGTACCGGGCGTCCTAACACCAGACACTGCGGAATGGGCGTCTCCGACTTTAAATATGAGGTGAAGATCCGGGCCAGATGTCAGTGTGTAGAAGTGAACTTTTTCCACCAGAAGTTCTAGATACCATCCGGTCCGGCCGCGGAAAAGTTCTTCGTGCCCCTCAGTGCTTTCTTCACCTCTTCGGCACTGATTGGTGGGCATTGTTTCTCGGGCGTTATGAGGTTGTTACACAGCTACTTGAAACGCATTATGTTCTCAGTGTCTTCATGTAGTTGGTGTTGAACCACGTAAATTGCTCTCCAAAAAGTCTCGATCTCATGGGACGTAGGCGGATTATTGACAGAAACAGGGAGATCGCAGAAGAGGCACGATGGGTTAGCGAGAAACTGTTGATTCTCCCTGAACCATCCCTCCCTCTTCTGTACTCTCCTCCTGGCGTCAGATAACATCCATATTTTGGCAACAATGTGCTGCTTGATCGTCAGCAGCTTTGACTTGTTTATTGTGTGATGGTGGATCCTCAGATCGTGAGCGAACTTTCGGACCGTCATCGTAAAAGGCTTCCCAGATGTTATGTAGCCAATCAAACACTGAATACGGGACGCGTTCTGTTTAGCCCAGCCCATCTCATTGTTCAGTTGATGCAAGCGCCTGTTGGTCTTTTGATCTATCGTTGGCTTTACCCTTCGATTTGAATCGGCCAAGGCTCTCGCCGCATCATAAACTGAACAAGTGATGGTCCAGAGGTCAGACTCCTCCGAGAGATCCTCATGAAGCACATCATCCATCTCAGCCAGATCTTGGGTCCTAGGAAGAACCTGGATGTTGATGTTTCTCCTCGTCCTGAAATCGGCATCATCTTTTGGGGGATGCCTGATTTCCGCGATTGGTCTTAATTTCGCATCCACTTTTTCGTTTGCTGCTTGTTCTTGTAGCGATTGGGGAAACATTCCGCGTATGTATCCTGTTTGCAAGAGGTTGTCCGCGCGGTTTCAGAAACTCAGTTGCGGAACGTGCGGAAGCTCTGGGTGTTTCTGGCACCACAGAGTGTGCAGGCGCGTCATGTAACCCCTGCGAGCAGGTATGTTGCTGGCATCGTAGCCATCCAGCAAGTCATCCTTGAGTCGATCCGTCCACTCAAGACGTCGACCGTCTTGCTGATCCCTCATCGTGTCTCCATACGAATTATCTGCAGCACCCCGAACTCTAGGGAGGTCGGCACTGCTTGCCGACCCATTGTCGGGTGTTCATCGCGTTCGATCGTTTCGAACCGCATTCACAACTGGGTTTAGTTCTTCAATAGCTATTTCTGCGAGAAGCTAGAGAAAGGGTTCGTCTATCTATGCAGTGCCCCGCATGCAAGGGCAATGCTGATACTCTTAGAGGTCGCTCGGTATCCCAAAGAACCGTTTGAGACAAATCACCCGTGCCTTTCAGCTTTTGGCACAGTTGTTCACGCCTTAGCTTGGGGGTTTTTCCTGCAGGACCATCCCTGGACAATTGTCCGCGACAGCTTATTAACTTTTGTAACCATATTCAGAAGAAACCCTTGGCACAGGGACCCTTCATTGGCAATCTGAGGACGCGTTCGGTGGCTTTGTCATAGGCCCTTCGGTTCGACTCCAAAGGAACCGAACCGAATATATAACCGAAAAAAAAAAATATATATATATATATATGTATGTATATATGTATGTATGTATGTATGTATGTATGTATGCATGTATGTATGTATGTTTGTATGTATGTATGTATGTATGTATGTATGTATGTATGCATGTATGTATGTATGTATGTATGTATGTATGTATGTATGTATGTCAGTCTGTGAGCATGATAAGTTTTGAACGAATGAATCTATTGGATTGGCCTTTGGTATACTCTTTTAGTATCGAAAACTAGAAGGTCAAGTTCGTCAGCTAGCCATTTTGGATAAAAATTTAAAAAGTTAGGGCATTTTCAAAATTTTTGAGACCATTTTTTTCAAGATTCAAAAATTATATGCACGACTATTCATAGTGCTCAAAAAGTCGAACAATTTGAGCTCCATGACTATTTTCGATAAAAAAAATTATGAGAGTTATAGCATTTTGAAAATTCGACACAAGAAACAAAAATGAAAATTTCAAGTCAAACAATGCACGAAGTAAAAAAAAGAAAAAAAAGAAAAAGGTTTCTTCTTAGAAGCCCGACAAGATTGTCATAACAACTTTTTGAATTTTTTCAAAAAAACGAAAATTAAAATTTTGTGCGAAATAACGCGAGATACGAAAAGAGGTTTCGATATAGAAATTGTCGCTTTCACGAAGACCCATAAGCTTTCTGCTGAACATTTTTTGGTAGGAAGCATAGATTGTTTTTTAAGTATGGAAAATGATATTGGAATATTTTAAGTTTAATTTTTGATCCGAACGACGCGAGATAAGAAAAAATGTCAAAAGAGTAGAATTTGTGCGTTAAAAAAGTCAAATAAAATTGCCGTAAAACAATTCTTTATAAGACCAATCGTTAATCATCAAGATAATTTTTTAATCATCTTTTTCAACTATATATTTGTACATATTATATGGTGAGCTTAGGAAATCGAGCGCGAATATTATGATAAGAAATGTATTCCTCAAGGCCGATACGACGCAATTGTGTAACATACATATTGCGTGACGTACTCAACTTGATTGAAACAATAAGAAGACAGTATTATAAATTTTGTGAATAGGCTACGTCACCTCCACAATCATAATGTATTTATGAAGTTAATTGCTTTAAAATGAAAAAAAAATAGATTTAGTAACACACTTAATCTTTTTGACCTTACGTTAGTAACGTTAAAAATAATTCCTTTAAGGCATGCGCTAACAGAAAATAGAAAATAAACATAGACTGACCAGTGAAGTTCACTCATTTATTGGTACTGCAGAATCACCTAACTGCGAACACTGGCCCAAGCTTTGGACACCCAGTTTTTTTCTTCTACATAACCAAATAATATAAAAACAAAAAAAATTTTAAGTTCAAAGTCAGACATGACATAAGAAGCCAAATTTGTTCTTAAGAATAAACATTTATCCCAGGAAAATAGTCGTCCAAAGTTTGGGCCAGTTTCCGAAGTGAGGTGATTCCACAGTAACCGAAATCACTGAAGAATAAATATTATATAAATAATATTGAGTTTATATTTTCACTAATTGATTTTAATAAAATGATTTCATCATAGTCAAACACTCTTCACTGTTAAAAATGTTCGGGAATTTTCGAAATATTCCAGATATAAGAGTAAGGATATTTGACAAATGTGTCTTATCTGATTTGAATTTACGATTATTAAATTACGATACATGTTATGTAAAATTCTGAAATTCTAGGTCACAGGCTGCTGATATCATTTTAATGTTATATTCTACTTCAACGTGTGTATGCGTAAAGGGGGCTTCCCCGCTCAAATCTCAGAGGTTGGAGAAAATCGCTCTGGTCGCTCTTCTTCGAGTCCGCCCTTGAGTGCACCTGACTTAGGTAAAGTCATAAATAAATTTTCTAGAAAAACAAACATTTCGAAAGCAAAACTATCTGAGGCAAGTAAGAGAATTTGTACCTTAAACAAGCAAAGTCAAGATAGATTGATGAGGCGATAAAAACTCGGCTTTTTAATTAATTGTTAAGAAGCTGCTCTGAAATATATCATATTTATTATTGGATAATGAGATGGTGGTTACGGATAAAAGTATATATAAGTGGAGGAACTCGTGAAATTCACGTAATCTTGAAAGACTAAGCTGTTTCTGTCAAGGAAAATGAATTATTTCATTGGCATTCTCTTTTTTACCTGTATGGTTGTCCTTAATTCTATACGTAAGTATAATATAATTAGAATAAGTTTTGTGTAATTACAAGGGATTTAATGAACGTAAGGTATAATATTTTTTGTTTAAAACATTTTTAAATTCTTCAAACAGTTAATAATCATCCATTTCTGGCTTTTAATGGCAAAGGGGAAAAAAATTCTAGTTTCTTCGATTATCTGACACTATGCTACTTATTATTAGGCATTTCCATTCTTCAGAATTATACATCAATTCCTTAAACAACTATTACTTGTTTGAAATTTTTTTCAGTAATTTATGAATAGTTACTATATTCTTGTGGGATGTTTGAGGCAATTAATTTGTATAGAGGAGGGTAATGAAGCAAATAATTATTATTTGCTTAAACAATTTCAGGTAAAGAAAAAAAATTATTCCTCATGTTTATTGTGTTATTAACTCCAAAAATGCTAGTTTTTCATGATTTTGTGGAAAAAACTAATTCAAACAAATAAGAATTGTTTAAACAAGTTTCAATTATCTTAAACGAAAAATATTGCATAATATTGCATAATGCATAATGCACTGTTGTAGAGCACTCTTCGAATAATAACTGTTCAAGCAATTTGAAATTTGTTTAAGAATTTTCGAAAACTTTCCACTCACCGAATAAAAAATTATTCATGCTGAAAAAGTTAAAACCCCGTATTTTACTCATGAATTTGACATACAACTTCTAAGTTGTATTTTTGGGACATTTTCTGGGCATGACACAGAGAGATTTTTTTATGAGGGGGAAGAGGGGGTCAAAATTAAGAGTAAATTGGTGTAAATTATCCCTTGAGCATTTCTTTGAAAGTGACTGAAACAAATTGGAAGGATCGTAGTCCTCCGGCAAAAAAAAATCTTTTTTTTTTACCACTCTTCGTGTACAGTTGGGAGAGTACCTAGCAATTGAAAATTTAAAAATAACTTTTTTCCTTTTACAGAATTGAGTTTACAGATTGGACCTCTAAATAATAGTAACCAATCCCAGGGCCAAAATAATGCAAACATTCAGCCACCTGCAATTGCTCCAAGGCAGAATACCAGAGGCGGAAATAGTATGGTTCGGAATATTCGTCCAGCAGCTATAATTATTCCACGAAACCAAGTGCTTCCACTTGTTAATATTGCTCAAGAGAGACAGGTTCCTCATGATGGACAGGTTCTTCCAAATGGAAATGGCCTTCAAAATGGACATGTTTCTCAAAATGGACATGTTCATCAAAATTAACATATTTATTAAAATATTTACCCCATAAAAGTTTTGTTTGCAGAAGAAAGTCATGTTTGAAATCAAAAAGGCTTAATTTAAGGTGCAAAAAAGTTACAATATGGATAAGACATTCTTTTACTACGTAGTCAAACAATGTATTGAAATATGATTAATAGAAATATTTGTAACTATCATCATATGCTCGAACTATAGCGCACTTATAACATCCCTTTGTAACTTGATATAATAAAATAAAATAAGATAAATGAGCAAGTTCAATGATAAGATGTATTTGAATATTTATTAATATTTTATTAAGTCGCCTATCAGAGAAAAAAAATCATTCGTCGGAATAATTAGTTTAGTAATACAAATTTCCTATGAACGACGTTTACCTGTTTGATGTCTAACTTCGAAATTGTTGCTTAAACAACGTGAATATTATATCAATAAGTCAAATACTCACACCAACTTATGAAAATATGCAAAACATTTTTCCTAATAAAAATTGTTAACCCAGCTACTAACTCAATTATTTTTAGTGCTCAAATGTTGATACTGGGTCCTTTTTTATATTTTAACTTTTAACATGTTTAAGATCCATTCAAAAACTTCGTGAGAAATCAGTGGATGATAATCAAAGCGTTAACTAGAACAGATGAATTTTCAACCAAACATTTGCATTTTCAAAGCAAAAAACTGAATTACAACGAATCAGTTTAATTTTCAGCAATACAGGTAAATTTACTTATCAACCCAAAAAGACAAATTTTCAACAAGAAAGTTGATTTTTCAACCAAAACGATTAATTTTTCAACCAAGAAGACTAACTTTCTACCAAAAGAGACGAATTTCCTGTAAAATACATGAACTTTCAACCACATAGTCGAATTTTTCTCTAAAAAAGATGAAATTTCAACAAAAAATGGAATATTTATATTCTCAGTTGAAATAATTTGCCAGCTCTGCGGGCACATTTTCATCGCCCGCTTCTCGCTTGGTGTTATATGTTTTTTATGCACAAATTATTAAATTTGTTTTTGATTTCAAATGAAAAAGGAAATTTACTTACTGAAGGCTCTATTGGCCTTAAGGAATACATTCTCATCATAATATGCATGATCGATTTCCTGCGCTCGCCGTATAATATATACAAATAAATAGTTAAGACGATTGAAAAATTATCCTAATGATTTACGATTGGTCTTATGAAGAAACGTCTAATGACAATTTTATTTGACTTTTTAGAAGAACAAATTTTAGCCTTCTGACTTTTTTTCTTATCTCGCGTCGTTTGGCTCAAAAATTAAAATAAAAATATTATATATGTTTTCGATACTCAAAGAGTGTACCAAAGGCCAATCCAATAGATTCAATCTTTTAAAAGTTATCGTGCTCGCAGACAGACATACAGACACACATACAGACATACAGACTGACACATTCGTAAAAACCTGTTTTTCGGGTTCAGGGGGTCTGAAATCGTGAACATTTGACAAAAACGGGGGGGGGGGGGTCAAATTTTACACAAATCTAATACCTTCTCTGATGAGAATGTAAAAATTAATTTTGAACCAAAAAAAAAAATTTCGGCAAGTTATTTAAATTTGTAATCAAACAGATGAATTTTCAACTACAATGATGAATCTAAAACCAAAAAGACGAACCTTCTAAAGAACAGTTGAATTTTCAGCAAAAAAGTTCATTTTTAACCAAAAAGACAAAGTCTGAACAAGACAGTTAAATTTCAAACAAAAAATTTGCCTGCTTCGCGGGCACATTCTCATCGCGTGCTTCGCGCATGGTGTTATATATTTTTTATGTACAAATTACTAAATTTTTTTCTGATTTCAAATGAAAAAGGAAATTTATTTACTTGAGGCTTTATGGGCCTTGAGGAATACATTCTCATCATAATATTCGCTCACGATTTTCTGCTCTCGCCGTATAATATATACAAATAAATAGTTGAAAAGACGATTAATGATTATCTTATTGACTTACGATTGGTCTTATGGAGAAATGTGTAACGTCAATTTTATTTGACTTTTTGAAAGCACAAATTCTACTCTTTTGACTTTTTTTCTTATCTCGCGTCGTTTGGCTCAAA
>JAUMHM010000085.1:15868249-15885409 GCA_032362435.1 Melikaiella ostensackeni | reverse complement strand
GTTTTAGAAAATTTTGAATTTCAGTGTGGAAGAAAAATTTCAGCTTTCCTATTTTGGGCTATAAATCTCTTTGGCGCGGGAAATTAATTATTTCTTTCTAAAAGTGTCTCTTTAGATTTACCTAGTTATGACTTCCTCTTCTAGAAGATTTACAATATTCTAAGACCAACAGAAAACTTTTCAGAAGACGTTGAATTTTCAACAAAATAAATAAATTTCAACTATAAAAGATAAATTTTCAACCAAAAATGAAATGGTTGAATTTTCACTTACAAAAATGAACGTTTAACAAAAAAAATGTTTACAAAATAGTTATTTTTAAAAGAAAGAGATGAATTTTCAACTAAAATGATGAATCTTCAACACAAAAAAAAAAAATTTTTAACAAAATAGTTTAACTTTTAACCAAAAAAGATGAATTCTCAATGAAAGAGGTAATAGTTGGTATTTCAACCAAAAAAGATTTTCATTTTAAAGTTGAATTCAACCAAAAAAGATGGATTTTCAACAAAATAGGTAAATTTGAAACAAAATAGATGAATTTCCAACCAAGATAATTTTTTACCAAAAATAGACGAATTTCTAACGAAATACATGAATTTTTTTTTAATTGAAAAAAACAATTTTCAACGAAAATAGATGACTTCTTGACAAAAAATATAATAGTTGACATTTCAACCAAAAATATTTTTTTTTTAAATCAAAAATAGATACATTCAACCGAAAAACAATTTTTCAACAAAATAGTTGAATTTGAAGTCAAGACAGAACAAAAAATCAACCCGATTGTTGAAGTTTCAAGCCAAAAAGGCGAATTTTTAACAAAAAATTTGATTTTCAACTAAATAATAAAATTTTCTATCCAAAAAAGTTTAATTCTCAATGAAAGATGTAATATTTTAGATTTCAGCGAAAAAAGATGAATTTTCAACAAAATAGTTAATTTTGAAACCAAAGAGATCAATTTTCAACCAAAAATGGGATAGTTTAATTTTTAATTGAACAAATTGGTTTTTAACGGAAAAAGGTGAATCCTCAACGAAAAATGTAATAGTTGATATTTCAACCAAAAAACAGTTCAATTTCAAATCAAAAACAGTTATATTCAACCAAAAAAATAATATCGCACAAATAATATCGCACCTATTAATATTATTTCCCAAACATTTTCGAATCCTTAGTCTCTCTAGAATTTTGAATGCACCGTTTTAGAACATTCTTGTAGAATTATTTGGAATAACTGCAAAACTATCTTTATCATTCAAAATATGCATCACTTTTTATTGTAAACATTTTTCAATATACAATCGTAATACTTCATTTAATCAGCCTTAGTAATCAGTAATTCAGGATGACATTTAAAAAAATGTTTGTTTCAAAAAATCCTTCGTTGAATTCTTTTGTTAATAAGTAATCCATAATGGAACCTCATTATTCGAAAAATCGATTAGCAAACCCATAAATTTTTCTCTAAATTCTTCTACTTTGTTATCTGGTAATTTTGAAATATTATTTTCATTGTCTTTAATGATTTCCAGGGATCGAATATACTTTTTGCCCCACATTTGTTACTAAAGCGCTCACCCGAACTTAAAATGTTGATTACCTTTTGTGGAATCTCTAAGTTTGAAATATTTAAAAACCATGGATCAGAATGGTCTTGCAGTAAAGTCAAGTGAATATTCAGAGTCAATTTTTGTATATCACCTTGGATGTTAAGAATGTTTTCAAATTTTCGTTTATGTTTTTTATTATCTTTAAAGATTTTTTTATTTGATTCAGTCCCCCTTTCAAAGCATTCATTGATGATGTAAAAACGATACCTGTTTATAAATATTTTGATCACAAAGGAATAAAAAAAGTAACTTATTCTGCACAAGTTATTAATACTTCATCGTTTTCCATAAATTTGAAGGAAAACTGAATGGTGAAGTGTTTAATGGCAAGGCACATTAATTTCTTATTTTGCATAATTTTCTTATTTTTCCGATATAAAGGGGAAAAATGCTTCCATCTAAACAATTTTATTTTTCTTCTGATTTGAAATATTAAAGTTTTAAATTTCAACGTAAAAAAATCAACATTACTGAAATAAAAGAAAAAGTTAGGTTAATTTTAAAAAATAAATATAAGGAGCTCATGGAAAACATGTGCCTTGTTCGATCTTATGTTGCAACCATCTCCATTGCGCACTGTCAACTGCGCAAATAGATTTTCCCAGACTGTCTGGAACTTCGTGTAATACCAGCGTACTATTTTTCACTTTAGGAATTTATCAATATTCTTTCGAGCCAAATTAAAAATATTCACAACTTCTCTGCATTTTATCGTGGACAGAATTTCGTTTTTTACTTAAAATTTTTATACTAAATACACAACATTTTCCTCAGACTATTTTCGAAAATTACAAGACTCGTTTGCATTTAGTATTGAAAAATTTGAAATCTTTTACTAAAAGTCATTCAAAATTTATAAAATTTTGGTGCCCATTTAAAACTCTAGGACTATTTCTACACTTTTTACAAGACAAATTTTTTCCGCAACTTCAGAAAATCTGCGAAATATCGAATGTCCTTAACAGAAGAGGTACCTCAGAGGTCCCAGAGTTCTCACAATAAAAATATTCGGAGCAACACTATTTGATCCTAGATTGCAAAACTGAAGCACGAGTGGGTACAAAACTCGATTCCAAGTGACAAAAAATAATTTTCGGCTTTGACTTCCCCATTTGAGAAAAAACTGCTAAAAATCGAAATAAGAAATTATTATCGACAACGCGGGAAAGAAAGATGACTCTATCTGGATTTATGCAATTTTTATGTGACAATCTTCAATAGAAATTATATTTCCATTAAAGGTCAAAATGGGAATACTCTTCAAGTCCAGGTCCTTTCAATTCTTATACGACAATCCAAACCAGAAATAAACTTGTGATTCCATCCGGGTCTATCCGGTACATATCAGTTTGACCATCTACTATTAAATTTGAGTTTGAAGATTGTAATGAAATGTAGATATGTAAATGAAGAAGTATAAGTTTATATCTTTATACTTCGAAAAATGAGTTAAACATGTATTTACTGAAACGAAACCGGCTATCACCACTTAATTTTCTTTATAATATTATTGAGGGTCAATCAAAATTTTAATAAGCAGCCTTTTCTAAATATGAAGAAAGTATTACCAAAGTATTTATCGGGTTTCGAATACAACCCAATAAATACTTTGAGACTTATTTACCATAACCGCAACGATAACAACCAAAATATATGAGATTTATATAAATATATAATTTGGATTAATAAATGTTATTCTAAACTGAAAATCATTTAGCTTGACTTATTCAAGCAAAAAGTGACATAACTTTATCATCTATCACTGCTCGTACTTTTCAACTTTGCAAATCCTTTTTCATACTTCGAATAATTTCAGACATTTTTTATTATCTGTATGACTTTTTGTTGTATACAAGAATAACGAAAAACTCGTAAGTACTCGTAATGTAACATATCAGTACTTTCGAACAAGATTACTTTCAAACAGTAGTCGGTTCTGCAGAAATTGATACTGAAGAGGTCGATGTTGAGGGCGGCGTTGATGATGATGTTGAAGATGATGTTGAGGACGATGTTGAGGACGATGTTGATGATGGTGTTGAGGACGATGTTGAGGTCGATGTTGATGATGGTGTTGAGGAAGATGTTGAGGACGATGTTGAGGAGGGTGTTGAGGTCTGAGTAGTTGAATTTGAGTTGAATACATCACTGCATGCTGTAGCGCAATAAAATTGAGTTTTCAAGAAAAATAATCCAAATCTGTTTCCACATCTTTGAGCACAGATTTCTCTATGTACAGCATTGATGGTCTCTTGCGAAACGCCCTGTTTTCTCAAATGCATTTCCTGCCAGTTTCCAAGGAAAAACGCCTGAAACATCATAGATTATATGTTAATTACTAAATAAAATGACTTGATGAGGTATAGGAAAGTCAACAGATTTTACATTCAGAGACGCATCCCTAATAATAAGAAAAAAATTCTATAACTTTTGCAAAACGATATAGTCACACTATGATGAGAGGTTTGGTTTCTTAGTAACCTCTGAAAATATATAGGAAAAAAAAGTATTTCAAGGGTTTCAATTCTTACCTGAGATACGCCAAAAACCAAGAAGAGGATGGCAAGTGACAACTTGAAATTGAACATACCCATAGTCAGACCGTTTGACAACACAAATTTTTAATAAAAAATATTAAAGTGGAAATATGTTTTGAATTTTGTGAATGATTAAACACTACATTGGCTGCATGGTTATATACGTCGTTCGAATGTCTTCGGATACACATGTTTCATTGTCATTATCATTGACGTCCGTACTTTTTTTTTATGTGCTTGGAAGTATTGTTTCTGATAAATACTGTAAACAGCCACTAGACAAACTGGCTGACGGGACATAATTCCAACAATTGTTGATCTACTATTATAACAAATGACAAGTGTATCATTTGCAATGCAGTTGGAGGAAACAAATTACACTTAAGATGGAGTGTGACAAACAGTTTAATGTGAACATTTCGGATATACACCAGTGAGTAATTAAAATTAAAAATTTCAAGGAAGAAAAAACTTAAGAATTTGATAATTTTCAAAAAATATTAAATATGAAAAATATACCAAATAAGCCCACGTACATTCCAGTAAGATAAGAAAAAAAATTTTAATGCTTGAATATGACAAAACATCTGTAAATACATAGAATTTTCGTTGCTACTGGGAGTGGATGAGAATCAAGCTTTAAGAAATAAATATATTCAACATTTATTCCTATACTTTTTACTGTTATCCATTGAAGACAAAAATATTTTAACTGAAAATGGAGATAAGCTGTACTAGAATGATAAATTGTTCAGCGTTTATAGTTTAATAAATGTCAAAATGTTATTGATAATTCCCCTTTCAAATAGGTGTTACACAAAATTGGTATCGATGATTTAAAACTGACATAAACCCAGTACTCCTCATGTATCAATAGGTTCGATGGAAGTGGATCCAAAAACTGTTTTGATAGGTTTTTAGGTGACTACTCATAATTTTCAAAACTACCTACCGTGAAATCGTAGCCGATTTTTTCTTCTATCCCATCAGTTTTTGGATCAATTAAAGAAAAAAAATATTAGTTTTTTTATTAGAACCACGATTTCACGGTAAGTAGTTTTGAAAACTCTGAATAGACACCTAAAAACTTATCCCATCTGTTTGTATAGGTTCATAGATGATCATTCATAGTTTTCAAAACTACTTACCGTGAAATTGTAGCTGATTTTTTTCCCGAGATATCACATAATTTTGAGATATCTCGAGAAAAAAATCAGCCACGATTTCACGGTAAATAGTTTTAGAAACTATGAATAGTCATCTAAAAACATATCTAAACAGTTTTTGGATCCGTTTTGATCAAACCTATCAATACATTTTTAGCATTAAAAGTTGTACAAAATATTTTTTGTGTATAGTGTTACCTTGATTTTAATAAAATACCAAAATACCAAAAAATAAAAATAAGTGTTTCAAAAATTGATAAATAGTTTTAAGAAATTTTTAAAACTCTAAATAACTTTGATAAACACTTTCTTAAATTTAAAGAACACTAATGACGGAAAATATGTTATTTGTTTAACAAATTAAGTCGGAGATAACTCTAAGCGTAATTTTTTAAAGAATGATCTCATAACTATGCAAAGAAATTATCAGCATTAACGTAATCGTCATGAATTTTATAATTCTCGAAAGTGTTTTAAAAATGAAATGTGCATCCTTTCAAATAGCATTTCTTCATTTTCGTACAGATACCTTAAACAAAACCGAACACGCTTTTAAATCTTTTCTGATATTATTGAGCGTTGCTAGGGGTTTTCATTGTTTTTTGCTTGGAGTTGTAATTGATATTTTTTTAGCTGTTATTGACCGTCGCTAAGGCTTGTCATTGTATAATGTATATAAGTTATTCCAAATCAACTTCAGGATTCGACACAGGTGAACTTTGCATTTCAAAGTTGTTAATTATAATATATTTCTCAGACGTGATGTTTAAGAAAGTTATTTGAAGCATAATGAGGGTGCTGGTAACAAATAATATCCAGCAGTTGCTTTTTAAACACCGATCTTATATTCAAGTTAGACATGGATGACTTGACGTATTTTACATTTATCAAATACATTCATTTAAATGGTTTCTTTTCAATAATTTTCATATAATATGCTCTAAAGATATATTCACAAGATTTATGGAACGTATAAATTTAATATGATAGTGCTAAACAGAACCAAATTCATAAAGTGCGCTGCTCTAAATTTGTATAAAAAAGTAAGACCTCAACACATTTTTTGTGCAAATTTGATAGAAGCATTCATATTTTACGTTTTTAAGTACTAGATTCTAAAGAAATACACCTACATCTATTCTCTTGGAAAAAAGTGTAAATTCTATAGAGGAGGACATAGTTGAGAGTGGACGTAGTTGAATTTTCGCTATATTTTAAAAATAATCTTTCTGTTATCAAAGGATCTCAATTATCTTACGAGAAATACTGAATTTGGTCAAGGCTAGGAGTGTCAAAAAATTAATAATTATTAAAATAATAATTGCTAAAGAATAAACCTAGGCAGACATAGTTGAAGTTTACAAGTCACAAAACACGTTTATGCATTTTTCGAAGAATTTTCTTACAATAATTGCTTCCAAAATCGTTCAACGACTTCAGGAATCGTTTCTAAGCACTTTTCAACGACAATTTAGCTTAAAATAACAAATAATCTAGCATTTCTTATCCAAATATACGTAAAAAACTGCCGTGGACGTAGATGATGCGACTTTCAGTGACAATGATAAATAAATCTGTGCAGAATTATTTAAAGAATCTAAATTAATAAAAACAATTTTTCAAAAGTCCTGAATAGTTTTTTAAGTCAATTAGCCGAAAAATTTGAGTATAACAGTGGAACGTCTAGGAAAACTAATTCAAGTCTTTAAGGTAGACCAGGGGGCAAAGCACTTTATTGATGCACAATATTCTCAAATTAAATAAATCTCAATAAAAATCACTTCTAGTCTAAATTTTTTCATGATTCCTGTAGTTTAGGACACCCTTTTACTTAAAAAAAAAAATATAACATAATATTTCAAGCATCAAGGCTACGAGATTAGCTGGGGACAAGAATTCCGAAGTTAATGTGAAATGACCCATATGTTGCTTTGGGTTGCTGTTAACATTTTATAGGGCTTTATATTGACCGTTAATAAAGAGTTGTAACTTAACATTATTGATGATCGTTATTAACCATTGCTAAAGGCTGTTATTGCCCTTCTCTAAGGCTTATCATTATCTGTTATTTCTCGTTGTTTTAAACAGTTGTTGGAGGCAGCTTTTGTCTGTCACTTTGATGATTATGGGCAATTGAAAATGAGTTGTCACTGACCTTTGCTATGGGTTGTAATTGCCTATTATTTGTGGCTGTTTGAGACAGTTGAAAGTTGTTTTTGTCTTTTATTTTAGTGGTTATGCATCGTTAAAAATTGTTTGTCATTAGCTGTTGCTAGGGGTTGCAATTGTTTGCTATTTGTGGTTGTTGTAGACAGTTGAAGGTTGTCTTTGTCTTTTATTTTGGAGGTTATGGGCCGTTGAAAATTGATTGTGATTGATTGTAGCTAGAGGTTGTTATATTGTCAATTTGCTAGAACCTATCATTATGTATTCATTGGGATTTTTATTGACTGTTGTTAGAGGTTGTCCTTATCTGTTACATAGGTTAGCTACAGTCAATTGAAAATGAGTTGTCACTGACCTTTGCTAGTGGTTGTCATTGTCTGTTATTTGCGTTTGTAGTAGACAGAGGTTGTTTTTGTCTCTTATTTTGGTGGTTATGGACAATTAAAAATAAGCTGTCACTGATCTTAGCTAGAGGTTGTCATTGTCTCTTATTTGTGGTTGTAGTAGACAGAGATTGTTTTTGTTTATTACTTTGGTGGTTATTTATTCTTGAAAATGGGCTGCCATTGACTGTTGCTAGGGGCTGCTATTTTGTCCGTTGCTGGAACTTATCATTACGTATTCACTGGGGTTGTTGTTGATTTTTGTTAAAGGTTGTTATTACCTGTTACATAGGCTAGTTACGGACAGTTGAAAATGGGTTGTCACTGACCTTTGCTAGGAGTTGTTATTGTCTGTCATTTGTGGTTGTAGTAGGCAATTAAAGGTTGTTTCCATATATTACTTTGGTGGTTAGGGACAACTGAAAATGGGTTGTTACTGACCTTTGCTAAGAGTTGTTCTATTGCGACTTGGTGTTGTTAATAACCTACAAGATTCGTGATCAATCGTAGATAAGGGTTGTTATTGACCTCTTCTAGGGGTTATCACAGTCTACTATTTATCGTTGCAGACAGTTGTTTGAGGCTGTTTTTGTATGTTACTTTGGTAATTACAGAAATTAAAAATGAGTTGTCACTGACCTTTGCTAGGGGTTGTAATTGGCTATTATTTATAGTTGTTGTAGTCTATTTGCTCTTACTAAAGCCTATGATTAAAGGGGCGTACAAAGGGCATCACAAAGAATTGATTAATTTTGAGGTGGAGTGTACGACCTGAACCGCTTAGAAAATCTGCTGAAATTAGATCCTTATAGATTTATTATATAAATGAAAGGCATGAGGTTATTATGAAGTGAAGTCTAAAAAGGCAAACTAAAAATTAGCATGAAAGTCGAAGGTAAAGTCTACGGTTGCGCCTGTGACCTTTCACGCAGTGCTTCACTGGCGTTATTTTGATGGCCTATCGTAAGGCGCTGAGTGGCTGGGTAGTGATAGCGGATTCCACGTGATTCTGCTACCAATGACGCCACCGGGTCGATAACAATGAGACCGACTCTGGAATATTCCCAGATTCTGTGCAAATCCATATATTCTGCGTTCTACCCATTTGCAATGATTTACGTACTTTAAGCTGTTACAGATTCCTCTTTATTTATTTTACTAATACAAATAGCTTCCATATTTCAATATTAAAATCATAATTTCGGCTTAAGTATACAGAAGCTTCACTGTATATACATTTAAAATACAGTTTTATAACTAGTTGGTAAATGTATAAAAATTTCAACTGTAAGTTAATTTACTAAAATAATCTATTATTTGAGAAATTGATTCTTGTAAGTTGCACTAAGGATTTTACCAGGGGAGAACTTGATATTGTTTTTAGGATTCGCAATTAAAAAATCGGGTTCTAAAGTGTAAGAAATTAGTTATTTGAAATAGATTTGTTCATAAGAGATAAAATATTCAAATTTCACATTTATTGATTTATTGAATTGAAAAAAAACGTAAGTGACAGGTCATGCAGGTTTCACTTCTTCCTACTGGTGATATTCTGAGAAAAAATATTAGTATCTACAGAAGGTAATGCAGATACTTAAACTCTGAGTTTATTTATCTTCTCTGCCCTCGACGATCGATGTCGTTTAAGACTCCTTCTGCACATGTGCGGGCGATAATAGATCCTTCAACTAAAGGATCACTGCACACTTTGCAGAGGAAACAATCTCGTAAGCGTTAAATTATATCTGAAATATAATGTCATATAACAAAAAAAAATAATATACATGAAGAAAGTTTAAATTTCGTAGATGAAATACTAAACACTAAGCATTATGAGATAACGAGATTAAAGTAGTAATAATCTATTCAAACATATTGTGTTTTAATTGTTTTAATTACTTAATACACATTATTATTATTTTTTTATTATTATTTTATCTATTGTAGCTAATTCTCCCCTTATGTCACTGTATCTTGTACGCAGAAGAGTATATTTTGAAAAACTAGATAATATAATAATTATTGATGGTGACCTGACATTGAACACTGATCCAGACAGTAATTTTTCAATCTTCATAAGCTATGAATAAATAATTTCTCGCTCAATTTACTAGACGATTGTTACCAGAAACTTTGCTTAGGGTCCATTTTTAATGAGGTAATTAAGATCTATTGCAAAGGAATGATTTTTTAATTGTGTAAAGGGTAGTTTTTAAACATCCTTCGCAGCAATAGGATATTTCAGGGATATCCCAAAATATCCTATTACTATACCATTGCTAAGGATTTTAGTGTAGTCTGCTGCTGTATGAATATTTTGTGGTCCATTTTGAAGAGTATGATGACTTTTTCATTTGTTTCTAACAATTTTGCTAGGATTTATTGCTGTTCACGTTGTTAGGATCTGTATAGGCAAACATTTTGTTATTATCCTTTATTATGAAGTTCTTCTGTTGTTGTTGATTTAGTTAGGGTTCAAGCTGTCAAAGCTTAAGAATGCTGTTGTTATCCTTTGATATAAGGTTTATCACTATTGGTGGCTCAGACTTTTGATAAAGTGTTTAAAGATTTTTAGGCCCATTACTAGGATTCTTGTTATCCTTTGCCGAGGATTTTGGTGCTGTCAGTTCCTATGATGTTATTTGGGATAGCTTTTATGGATTTTTTTAGAATTGATTCTACTGTTGATCTTCATTCTTGTTAGCGTCCTTCAGTAGGGATTTTGTTATTATCCTTCCCTATAGCAAAAATGTTTGGATCCATCATCAAACATTTTGTTATTTTCCTTTGTTTGGAAGTTTTGTCTGGGGTCGTTATCAGGGTATAGTCTATGCTATGGAGATCTTAGGATCATTGTCAGGGATTTCGTTAGGGCTAATTGGGTTTATCTTTGTTAAGCTTTATTGGTACAGGAAGGCTGTCAATGGTCATCTTTAAGAGTATACTTACTTCCGCTGCTTGCAATTCATTAGATTTCAATATTCGAATGATTATTAATGTATGTTCATACAAATTTTGTTAGGAACGATTGCTATACATTTTTGTAAGTCCTCATGTATCGATTTTCTTATCATCCTATGCTAGAAAGATTTATTATTATCTTTTCTTATGAAGTTTTTTCAGGGTTGTTACTAACAATGATGTTTTGGGCTGTTGTGTTATTAATGTTTCTCATTTTTCGTTGCGGAGGATGGTTTTGTGTAAGTAATTGCTGAGCATTGCGTAGTTAGATATTCCGCAGTTATAGATATTGCGCAGTTCGCTGTTAGGAAGTTTCTCATAGTTTGTTTGCTAGCCGACAAACTTGTTATGATCCATTTCTAAGAAAATGCCTGTATACTTTTTCAATGATTTACAAGGGGGTGACCCATTTTCGATAAAATTTCAAGTCTTTGAACTGAAAACCGGTTCTATGGTCTAAAGATATAGAGATGATGTACTACTTGATGCAGAAGATGGATCATATCTATTATCTCCAATCCTTTTTCTTCATAATTGTTCAACGAGACGTCATAATCTCGGTATAAGGGGTTTCCGCTTATGTAGCCTACATCCTACAAAAGCTTAGGAAAGGAATCTCTGTGCTATAGAATAGGCAGTGTTTTCTTTAGATTTGTTGATCTTTATCCTTCGGAAGAATCGGTATCCTTTAAAGGGTCACGAGGCGTATACGGCGCTTGCGTGGGTGATACGGGAAATTTTGTGTGGTGGGTAGGGAACTCCGTCGCGTCGCGTCGGTACTAAGTCGCCTCCTCGACGTTTCTCAGGGGGTTTGAAGCTTGTGTGGGAGTATGGCTGCGAGTGGCGTGGGGTGCATATCCGAAGGAGGAAGACGGAGAAGTTGGGTATAGTAGGCCGGAGGGTGAATCGGGCGTAGAATGTAGAAGTTCGTGGCGTTGGTGTGGTTGGTATGGATGGTGGAGGGTGGCGTAGCGTAGAGGCGTAGATGGATAGGACGAAGGGGGTTGAGGAGAATTTGTTGGAACGGGGAAGAGACTAGAAAGGGATAGAGCAAACCAGAGAGTCGACTCGGATATGAGGGTGTCGCGCAAGCCAGTCACGCCGAGGTTTCCATGGCAACGACAAGCGATAAATCAACCCGCAACATCCCCGAGTACCGTCAGATAAAATCCCATACACGTTTGTATGTGTTACCGACTGGTAACTGTTCCCAAAAACTTTTCACCGTCGATTTATGATCTCATTCTAGCTGTCCAGCCTCGAAGAAAGAGAGCAAGGAGGAGAAAGGAGACGCAACACAACATCTTTCTGCGTCTTATATGCTGCTGAGTTGAATCCCATTCTCAATTCTCATGGTGGGTACATTCCGCTCAACGCACCTTATTGTTCGCCCAGTTCTCGTCGAACTTTCAAGGGAAACAATTTATTGAAGGGTAAGCAACGCTCGTGCGAAACCATTAAATTCTTTGTCTGAAGGGTACTGAGATTCTATCTAGATTTGGAGAGGAAAGGAGTAGATTTATAGACAGGAAGGTTGATTTAGGAATTTTACAGGTCAGTTAGTCGAAAGCTTAGGCGACAGATTTGTGGTATATAATGTCCGTAATAAATGGGTCAAGATCCAGATCTGTATTGAATTTGATATGAAAAAAGTTACGGGTCAGCTCTGTAACAACTTGTGGTTCCACTTGATTGATGTGCACTCCAGACATAATCATTGCTAAATCATATCTCCAAACCTCAATTGATCGCAAATCACAAAAAAATTAATTAAAAAAGCGTAAAATGACGGCAGAGAATGTGCCTAAAAACCATCCTCTTTAAAGAAAGAAAGGCGCAAGCGGATAATTTTGGATCAATGTGTGGGAAATTCCATTTCAAGTCAACGCACCCTTGTTCCTCCAGTCCTCCATGTAACAGAAGGTTAGACGCAAAACCATTCATCGCCATAATGTGAATAGTTTTTTTTAATACCTACATTACTATCGGAAATTTTGGGAGCATTGATATTTTAAAAATAATTAATTAATTATAATCGCTATCAGATTGTACTACTTTATTATACTTTTTTTTTTATTTTACAATAGGCTGAACCGCAAGCAAAAAATATCTCACAATTATTCTTTTGAGTTCGAAAAGTTCAATTTGTAACATTTTCAAATAAAAGATTATTTAGTGTTCACGTTGTGCTCATTTATGTTTATAATATATTTATATTTAGTGTACACATGTATCTTCATGTAGGTTGATTTGTTTTTCATTTTTTATTTAATACTTATAATTGAAAAATTTTCAGCTTTGAAAGCTTGAATATTTTTATTTTAATGGCCGGGAAAGTATTTTCGCATACAAGGAAAAATCCGAGAATTTTTTTTAGTACATTTTAGCGGCCTCCGTAAAAAATATCCATTAAAAAAATGGGAAAAACGATTTTTTGGGGGGTTTTTCTCTTTTACGGTTAACAAAATATATGCGATTGAAATCACTTTTTACTTTTTGAATTACCAGTATATTAAGCATCTAGGGATAAAATACGCCTGCTTCATCCCGTGGTGCATACGATATTTTCTTCAACGTATGGCAGAAAATCGCGAATTGGAGTTATGTGAAGCGGGTCGGACACTGCTGTTTTTTGACCGGAAAAAAGAACTGAGAAAAAAGTCGTGACAGGAGGAAAAGCTCGTGACAGATGGAAAACAACTCGGAGGCAGCACGTCCGAGTTTTTTCCCTCTGTCAGGAGTTTTTTTGCCGGTAAGGAATTTTTTTCCCCTGTTTTTCCCTGGTCAACAAACAGCAACGTCCAGTCCTCTTCACACACTCAAAAATCCGCGGTTTTCACACTGTAAAAACTAGAGATCTCTTTTTTTACGGTATCATTTTTAACGTATCCTGTTTTTGAATAGGATATTTTCATGCTGTTGTTTTCAATGTAAAACGAATGACTCTGAGTTCCTACCAGTGGTCTCATTTTAGTACCAATCGAGACTGTTCATTTCTGAGTCTTACTTTAATACATGAAATTAGCCCTGAAATAATACTTTGTTTTTACAGTGCCCACATGTGTTAAATAAATAAATATTGGCATATAAAGTATACTGAATTATTTTTCTTGATTTTCTTTCCTCCTACTTTCTGACCTTTGACGGAAATCACGAAATGCCATTTTGCTTTCTTTATATCAAATACAGAGCAAAAACACCCCTGCGAAGTTAATCTCGCAACGCTATTGACGTCATAGAACCCCTCATGACGTAGCTACTCCAACGCGACGTGACGCATTTTGCGGCTACCTTGAAATCTGGAGTACGCAATGATTCGAGCAATTTTTGCACCCACGCAAATTCACTCTGAAACCCTTAATCACAGAATAAAGAACTAATACTTTATTTTCTCTAATTTAATGCAAAAATATTTAAAGCTGAATGACATAATTTCATAAAATATAATACATTTCAGATTCATTTATATCTCTTGGAAAAACACAATCAATTTTCGAATTAGCAATCATCCTCCCTCTCGGTTTTAATAAATAAAGTTTTCTCTATTCTTAAAACAATCTAAATGGAGAGATCTTCGAAAGTCGTAAACATTCACCTTGTTTTAAACCCTAATACTATAGTTCTTTTTAGAAGCTTTTTGTATTGGCATTAGGTTTTATGAGTATGTATCATTACATGCAGTAAATTGTATAAAATATGAATTTGGCAAACGTTTCGGCCGCGGATAGGGGCCCTCTTCAGTGCCAGATATGTACTTAATAAATTAAGAAATAAAATTAAATCTTTGGTATACACCATAAGCTGTGTACTAAATAGTGTACACCAAAGATCTAATATGATTTCTCAATTCATTAAGTACATAACTGGCACTGAAGAATGCCCCTATCCGCGGCCGAAACGTTTGCGAATTCATATTTTATACAATTTACTGCATGTGATGATACATACTCATAAGACCTCAATGCCTATACAAAAAGCTTCTTAAAACAATTTTAATACTTGGGTCAATTAAAAAAAATCTTAAAAAAAACAGTAAAGATGTCAATGAAAGTATGTCGATTTTTGAAAATGCGGAAATGAAACACGAGTTCGAATTTCAAAAATAAAGGGTACTCTTAGGACGATCTTACAGTGCGTTATAGTGAAAATTATCGCTCCACAATATTTCCATAATTTTAAGTAATTTTACGGGTTCGCTCAATTAGAATTATAACTTAGCTATATTAAATTTACCATCGTTGTAAATGTAGTGAGAAAATACAGTGGGGAAGGTTTATGTATTAGAGCTTCTTCTTCTTTTCAAATAAAAATTTTGTTCTTTTTCTAGAAGAAAAGGAGTCAGTATTTTTAAAATATGAACTATAGTTTTTCATAATTAATCAAATATCTTGCCTGAATTTTTATTTCAAAAGAGAGAGTGAAGTAACTGATTCTCAATCTAAACCAAATATAGATTCAAAACTGAATTTATATAATAAATTCAACACTATAAAGCCAGTGAAAATATTTATGTAAACATTCTACGCTTTATTTTCTAGAACGATCAAATAAACTTGAGCATTAATGACTTTTATCAAGCAGATTTCACATTTTAGATCTAGTTCGTAGTTTGTACATTGATGACGATTGACCCGGACAATATATTTATTAATCGAGAACGATAAAAAAAAAACAATTTGTTAGATTATAGTACCAGTTTCATTCTTCGACATCGCTTTATATTATGTGGGTTAATGGCGTAGCTTTACTTAATAAGTTTTTACACTTAGGCGTTCTTTGTATTTTTAAATTTAAATTAAACGAAACAAAAATGCGGAAAATGCAACCAATTTGTGATTTGTTTTTTGGATGTCGGCTCTCCGCGTTTTTCGTTTCCCGTTTTTGTTGTTTTAGGATTAATGACAGTCAATTTTCCACTTTCGTGTTATGTAAGTAATAATTATGCTTATTTTCCACGTTTCAATCAAGTCTTTTTGAATCATTTATAGGTAGGTATTGTATAATAATTGCTGTATGCGAAAAAAGAGAAAATATATTTATAAGAGCTTTCGACAATCAAAAAGTGAAGATAAACGATTAAGGAGCTTTATTTGTGAGAGATATTTGTAAACGTCAAAATTAAAATATGATTATTTAGTCGATGAATTAAAGTGCAGAATACACATATAAGACTGATTGGGAATAAGGACCCTGATGTGTGAAATGAGAGAAAGAAGGTTTTTTAGGTTTAAAGCGTTTCGATATGTATTTCAATAAACTTAACTGTTTCAGTAGAGCTGCAGATTTATACTTCATATTTTGTATTTTTCTTTGGGAATTTTATATCCTACAAAAAAAATCTGCGAAATATTGGTCTAATCCCTTGCATTACTGAGAAATTTTCTCACCATAATAAGCTCCTTTATATAAATAAGAATATAAATTTATCTATATTTCCAATAAAGTGATATTTACTGTTAGTTATATTTACTGTTAATTCACTTAATCGCAAAATTACGATTTTTATTTTTGAATTCTTACAGATTAAGCCAGAATAACTTATCGTACTCGTAAATGAAAAAAAGCAGATATTCAAAGAATAATTATATTAATATAATATAATATATAAATTATATCAAATATCTGTCCGAGGGTACCCAACACGAAATGGCCAGGGCTACCCGATTGAGATAAGTTACAAAAAAACTACCACGAATAAGAAAATACGTGAAATTATTAAGCAAAAATTATAGGTCACATAGTTCGAGAGTAAATTCATGTATCTCAATCAAAACCAATCCAACGTTTTTTTTTGTAGTTTTTCAAATATTTGATAATAAGGTTGGTATATATTTCATAAAATGCAATTATTTTCTACAGACAAAATATTTAGATTGGATTTTCTTTTAAGGTGCTGAGAGATATGAGTCCATATTTTTGAAATTACGCTTTGGTACAATGTTGAAAGATAATAATGTTGAATTATCATCGCAAAAAGTACAGTTTGTTCAAAATCATGAGTGGCCGGGGCTACCAATAACCGGGGCTACCCGAGTTTCCCCCATATCAATTCTAAATTGTAACAACAAAAATTTACTTTGTACAAAATTACAAATAATTTTTTATATTAGACATGTATTACATACATACATTATTAAAAATATATTTTTTTATTGCACTCAGGGATCCAAATGAAAGTGTTTCATTATAATTAAGACCTCTAATTCGGCTCTTATTCTCTCCTCACTACGTTTTCAAACTCCAAACGCAGAACAAGGCATCGTATGTCATATTATTCATATTGGGGGCAATCCATAAATTATGAAACACATTCTTTGTCAATTTTTTACCC
>JAUMHM010000085.1:15830589-15842044 GCA_032362435.1 Melikaiella ostensackeni | reverse complement strand
TTATTTTGTTGCTCTAGAAAACGAGGCTTCGGAGATGACCAGGCTTCGAAGGTGACCAAGTGCATACATTTTCTAATATTATAAGCAACGCGATTAAGTCAAACAATTTCCCTGTAACATTTTTTAATATACAAACACTTTTTGTGATGTATTATTGTCATTGTATTCAAAATTATTTTGTTGTTCTTTAAAAAACGAGGCTTCGGAGATGACCAAGTGCCTACGTTTTCTAATGTTATAAACAACGTGATTACGTTAAACAATTTTTTTGTAACATCTTTCAATATCCAAACGTTTTTATATGATGTATCATTGTCATAGCATTCAAAATTATTTTGTTGCTCTAGAAAACGAGGCTTCGGAGATGACCAGGCTTCGAAGGTGACCAAGTGCATACATTTTCTAATGTTATAAACAACTCGATTAAGTTAAACAATTTTCTTGTAACATATTTCAATATACAAACACTTTTTCATGATATATTATTGTCATGGTATTTAAAATTATTTTGTTGTTCCCTAGAAAACGAGACTGCGGAGATGACCAAGTGCATACATTTTCTAATATTATAAGCAACGCGATAAGTCAAACAATTTTCCTGTAACATTTTTTAATATACGAAATTAATGCAATGTTATTCCATTTTGAGGAAAACCAGAAGAAAAAGTTCTAGCGCTTTTATTGTTAAGAAGGGTTTGTGCTGGAAAATTAATACGTACCTACGAGTTCAGATAAAATATTCTAGTTTCAATGCATACCACTTAAAAATTGAAAAATGAAGGACATTCTAATGAAAAAAAAAACGTAGCGAATGCTAGAAATCATGTTAGAGACATGGAAAAGGCTTCGGAGATGACTTATTCGAAGCTCCCACATACATTCAACTTATAGGAACCGGTTACAAATTTTTTTTTTGTTATTGCGTATGTGCAAAATTACCACTACACAAATTTCCAGTAATTGAAAATGGATAGCGTCTAAAAAATGAACGGAACGTCGAAAAGGTCCCTTTTTGTCTCATATAGGACATTTAAAATACCAGTCATTATTTTAGAGTGTCCCTCACGAAATTCCGTTGTTCAATCTACCTTTAAGTTGCAATTTTATGACAAATTTGAGATTAAAAGTCAACTTCAACCCTAGAATTTTTCTGCAAATTATGAAACTCGCATGAAATATTACCTACTTCTTTGACATCAATTTTTGGTATAGGGACGTTCACAAACTACGTCACAATATTTTAAGAACTTTTTCCACCCCTCCCCTTCTTCGTCACAAATCATCACACAATGCTTGAACCCCACCCGATGACGTCAAGAATACGAACCCTCCCTCCCCCTTCAGGTAAAATTTTTGTCTTAGATTTTATTTGATATACGCCTAACATAAAACACACAAAAATAGAGGAATAAATTCTTTTTAAAAAATCATGTATTATACATTATGTACCATATGGAGTCCAATAAGAAACGCTGAAGATTTCAAGACGAAATATACTGAATTTTCAATATAATAGTTGGATTTTCAACCAAAGAAAGATTAATTTTCTACCAAAAGAGATGAATTTTTAGCCAAGGAAGATGATTTTTTAACCAAATAATTGAATTTTGAATAAACAAGAAAATTAATTTTAGACCAAGGAGTTGTATTTACGACCAAATAGTTAAACTTTTAAACAAAAGAGAGGAATTCGCGACAAAATAGTTGAATTTCCAACCTACAGTGATGAATTTTCAAACAAAGAAGATTAAACTTTAATCATGAACAGTTGAGTTCTTAATCATATAGTTGAATCTTCCAGTCAAAAAGACGAATTTTTTAGAAGGCAGTTGAATTTTTAGTCCAACAAGACGTATTTTCATGAAAAAAGGAAGTATTTTCTACTCAAAAAGATGTTCAACAAAACAGTCAAATTTTCGACCAATAAAGATGACTTTTTAACAAAATAGTTGAATTTTTAACATAATAATTGAATTTTCAATAAAACAGTGGAATTCTAACTAAAATGATGAATTATCAACAAAAAAAATAAATTCTAAACAAAGAAGTTCAACCACGTAGTCGAATTTTTAATAAAATTAAAATAACTTTCGAGAAAAAATATAATTGTTTATGTTTCAAACTACGAAAAGATTTCAATTTTAAATAAAAAACAGTTGAATTTAAGCAAAAAATATGAATTTTCAAGAAAGTAGTTGAACCCACGAATAAAACAGGTTAATTTGTGACTAAACAGTTGCATTTTAAAGCCGAAAATATGAATTTTCAAGCAAAGAGATGTATCTTCAACTAATGAGATAAATTTTTAACAAAGCAGCTTATTTTTCAACCAAGTAGTTAAATTTTCAATCTAGAAGATTAATTTTCTATGAAAAAAGACGAATTTACAACAAAATACATCAATTTTCAACCAAATAGTTGAATTTTCATCTAGAAACGATCAATTCTTAACCAAAAATAAAATATTGTCACGATTAAAAGAAAAACTATGCATTGTAATAAAAAATAGTCTAGAGAATATTTGTAGATCCTTTTGAGGTGAACAATCCAATCGGATAATTTTTCCGAAAGTTATCGCCTTCACAGACGACGAAAACGACAGCCAAACATCGAAATGAAATTAATTAATAAATAATAATCAATTATTAGTTGAATCTTCAACCAAATAGTAGAATTTTTTATCAAAAGAGATGTATTCTGAACCAAAAATATAATACATTCAACTCTCCATTCAACGCCAGTCTGGGGTGTGGCCTGCGATGACTGTGAGGTTCTTCCAAGAATTCTTATGATGTAAACAGTCAGGGCCGTATGAACCATTTCCACTAGGAAGACATAATATTTATTAACTGTATTTTGTACAAAAGTAGATTTTTGTTATCATAAAGGATGAACCTTTTTTAATAATGAAAAATAATTAATGAAAAGATAATTTTCTGCGTGTATTTAAAAATAAATGCGAAATATGCACGCGAGTGTTTTAACTGTCCGCTTTGTGACTACGGAGCTGCTGAACTTCGCTGAACTCACAGCGCGTCTCTCTCGGCGCCTTGGACCCCCTCATCCTTGAATGCAGCCGGCGAAAATTCTAAGAAGGCGGTATATCGAGAACCGTAAAATCGAGATTTAAGTGTAGTAGACTTTTCACTTGAAAAGAATTAACTTTCAACGAAAAATAGTTGGATTTTCTTATTGGGTTCTAATAATTCAGTTCGCATTTAAGCGAAAAAACGAATTTCGCTTTTATTTTTAAATACTCGCAGAAAATAGGATGAAATTCATAAAAATTCAAAAGAATTTAAAGAATTCAGGATGAATGAATAAGACTTCAGAGTGAATTCCAAATGAATTGAAATAAATTGAAAAATTCAAAATATTCCATTCATTTCAGCAAAATTAGAGTAAATTTAAAAGAATTGAAGAAAATTCGATGAAATTCGTACGAATTCAAGTTTAATATAAGAGAATTCAGGGCGAGCTAAAAATAAATCAAGTGAATGAAACCAGTTTTTTAAAATTCAAAAAAATTATATTGAATTCAGATAAATGGGAGTAAATAGAACTAGCAAATTTCGAGGAATTTAAGAAGAATGAGAAGAATTCGATGAAGTTCATAGAAATTCAAGGCTAAGTTTTAAAAAATTCAAGTGAAGTGAAAACAATATGAAAATATTAAAAAAATTAATTGAATTAAGTAAATTTAGAGTGAATTCAGAAGAGTTTAGGGGAATTCAAAAGAATTTGATGAAAAGCCTAAGAATCAAAGGTGAGTTTAAAAGGCTTCAAGGTGAATTAAAAAGGACTAAGGAACACATTTTTAAAATCCATTTCATTCAGCAGAATTGAGCGAATTCGGAAAAATTTAAGTAAATTTAAAAGAATTCAAGGAAAAATTCCAAAAAATTTAAAAGAATTTAAAAGAATTAAAAAAATTCGCGATAAATTAATGAGAATTCAGGGCGAATTCCAAATGAATTTGAATTAATTGAAAATATTCAACAAATCCGAAATATTCCATTCATTTTAGTAAAATTAGAGTGAATTTAGAAGAATTCAAATGCATTCAATGAAATTCATACGAATTCGAGGTTGATATAAATGAATTCAAGGCGAATGAAAAATGTATCAAATGAATGGAACAAATTTTGTAAAATCCAAAAAAATTACATTGAATTTAGTTAAATGGGCGTGAATATAATTAGCGAATTTTAAGGAATTTAAGGGAAATGAGAAGAATTCAATAAAGTTCATTAAAATTCAAGAAGAAGTTTTAAAAAGTTCAAGTGAACTGAAAAGAATTTAAAAATAATGAAAAATTAATTGAAGTAATGAAATTTAGAGTAGATTTAGGAGAGTTTAAGAGAATTCAAAAGAATTTGATGAAATGCTTAAGAATTCAAGATGAGTTTAAAAGACTTCACAGTAAGTTCAAAAAAACAATTAATTCTAAGAATTCATTTAATTCAGTAGAATTGAGCGAATTTCAAACCTCTTTAAGTAAATTCAAAAGAATTCAGGGAGAGTTTAAAGAAAAAAAATAATTGAAAATGATTTAAATTAATTTAAAATAATTGAAAGAATTGAGGATAAATCAATGAGAATTCAGAATAAACACTAAATTAATTAAAATAAATTGAAAAAATTCAAAACATTCCATTTATTTCCAGAGAATGCGGTGAAATCCATAAGAATTCAAGGTCAATACAAAAGAATTTAGTGCGAATTAAAATTAATTCAAAAAAATGCCAAAGAATTCAAAAGAGTTAACAAAAATTCAAGGTAAGTTAATAAGAATTCAGGATGGATTCAAATGGATTGAAGAAAAAATCAAAAAATGCAAGATATTCCATTGAATTCAGTAAAATGAGAGTAAATTTAAAAGAATTCAAGAAAATCCGATGAAATTCATAAGACTTAAAAAATAATTGAACAAAATTCAAGAGACTCTGATTTCAAGATTCAAGAATCAAGAGATTCTGATTTATCTTTGGGTTCTTTGTTTTAATTTATAGAAAGAAAAGTGACTAAAGTGATCCTTTGATTTTAAAAAGTAACTATAGTGATTTTATCTTTAAAAAGTTACTAAAAAGTGATTTGAGAAAAAAAGTGACTAAAAGTGGTTTAAGTGACTGTGTGGCAGTCCTGGAAATTAACCTTAGGATTTGTGGGTTTGGTTTAGACAACAAAACAAGTTGATTGCTATAGAAGCCCTTTTTCTCATTTTCCCAATAAAATTTTAGTTCTTTCAGCAAACCTTTTGTTGAATTAACAAAATTTTTATTGGTGCAACAAAAGATTTGTTGAAGGATCCAAATTTTTGTTGTTGGGACCAAACATTTTTCTCAGTGTTAAATGCATCTTAATGGAAAATTTCAAGCAGGATACGTATTGTGCCCTTTCTCTGCCGAGACAACTCTGAGAATCTTTAACCTTCTTCAGCTAATCCGAAGAAGATCTTCGGTTTCCCTTCGATTCGAACGACATTTCATCACATGCCTCGTTTAATGGAACGTACAGAAGCTATTTTAAGCTTATGTGTCATGCATTCTAGTTGCGTATAAATATCCAGTATCGTCCGTATGTATAGATACGGAG
The DNA here is from genome assembly GCA_032362435.1 of Melikaiella ostensackeni. Lineage (NCBI taxonomy): Eukaryota > Metazoa > Arthropoda > Insecta > Hymenoptera > Cynipidae > Melikaiella > Melikaiella ostensackeni. The sequence goes on along the minus strand of JAUMHM010000085.1, from coordinate 15,836,449 downwards.
ACTAACTTCAGTATGCGCCATATAGTTAGCAAGAGTCTCGAATATATTCTCATATGAAGCTATAGTCTCTTTATTCTTAAGAAAATTTCTCGATTTAACATCATCAAACCATTCATTTAATTGTATTTCAAACAGATCTATCTGCATTATCTTCTGATCTAAATTTATTTCATTAAAGTGAATTAGCTGTGACCACTAATCAAATTAGCCGTTTCGTAGTTGCTCTAACTATGGTTTTTAGTGATTACCTAGGTGGACACTTACTACTGTCCAAGTACTCAAAAACCACATGATGGTAACTATGTTCTCTATCTTGGACACTACTGGTCAACAACCGGTACTACGCCAGTACCAGTGGTATTTCAGTACTGCGTCAGTTTATGTCTCGAGATCAACACCTTCTTCGTCTAAGAGAGCCATTTTTAGAAATTTCTTAAAGGTCGAAATAAAATCAATTTTCTTATGAAAATTTTTTGTGTACTGATAAGAACACCCAAAAACTTCACAATTCAAAAATAGACTTTGAGACTACCTGCTTTTTGGGCTCATTAGAGACAAATGTATAATGAATGTACACAACAGGAAGAGATTTGTCCATGTATATATTGAACATCTAGGAGGACATAACTCAGCCTTGCCTAACGCCCGGCTTAATCAAACCAATCGCTCACTTGTCCATTTACTCTTACACTCGCTTTTCTACCATTATATATTGCTTTCATTGCTTTTAGACACTTACTATTCACTCCGTACTCTTTCAGGACTTCCCAAAGTTTATTCCTATCCACCTGATCGAAAGCTTTTCGCAGATCAACAAATGCACAGTAAACTTTTTTGTTTGCTCTCGAACTTTTTTCTGTAATGACCTGTCTCAAGCTAAATATCTGATCCGCACATAATCTCCCTGACATAAATCCACATTTGACTTCCCAGACCCTTTCTCTTGTTGTTCCCATGACCTCACCAATAATTATTTTGGTAAATATTTTGCCCACGCTACCTATAATTAGTACAGTCACCTTTACCACACTTTCCCTTGTGGAGTGGAACGATAATCGCCTTTCTCCAATCAATTGGAAGTTCACCGTTCTCAGTCAACATGATCATAAATTCGCTCAGCCTCACAAACGAAATTCCGCCACCGCTCTTAAGCATTTTAGCGGTGATAACATCCACACCACCAGCCTAACCATTCCTTAGTTTCTTAATTGCGGACATAATGCAGCGGATACCGATTCTTCTGTCGCCACCTACAATGGGATTATCTGACGTAACCTCTTCTGTGTCACAAGTGTTATGCTCCATAGCTTGACCTCCATACAATTTCTTTAAAAAAGTCACACATGCAGTCTTTCACTTTGTCCGTATCCCATACCATTTCACCAACAGCATTTTCAATTCCGACTAACCCAGTGCTAGAACATCCTCTCCTAATCTTCTTCCTTATCTTTCGATTTAAATTCATTTCATTAAAATAAATTGGTTGTACCAAGTAATCAAATTAGCAGTGCCGTAGTTGATCTAACCAACTATTTTTTTCAGTGATTGTCCAGGTTGAAACTTACTACTCTTGGTGTACTGGAAAACCCCATGATGATAACTGTGTTCTCTGCCTGGGACACTACTGGTCAACAACTGGTACCAGGCTAGTACCAGTTGTATTTTAGTGTTGCGTCAATTTTTGACCAGTATTACGCCACTAAAGAACATAGTTATTATTGTAGGGATTATGTCAGTACTGGGTACTATTACAATTTCTACCTTATCTGTAATTTTACAAGTGTCTTTGAACAAAACCGACTGATTTGCTGCTGTCCCAGTATTGGGAAAACCCCTTATGATAACTTTGTTCTCTACTGGTCAACAACTGGTACCAGGCCAGTACCAGTTGTATTTTAGTTCAGCGTCAGTTTTTGACCAGTAGTGGACCACTACAGAACATATTTAGCATTATAGGTATTTCATCAGTACTGGGTACTATTACAATTTCCAACTTGTCTGCAATTTCACAAGTGTCTTTGAACAGAACCGACTGATTTACTACTGTTCCAGTACTAGAAACACCCCTATTGATAACTATGTTCTTTACTGTCCATCAACTGATGTCAAACCAGTACAAGTTGTATTACAGTGTTGCGACAGTTTTTGACCAGTAGTAAGCTACAATAAAACATATTTATCATTATAGGGGCTTTGTCAGTACTGGGTGCTATTACAATTTCCACCTTGTCTGCAATTTCACAAGTGTCTTTGAACAGAACCGACTGATTTACTACTGTTCCAGTACGAGAAACACCCCTAATGATAACTATGTTCTCTACTGGCCAACAACTGGTACTAAGCCAGTACCAATTGTATTGCTTCCTCATAGCGGAAGCTTTGTAATGGTGACATTTTCCAAAAATTTTAAATTCGTATAATTAAACGTTCCTTAATTACAAAATGTCTAATACAATGTTCTGATCAATTGCCGGATGTGTGTGTGGATGTGTGCGTGGATGTCACACTTTTTTGTGGACACGATAAGTTGAAGACGGTTGCAGATAACTTGATAAAATTCGATGGGCTTATTTCGACTACTAACATCTGAAAACTGACTAAGGGATTTCTAAAAATATTCATTAAATTTTTTTTGGCACTTTATAATATATTAAAAATCGGTTTTTTATAGTAAAACTTTTTTCATTAACATAATTCAAAGTTGGTGCAAGAACATTAAAGATTCCTTGGTTCAAAACGAATCAATTGACCTCTAATATCAATACATTTTGTAAAAGAGTAAGGAAGTTATGGTCATTTGTAGTATTTGGAAAATGTTTTTTACAGTAAAATTTGTTTCAGACACATAATTCACAGTTGATGCAAGAACGTAAAAAATTCCTCGGTTCGAGACGAATCGATTGACTTTAATATTAATAAATTTCATTAAAGAGTTAGGAAGTTATGGTCATCTATAGTATTTGGAAAATAGGTTTTTTATAGTAAAATTTGTTTCAAGCACATAATTCAAAGTTGATGCAAAAAATTACAAAAAACCATGGTTCGAGGCGAATCGATGGACCTGTAATATTACCACATTTTGTTAAAGAGTGAGGGAGTTATGTCATTCATAGTATTTGGAAAATGAGTTTTTTATAGTGAAATTGGTTTCAGACACATAATTCAAAGTTGATGCAAGAACATAAAAAATTTCTTGGTTCGAGACGAGTCAATTAACCCATAACATTATTATATTTCATTAAAGTGTGAGGTAGTTATGGTCATTTATATTATTTGAAAAATCGATTTTTATAGTAACATTTGTATCAGAAACATAATTCAAAGTTGATACAAGAACATAAATATTCATTGGTTCGAGACGAATTGATTGACCTATAATATTGATACATTTTATTCAAGAGTAAGAGTGTTATGGTTCTCGCTGTAGTAATGTACCATATAGTAATATAATAATGCTTCCTCTATAAGGAAGCAAATGCATTTGCTACCAGGAAGCAAAGTTCCCATGAAATGAGCACCATACAATTATAAATAAAAACAAAGTGGACACACTCGAGATCGAATTCACACTAGTTTTTGTTTTGCATTAGTTTTTTACCAGTAGTAGGCCACTACAGAACATATTTATCAGCATAGGGATTTTGTTTGTAGTGGGCACCATTACAATTACCGCCTTGACTGCAATTTTACAAGTGTCTCTTAACAAAAACCGGCTGATTTACTACTGTCTCAGGACTGGAAAAACCCCTGATGATAACTATGTTCTTTACTGGCCATCAACTAATGCCAAACCAGCACCAGTTGTATTTTAATGTTGCATCAGTTTTTGACCAGTAGTAAGTTACTACAGAATATATTTATCATTATAGGGATTTTGTCACTACTGGGTACTATTACAATTTCCACCTTCACTGCAATGTTATAAATGTCTTTGAACAAAACCGATTGATTTACTACTGTCCCAGTACTAGAAAGCCCCCTCATGATAACTGTATTCTCTACTGGCCAACACCTGGTACCAAGCCAGTAACAATTGAATTTTAATTAATGCATTAGTTTTCGACCAGTAATGGTCCACTATAGAACACATTTATCATAAGAGACATTTTATCATTACTGGGTACTATTACAATATCCACCTTGACTACAATTTTACAAGTGTCTTTGAGCAAAAGCCGACTTACTTACTACTGTCCCAGTACAGAAAAAACCCCTAGTGATAACTGTTCTTCACTGGTCATCAACTGGTACCAAGCCAGTACCAGTAGTATTTTAGTGTTAAATTAGTTTTTGGCTAGCAGTAGGCCACTACAGAACATATTTACCATAATAGGGATTTCGTCAGTACTAGGTGCTATTACAATTTCCACTTTGTCTGCAATTTTACAAGTGTCTTTGAACAATTCTGACTGATTAACTGCTGTCCTAGTGCTGAAAAAACCCCTATTGATAATTATGTTTTCTACTGGCCAGCAACTGGTACCATGCCAGTACCAGTTGTATTTTAGTGTTGAATTAGTTTTTGACCAGTAGTAGGCCGTTACAGAACGTATTTATCATTACAGGGATTTCATGATTACTGGGTTCTAATGCAATTTCCTTCTTGACAGCAATCTTACAAGTGACTTTGAACAATACCGACTGATTTACTACTGTCCAAGTACTAGAAAAACCCCTTGTGATATCTGTGTCCTCTACCGGCCAGCAATTGGTACCAAGCTATTACCAGTTGCATTTTAGTGTTGCATCATTTTTTGTCCACTACAGAACACATTTATCGTTATAGAGATCTTATCAGTTCTGGGTGCCTTTACAATTTTCACCTTTTCTGCAATTTTACAATTGTCTAAACAAAACCGACTCATTGAAGATCAATATAAAAAATATCAATGTCACATCGACATTTCGGTCACTTTCCAATCACTTGAACAAAGTTGAGTTGGTGCAACAGCCTCTCTTTTTTTCATCAGTCGAAATCTGTTCGTCCTTACCGCGAACGTCAGAGGTGGATATATGCACTGAACAACCTTGATGACTTACAGGACTTGAGGCCAAAGAAACTAGTACATTTTTTTATAGGTATAACAAAAGATAATATGTATGAATAACCGAACGACTTCGTGCATCAGTATGCCAGTGACTGTTGGCCCAGGTCAAATTGACTTGAGCGTCTCCATGGCAACATCTACTCAGACTTCCGGCTGGTCGATATCCTACCAACTTGTATTTTGCAGCGAGACCTCACCTCGAACCTTCTTCTCTCTCATCCACACACACTGCCGGATTTTCTCTCCGCAATCCACCCTCAGCCGATAATCTCACACACCTTCGCCTCCAGGATATACGACTGTAAGTCAAAACTTTCTTATAGCCTTGTGCTTGAGTGCTGAGAGACGACAATCATGGTGAAAAATTTCATGCCCAATCAGACAAATTGCGAGGTTGGTAAATGACAGACTGCTTCTTTGCTTATCAACATCTTCAGGTGCCGGAAAATTGGTCATTTGTCATTTGAAGGGCATTAAGAGAGCGCTGACTGATGTTGCCTATAAGATCAAGTGATATTCCGTATGTCCGGTTAGACAGATGTCATTTGAAGGACATTAAGAGAGCGCTGACTGATGTTGCCTACAAGATCAAGTGATATTCCGTATGTCCGGTTGGACAGATAGCACTGTTTAAGGCTTTTCGTTCGATCACTGAAGTTAAGCAGCGCTTGGTGCGGTTACACTCGGATGGGAGTCTCGTAACGTATGGAGTGTTATCTGTCAGGTTTGAAGCTACCTTAAGGGCATTCCGGAGACCCTCCCCTCTGCGTCGCACATATGGAAAAACGCGCAGTCGTTTTTCGTATCTTTAT
>JAUMHM010000085.1:15786552-15798825 GCA_032362435.1 Melikaiella ostensackeni | reverse complement strand
AAATTATGACACAAAACTAAAGCCATTATATCCAATCAATGATTCCATCTCAAATTCTGTTGTATCTAGCAAAATCTCTTTTTGAATTACTAGCTTTGCTTCCTTTCCTCTTTGCATTTGTCAATGTTGAAAAAACACAAAAACACAATCTTTAATTTTTTTATTTTATAAGATTATTGTTTTTTGACTCTTTTTTATATGCTAGGAAAACGTTTACAAAAAACCTATGCTTCATAATAATAAATTTGTATCCGGAATACAGAGACCGAAACGAAGAGTCTTGTCTCTCTTTTAAAATTTCTTAAAGATCGAAATAAAATCTACCTTCTTACGAAAATTTTGAAAAAAAAATTCAAATGAAAAATAAAATAGAATTAAGAGCAATGTGATTTTATTGGAAGATTGTTTAAAAGTATTATAGAATTTTTAGTCAATTAATAATAACTTAGATTGGATGCAATACAAAAATAATTATTGATAGAATGCAAGATTCGTAGGTTTTTCCAAGAAAGATATTTAATGTTAACAAGATAATATGTGATAAGAAATTCCCATAGAAGAGTAACTTCTATTTGATACTAAATTTTTTTTTGTTTCAATAAGAAAATGTAAAGAGTTATCAGACAACATTTGATAAGAAATTTTTTTTTCAGGTATTTTTTGAAATTTTTCATTATTAATTACTTTAGTTTTCCTGTGAATTACCCCTGATAAGGGAGCCTAAATTGGCTTCGAAATATGTTGGTCCCCAGTAGTATGAAAATGATGGAAAAAAGAAACAGTTTTTTATTTTAGAATAATAAAAAAAATCTTCATAAGAAATTGAATTTCACGTTGATCTTGAAGATTTTTTATTTTAAGAAGAAAATGGAAAGATTGACCAAACAACATTTGATAATTGAAAATGTTTTATTTATACTCTCAGGTAATATTTGAATTTAATAAATATATGTTTCATTATTTATAATTGTGGTTATCCTATAAATAACCCCTGATGAGGAAGTCTAAATTGGCAATTGGCTTCGAAACATGTTGGTGCCCAGTAGTATAAAAAAGACGGAGAAAAGAAAGATTGTGAGGTTGGTTCTGGTTGACTCTTTCGTTTTTCTCCCTCTTTTTTCTTTTTTGTTTGTACATGTATTGTACATTTGTCTCTAATGCGTCGGGAAAGCGGGTAGTCTCTGAGTCTAATTTTGATTTGTGAACATTTCGGGTGTACACAAAAAATTTTAATAAGAAAGTAGATTTCATTTCGATCTTTAAAAAATTCTATGATGAAATTAAAGTGAGAGAAAGAATCCCTACCGTTGACACAAAAAATCCTTGAATCATACCGGAAAAGGAGCGTATTTTTTTGTGAAAACAATTCTTAGATATTACGTTCTTCTTGTGAAAAAATAATTTTTGAAAACATAAAATTCGAATCTTTTAATTATTTCTCCCAATTCAACTTAGTGAATCCTCAATAATGTTTTTATTGTTTTTAATAATGAACTTCCTATCCGACAATCATTCTCAACTTTTAAAATAAATGACAAACTTATGAATTGAAGCATCCCAATTAAGGCAGAACTTTTTTCAGTGCCTGTTTAATAATTTTGAAAATTTTAAAATAAATTTGAGCAGTTTGAATGAAAAATAGAAGTAAACAAAATTTTCTGTGAAAAAGGAACATCTTTCAAATCCGCTGGGATTCGAGCCCAAAACCTTTTCTCTGTAGGACGACTTACAGTGAGACCGAATGTAGTGCCCGTGGACAAATTAACTTTTAGCCAAAACTGTTCGACCGATTTGGATATATATTTTTTTAATTGAAGCTCATAAAATTTGTAATAGAGTCGTCGAAGTATAATTTAAATTTTTAAAATTTTTCTTAAATTAATGATAAAAATTCATTCTATTAAAAAAAATTAATTTCGAAGTTGCCATTTTGTAGAAAATTATTCAATTTTGGTAAAATATAGCAAGAGTGCTACTTTCAAGATATTAGAAATCGATTCCTTTGGAAAAATGGAATCTATATGTTGGAAAATGGCGAAACAATGAATTTGTTTATTTTTGTTTAAACAAAATATTATTGTTCAGTAACCAAGTATCTAAACAAGAGGTGTGGTTAACATATCTGCAGTTGATTTTGCAAAAAAAAAACGAATTCCGTGTAGTGGGAAATGACAGTTTTATGCATTTTCTTACTAATTTTGTTTAAACAAATAACACTTATTGTCTAACATCAAAGGATCGCACAAAAAAGCTTTATGCAAGATATTTATTGCCGATTCTGTTAAAAAGCGAAACTTAAAAATGACAAATTAATGCATTTGTTTAAATAAATAACAAATGATCTTTATTTTTAAGAAGTTATATCGAAATATTTTTTTCTCAGACTTTTACCCAAAATACACATCTGAAGTAGATGAATATCGTTTTTACTAAAAAAACTCACTATTGTTGACTCATTTGTTTATAACAATTTCAAAAAAATATTATATACTTGATACTGCTGAACCTCATTTCCGCACTAATTATGTGTACTTTCGAATAAATTGGATAACTTCCTAAAAAATGGCACCTACGAAAAAATGAAAAAAAATTAATAATAATAATAATAATAATTTAAACAGGAGATTCCGTTTTACCATCCGCAAATCAGAATTTATCGTACCAGCCCATTTGACTAATCAAATCTTAGAAATATTTTTACGTTACTAAGGCAAGATGGAAATTTTCAAATAAAATTTGCTGTGAAAAAAGGTACGCCTTTCATTTCCGCTGGAATTCAGACTCGGGGCGGTAAAACGGAATCTTCTGTTAGAACTGATCAGAATGACTAAAATGAAAATCTTAGATAAAAATTTCAAAACAGGAGTACTGCAATTTGTTTAATAATAGTAAAAATAAAATTGAAATCTTTTTCGAAAATTGACTTTCTTTCTTATTAATTTCATCAACTTTCATTCTAAAAGAAAAATTCCAGGTGAACGCTTTCAATAATTTCAATCTGAAATTTAATCTCGTTATGATCGTTATGATTTTTTCCTAAAGGATTTTTACAATCTTTGTTTTGTCGACGGTTAAATTAAAAGGCTCGATTTTTGAACGCTTCATGTAGACAGTGGCGGATTTAAGGAAAAGGGCCCAGTGGGCAAAAGCTTCGTAGGGACCCTTACGCTACACTTTTAACCCCCCCCCCCCATCCCATCTTATTGTGTACTCTAAATTCCAGTTTCTATCAAATATTTTTTTCAAAACTTCAAAAATTACAAATCTAAATGCTGGAAAATTGTTCATTATTTTTGTAAATTTCTAAAATACTAAGACTTAACAATTGCTCAAATTATTCAAGATTGATTGTTATCATAAAACAAATTTTTGGGCATTTTTTCGTCAATAAATATAGAGTAGTTTGATTTCTATGAACGAAAATATAGTATTTCCCATATACGTACATGTTAATTTCAAAGATTTGTTTCTCACAACCTAAAACCTAAAAAATTCTGTAATTTTTACCACATATATTACTTATAATTTAATAAAACAATCCCGAAAATATCACCAAAATATATAGAAAAACGTTCAAGTGCTAGTACTACCTTAATGAAATTGGAGAATTTCATGAAAATTCTTTAAGGCTGGCTTCATAGAATAAATAAACTGAACGCCCAATTTCCATATTTGAAAACATTTTGGTTATTGTTTACAAGGCTACAATCACAAAGGCAGTTATATTTTGAAATGTTTTTTCCATTTTTCAACTTTGAAGAAGCGCGGAAAAACGTTTAAGTGTTTTGCATGTTAGAATTTACTGAAAAAGCTTGTTTTTCGTAGGAAAATGAAGTATACACTTTCTCAAACAGTATACTATATAATCATAAATGTAATATGCGAAAAATATGGAGTACATAACACATTTATAGGTTATGACAATAAAACTTCTCACGAAATTAATGAAATATTTAATAAACATACCTAAAAATATCTGGAGCCAGTATTTTTTTCTCAAATATCTGCTCAGACATTCAACATGAAAAACCACTGCTGCACTTGTTCGTAAACACTGAACAAATAATGAGCGAACTGTACGATCTGATAAACACGAAAAATCAGAGGAAAAATATTATTTTGACAGGTACTGCTTATAGGTGGTTATGATTCTCGCGCATGCACGGTCGATTCTCATTCTCGTGCGCGGGAATTTGAACTTTTGAATCCGACGAACTATAAATATCATATGGATTAATACGTGTTTGGAGTGCTCAAATAATATATTTTGATTTTTGATAAATACAGGAGTTGACGGCATATACATAAAACTGATTTAATGTAACGAATCGTAAACATACTCAGTAAAAAAATCACCAATATCATTTTAACATAATTTTAGAAGTCATTGCCAACTAAATTTTTATACCCGAAGGGGCGCCCTGAGACATTTTAAAAAAAGTAAGAAGTATTCGGCAAATGTTGCGAAAATATTAGACGTTTTTAATAATCGACTGATTATTAATTTTTTTTTTTATTTCATTTATTATCATTTTCAATCATTGCAAGTGTTTCGATACCAGGGGCCCCTAAAAGCACATTTGATATGATCAAAGTTGGAGGAATTTTTGTAACAGGACAGTAGCATTAATTGAAAGTATCAGATTTAGAATCTTTTGGTGATTGGGGCTCATGAGAGCACATTTAACGGAAAATATTTCATTGTTCACATATTTGCATGACACGATCGTGGATATTCACCGGAGAAGAATCAGATGCAAATTAAATACCTAACATTTTTTAATAAGTCATCACATATTTAAAGAATTAATCTACGAAGGGCTCTTTGAAGTATTTTCTAAAATAACAAAAATGTAAAGTAACTTTTAGCAAGAGGGGCCCTTGAGGCCTCTCGTCAGGTGGCCCAGTGGGCAAATGCCCAATGCCCACCTGTTAAATCGGCCACTGCATGTAAAGTTATTAATTTTAGGGTGAATTAATTTTGAATTTGGTATTTGAAATTTTGCCCTAAAGATGTTAGTTAAATCTGTGCAAAATTAGAGAAGAAAATAATAGACCAGAAAATATTGCAAAATCACGTCATGGGTGATTGAAGATCGTTACAGAAAATACTTTATTCGGAAGTAATCGTGATGTAATAAGCGTGAAGAGAGCCTGCCTGGAATTGTGACATTCTAGTCTGCAAGGACTCGTCCTATAGGTATACGTATAGGGATATAGATATATATTATACACTATGCAGGACACCCCTTCGTACCTACTCACGTCGAGGAGGGATTGTCTACGTTCTACGAGGGTGGGGACAAAACAGGCTACAGAAAGTATGTGCATTCCATATACATATACATATAGTGTCCTACAGTGTACACAGTACACTGTACACCATGAGCAGTTTGCCTCCTGTGAACAACAGTTCATGCCTATTATACCCCTCTATCGGGTGTCTCGGATTTAAATGAAAGTTCTTCACTTAGGGTGCCATTTCATTGGGCACCGTTTCGCTGCAACTAATCGATTACAAAATCACGTCGTCTTTGCATCTACGTCTATGTTCATTTCGGCGGTAAATTGATACATTTACCTGTATATTCGGAAAGTTCGATTTTATATTTTTCAACTTCCTACCAAATTCAAAACAGGTGCAATCTGTTTTCTCTTTTCCTCTTCTATTTTTTTTTCTTTCATCTTTTCATTCTTTGTCTTTTCTCATCCTTTTCCTCTTGCCTTCTCTTTTCTTCCACTTCTTGCCTTCTATTCGGCTTCCTCTTCATTTCCTCTTCTCTTATTTGGTTATTATCTTCTTCCTCTTTTCTTCTTTTCTACTTTCCCTTTTTCTCGTCTATTCCTTTTTTCTTTCTCTTCACTTACAAACTTCTCTTCCTCTTCATTTTCTCTTCTGTTTCTCTATTATTTCTCGTCTTTTTCATTACTTTTGCTTTTCATTTCCTCTTCTCTTATTCTACTTTCCCTCCTTTTCTTCTCCCATTCCTCTCCTTTTTTCCGGGTCACTTCTTTTTCATTTCCTCCTTTCTTCTTGTTTCTCTTTCTCTTCTCTCCTCTTATCATCCCCTTTTTCTCTTCTATTCTGCATCCCTTCTTCTCTTTTCTTTCCAATTTCTTCTTCACTTCATTTTTCCTTCTCTTCTTGATCCTTTTGTTTCTCTGTTCTTCTCCTCTTTTCTTTGCCTTTACTTCTCTTCTACTCTGCATCCTTTCTTCTCTTTACTTCCTCTTTTCTCTTCTTCTCTTCTCTTTCTCACTTCTTCACTTCTCTTCCTCTTCATTTCCTCTTGAACTTTTTCGACCTCCTTCATCCATTCTTCTCTCAGTCTCTCCAACCCTAAAATTTTCTTAAAATTCTCTTGCAATCCTCCTCTCCTCCTTTCCTCTCATACAACCATCCCATATATGATCCCATGTTTCCTCTACCAATTCACATACTCTGCACTTTCTCTTCTCATCCTTCTCCCAATACATTGATTCTTATGCTTCATATCCCAGTCTCCATTTAGCTATTCCTGTCCATCTCTTTTCCGCCCAACCTCTATCCAGATACTTTGACATTCCTTCTCTTTTCATCACCTTACACCATTTATTGTATCTCGATTTGCCTATCCTCTCCCATCCATCTGTCGTATGCATTTATCTATTTTTTTTCAATTCTTCATAGTCTTTATTTCCTCCTTTTCCTATCCCTCGATCTCTAAAAAAAAATTGTATGCTTTCTTCTTCCCATCCAGTTAACTCTGCGGCTCTCTTTCCTCTTTCTTCCATCTCTTTGTAACACTTTATCGCTAACTATCCTAACTTTCCCTCCCTTAGATTCTCTTTGAATTTCCACGCCCTCTTCCCCGCCCTTGCTCTTAATTTATCTTCTTTTCCTCCTCCACTCCTCTTTCCTTCTCCTCCTTTTCTTTTCGTCTACTCTGCATCCTTTCTTCTCTTTTATTACTCTTTTCTTCCTCTTCACTTCTACTTCTCTTATTCTCTTACGGGAATGGCGACGTTCACTTGGGGCCATGTGTGTGTGTGTGTGGCATTTGGGTGTAAAAATAAAGGAGCTCGTCGCTTTTCGATTGACAAAAAATTAAGGAAACTGTGGATAATCCCTTGTGGCTGTGCACAAAGCATGTCTCCACTCTCGGTGCTGCCCTCTGCACTGAGCTTGACAAATTGCGGTCGCTATTCTTTTTTTGTCTTTTCTCCTCTTCTCGTTTTCTCTTCTTCACTTCACTTTTTTCCTCTTTTTTTATCCTTTTCTCCTTTTTCTTCTTCACCTATTCCTCTCCTCTTCTTCTCTTCAACTTTGCTTCCATTCTTCTCTTTTCTTTCATTTTTCGCTTCTTTCACTTCACTTCCCCTTCATTTCCTCTTTTCTTATTGTTCCTTTCCTTCTCCTTCTCTTCTATTACTCTTTTTTCCCCTTAACTTTCTCTTCATTTCCTTTCCCCTTATTCTCTTATGCCTTTCTGCTTCCTCTTCTCTTCTTTTATCCTCTTCTCTTCTATTCTAGTTCTTCTCCACTTCTTTTTTTCTGTTCTGTTTCTCGTACCACGTAGAAATACTGAAATGAAACAACGCTTATCAAATACGAATAGATACGTGTAGGTAAAAATAAAGATAGAGTTTCTATATTCTTGGAAGTTCAAAAATAAAACTCACTGTTTAAAAATGACTGAGAAAGGATAGAGTATCACGATAGACCAATAAGAATGGCAGCAGATACAGACGGATAGAAACGCATAGAGACTACCTTGAATTCTATCCGTCTCTACCTGATTCTATCAACCATCCCTTCTGGAACCAACAAAATCTAAATCTTTTAGATTCAAACATTATTTATCAAGCAATAAAAATAAAAGTAAAATAAATAAATGATAAAATAAAAATGAAAATAAAAATAAATAAAAACAATATCTCTCCAATGTTTAAAAGAGAAGGTATCATACAATAATTAAAAAATAATTAGGAGCATGTGGACCCCCGCCAGAGGTCATCTCGCTTTGCTCCTCTGCAGATATTCTCAAAGTCGTTTCTTAGGCGTCCAGGCGGAAGGGCATTAGCCCGCACGCACGCGTAGGTAGGTACCTACCGGCGTTGTGGCTGCAGGAATCTGCCTAGAGTTCATTCGATTCCTCGTCCTTGCAAGCCTCCCCGTATTGAACACAAGCAACTCGGCTCTCCGGGAGAAAACAAGCATGAAGAGTGACGCTTGGCTCGCGAAACGGACGACGGTGGAGGGATTGGGGGGAGGGGGTGAAAGGACGCACGAGCACAGGGCCAACATCGGGGAGACGTGAGACGCTATCCTAGGCTGAGAGCGTCACCTCATCATGCCGCGCTCTTCTTTGATTCAGTGAGAAGCCGGTAAACCGAGGATCCCAAGATAAGTTCCAGGTTTGGTTGGAACGGTCCTGAAAAAGAAAAAAATATGTCCTTTCCCAGGAAATCGGTGCCTGGAGCGTCTATTCGAGCCTGCATTCGACCCTGCAATCCTGCGCTCGCGCGCCCTCTTCAGTCTCTGTGTGAGATGAAGAGAGAGGAGTTCGGGAGAGAAAGTGAGAAAGATACGCTGCAATGGTGTGCTCGCGCACGTCCTCTCCAGTGCGAGAGTGATAAAGAGATAGAGGAGGAGAGAGAGATTGAGTGAGAGAGAAAGGATTGCAACGAGTGGGGTAGGGTGGGCGAGGCAGGCAGAGACGAGACAGGAGTGGATGACGTCCTACGGGAAAGTGGGGGAGGTTAAAGAGGGGAATCACCGGCGTCGTCGTCGTCGATGAGAAGGTCACGCAACGAAGTCGCCACACTATTTAAATAATGTAGTATTTCTATCCGCGAGAGCACACTACCTCCAAGCCGCGGAGAGACGATCACGAGTGCGACAAGGACCCATGAAGGAGAGAAGAATTGAAGGAAACGCGTATAGTCGTACATTCAGTATACCTATAGATTTCAACTTTCTGAAGGCGCCCAATCGTAAGAGAGAATGAGACGAAATGACGGAGGGGAAAAAATGAAAAATAGAGCGCTCCGCCAGAATTCGGAGCGAAGCGAGAAGGCGAGATAGATGGGTTTAGGGATCCCGATTTCTTTGTCAGCTCTCAAAAACACAAATAGAAGTATACGGGAATAATTCAAACGTTCTATATCTGGATCTCAGATTCTTATAAGAGCTCATTGGGTTTGATTTTGTTTATCTCTGAATATTCAATATCAAATTGCTTCCTTTTTTTGTTTGAGAAGGTCTTAAAGAGATGGCTTGTTTGATATATCGATTTAATTTCAGGTTAGGGATATATAGTTCAAAATTGGAATATTCTTAGATCACATTTGAAGATGGGTAGGCAGATCGAATTATCGATTATTGAAATTAGCGATATGCAGTAATTAAGAACTCTTCGTTTATAGTATACATGGCCTTCATTATTCTCTACTATTCGTTTGCTTGATTTATTAATTTCGGCCGACGTGCGACAGGCCTCTTGTCAGCGACTTTACACGTGTAAACGCAGACATGATAACCCACCGAGGACAATAAGTGATACCTTATACTTAATGAAACTTGGATTGTCTGGACTACCCCTCAATTATATTGACAATCGATGGATAATTGTTGGGCAGTTTTGCGACTACGTGGCAGCCAACTTCTACGTCTGACCATAACTGTCCTACTCCACTGTAGCTCCACTCTGTATATTCTTCAACCCTTATTTGTCTGTTTATTTAAACATCTTAAAGATCAAGTCAGAAATTTTACCTTAAACATCTTACTGGAAACAATTTTACTCAAAGAGATTCTATTACTATAAATATCTGAACTGGATTATTATAACGTGCTACGCTCTGATTGATAATGACAGTAGGGATGTAAAAGATACCTTCTGGGACACGTTTAATGATATTATAGGTACTTGCGATCCTGGCGAAAGAATAATTTTAATTGGAGATAGGAATGTTTGGGTTGGTGTGCAACGCGAAGGTACCGACAGGGTACTGGGTTATTTCGGAAACCCAAAATCGAACGGTAACGGGGATAAATTGATTAGATTATGCTTAGAAAATGCTTGTTCATTACAAGTACTTGGTTAAGACATAAAATGATCCACATGTATACTTGGTGCAGAGGCGAAAGCCACAGTATGATTGACTTCGTTGTAGCAGATGAGAGACTGAGAGGGCTTGTAAAGGATACAAGGGTTATGAGAGGCTCTGAGTTCGGAACGTGTCACTACCTCTCAGTTTCAAAAATGAGTCTAGGTCAAGGGTGGAGGAGAAGAAGAATTAATAATAAACCGAAGCAGACGCGAGTTAGAATAGAGAATTTGCAGAAACCAGAAGTACAATTGGTATATGGTGAAAAGTTGAAGAAATATTTAGGGCATCATAATGAAGACTAGAAGACTGAATTAGTCTGTAAAAATGTAGAGAGTGCATGAATAATACTACGGAATAGCATCTTCAAGAGTGCACCTGAAGTATGCGGTACTGCGGCTATAGGAAGAAAGGCTGGAGATGCTTGGTGAAATGATGAAATCCGCGTGGCTGTCAACGAGGAAAAGCAAGTGTACTCAAGAATGTTGAATATTATTGGTCTTGGCGATGAAGAAAGGTCTAGATTAGAAAATGATTATAGGGATAAAAACAGAAAAGCCAAGGTACTAGTCAAAGAAAGCAAGGGTGAAATCAAAGAAGAGGGTAAAAGAATGTAAAATGATTCTGAAGGAAATAATAAATTATTTTGGAAATGAGTTTCACCAGGCAGTAACCACTGCTTTTACTGCTGCTTTGTCTTGGGTGTATAGTGGTGGATGCAGGTTTCGTTCTAAGTTACGAGTTGACGCAAAAAGTCCTGCGGATTGCGATTATACTTGGCCAAACACTGCGCTAAAACGTCTTTTCGGTTGCGCTTTTGATCGAGAGTCAGTAATCGCGGCACCCATCTTGCACACACCTTCTTAACCTCCAGTTTTTCGTGCAAGATGTTGTAGGCTCGTTCAGTGGAGATGCCTACAGTCTTAGAAATCTCACGTACCTTGATTTAGCAATCTTCCATAACCATATGATCAATTTTTTCCAATCTATCTGATGTGGTGACCTCAATTGGGCGTCCGGAGCGAGCTTCATCTTTAGTTGTAGTTCGGCCACGTTTAATTTTGTTCATTCAAAAATAAACGGTTTCCAATGAAGGAGCAGACTTTCCGTGAACTTCGTCTAACTCGGCTTTGATCCGCGTGGCCGTCCAGTTTTTCAAATAAAAATGTCTTATCACTGCACGGAATTCTTCTCTCTCCATTTTTACGAAAACTATTGACACGCTCACTCTAAACGTATGCCAAACGTAAACCAAGTGCCGGCTTTGGCTGAAACTTGGTAGAGGTTAGTTTGGAGAAAGATATTTCTTGGCCATATACTACAAAGTTCATTTTAGCACCATCTAGTGGGAAATTTACCTTACTTGTCAAACGAACCTCGTAAACTGTTGTGAATAACTAATTTTCATACTAAGCAAAGAATTGTGAGTCTGACTTTTGCAAGTGAGCACGATCTCCTCTTCCGCATTGCAATAAGTGCTGCTCGAGATTGCCAGATTCACTATTCCAAATGGTTCTGATAACGCTTCTGATATCTTCATGTGTGAAGACCGCGCTCCAGAAAGTGAACACGGGTTTATGTCGGTATGTTTGTTGACATCTGAATTTTCCGCGCTGCGAGCAGTTTCTAAAAACAAACGATTTTTCGATTCAGGCAATTTTAGAATTTGCACTTCTACGTACATATCAGTGTCTTGTTTGATGTCGTTATCGAAACATACGTCTGAGTTTGTGCAAAAAAGTATTACACGTCGATAATCAATGTTGATTTGCATATCGTGAAATGTATAGTTAGTATTGAAAAGTATTTCTATGATGCCTACACATCCCAGTTGTTCAAGTACTCATCAAGAGAATAGGGTAAAAGTTTGTGGACCATGTTGAAAAAAAATTGATCTTGGACAGAAAAGTTACAGTAATTTTCAATTAACAGAAACTCATCAAAAAATTGATTGAAAAGAATATTAGGAAAAACTATAACTTGAAAGATGAAAAGTTTCCCTTGAGTATATGTGCTACATGACGTTTAGTATTACTTCAACATGAGAAAAATGATTTGAAGAGACCATTATCAACGATGCCTAACTATGAAAATATATTGTTATCTAAGATCACGAGGATAAATAATGCATCAACGGAAGTATGTTTAACTTGTAATTGTTACATATGCTTGACTGGCAGA
>JAUMHM010000085.1:15755701-15766764 GCA_032362435.1 Melikaiella ostensackeni | reverse complement strand
CATTTTCATGGATGGCAGTCGCTCCCAGGGGGACCCTGCGGTGGTTGTTTGACCAATTTTATATATATATATATATACATGCATTACTGGTGCCCCTGAGAAGTATATGGGCGCCTCGTAAAAATCAAACTTTTAAAACAGAAATATACTTTAGAATTATAAAATTCAAGGGAAAGTGAAAAAAAAAACAAATTAGAAAAAAGTGTATTACCAATAATACATGTGCATTTGTGCATTTCTGCAAGCCAGGGGTATTATGGATCTTGAATATACTTTTCACTCCTTCCTTTGCTAGAAATTAATCCTCTTCTAGAAATTATTTATTTATTAAAAAATTATAAGCTTCTTGGGGGGCCTTTATATGCCTTAGGGACGCCAAACAAGGGGGGCGCAGTCAGGGTTCCGTTACCAACAATGCATGGCCAGTCCGCCATTGTCCATCTGTCACAAAGATCACCCTTTCATTTTCTATTCTGGCATAGTGTGCCGGAAATTAATTCATAAGATTATTGGAGTTGATACTGAATTCTTCGAAATTCATCATAATTCTTTGGGATACTTCAGTATTGAAGCGCGAGATCGGTCACACTCGTTACCCTTTCCAAGTTTCCGTGCAGAGGAAGAAAGGATGAATACAGTTAAAGCAGTTATGTAGATGAAACATAACCTCCGCCTGTCACAAAAATCATCCTTGCATTTTCTATTCTGGCACAGTTTGCCGAACATGAATTTTCAAGATTATTGGAATTAATCTTGAATTATTTGGAATTCATCGTAAATTCTTTGAAATCCTTTAACATTCAAGCGCGACATCAGTCGCACCCGTTGCTTTTTCTAAGTTTCCGTGGAGGAGGAGAAGGGGTTAATACAGATCATGTAGTTATAGAGATGAAACATAACCTCCATCTGTCACAAAGATTACCCTTTCATGTTCTCGTGCTTTATTCCAGCATATTTTGTCGGAGATGAATTTTTCAACTTGTTGGAATTAACCTAGAATTGTTTAAAATTTTCTATAAGTTTTTGAAATTCTATAGAATCCCGCTGATCAAGAAATTACATTGACGATAAAATATTCCGGAAGAAAAAATTAAAATCCGGCATATCTTGCCAGAAGGCACTACTCGACCTAGTGAATATAATTCAAAATGTGAAAATTCAATTACATGTAAAGTGTCTTTATTTGATCAAAATAACCGGTTTAGAAGGTCAAAAAGGATCATACAACAATATTCAGTGTAGTCCGGTAAAACGAGTTTATTATTAGAAGAACCATATTTTGGAGATGAGTTTATAACAACATTATTAATAAACTCATACACTTATCTGTAAAACATCAATTGACTGATAGGTTTTTCCCATTTGTGAAAATATTCTTTTGATTTAATTTGATTTAATTGAAGATAAATTAACATAAATTTCCGGTAAAATTACCGTCAATTATCGAAAATTTCCACAAACTCCCGAACTGAATTTTGGGGGATTTATAAAATGTTACTATAAATTTTCGGTGAGATTACCTCATGTAACCAAATATTTTCAGAAATTTTTAAATTAAACGTTTGGTCATTTATAGTAAGATACCGTAAATTACCAGAACTTTATTCTCAACTCGTCCCCTCTCTTTTCAACTTCTCTACGATCATGCTTCCTTTATTCAAAATCTAATATGTGCTGAAACCATGCGTGTATTACGAAAAATGTCTGAAATCATTCATTCGTTATAAAAAAATATCGCATGCACCAAGGGGGAGAGGGACTTCTTCCGACTCGTGAATGTTTTCAGTACTCGTCGAAAAAGCCCCTTTTCTCCTCCTAGGCGCATAATATACTTTTGAAATAATAAAAAGTTTTTGGATAATTTTGTCATTATCACGTTATTTTTATTGCGTGAAGTTGATTTCAAGAAGGAAAATAATCGATATTCCCATTTTTTTACATTCTCATCATTTATGATTAAGAAGTATTAGAACCATCTGAAATTTCGCACCTGAGTTTCTCAACGGATTTCTATGTCTTGAAACCCCCTGAAGCCAAAAAACGTTTTTGCGATGGCGTCTGTCTGTCTGTCCATGAACACGATAACTCTCGGAAAAATGAACGGGTCAGTTCGGACTTCTGCACACTTTTTTGGGTCTTAAAAAAAAGAATGAGTTCGTTAACCAGTCTTCTTTAAGCAACGGTTCGGGTTTTATTAATAGATAATTCCAATTTTACGCCTAACTACGCTAGACACGTAAAAAATTCTGAAGGAAGAATTGTAGCTCTTCAAAGGACCGAAGTATTTCCTTCCAACAATAACCTTATCATATTGGTTCTATTTATCGAAAATACTAAAAAAAAAATCGAAAATTCCAATTTTGAGGCACACAACGCGAAAGACAGGAGAAAACTTCAAGGAGCTGTGAAATTCAATTTTCACCTATATTTAAATAGGTAGAAAATTCAAAATATGAAGATGCAGAAAAAAACAGGGATCAAAAAGAGGTTTTTTTGTTAAAGTTTCATCCAAGTCTGCATAATTAATGAAATAAACAATTGGGAAAGCATTCCGAGTGCAAACAATAAATACATATATCAGATCTAATTATTATTTCGGCCTAACAAATATTTGTAATGATTAAATAAAGTATCTGTCATTAAATTTTTTTTAAAATCCCTAATTTGGGTCTACTTTTTTATCTCGCTTGTTATTTTTTCACACTTATTGTGATTAAAAATGAAAAGAAAAAAAAGTTTTCATGTTGTTCTGAAATACTTTTTTTTTAAATGTTCAATTGAATAATGTTAACATTTCGATTTTCACCCATGCACAGTTCTGATTTCTGCGTCGCAGTCGTATCAACAGTAACATCTGTTTGCAGTGAACAGAGCCCGTATTTGTCAGACTACATGGTTTGCAGTAGAACGAGTCAGTTTTTTCCAGACATCAAGTCTGAGCGCAAACACCCGCATTCAACATTGACGACGTTATTTTTTTTAATATAATATATTTTTTAATATAACATACCTTCAACCCCCAGTTTCAGACTTATTATTTGTATGTTTATATTATTTTCGGTTTATTATCTTACATACTTTTTATAATACCTTATCTTTTATGATACCTCTTAACAGTTTATTCAAATTGATGTTCATGCCTTTTTTTCTTTGATTAATTTTGTTGTTTTCATATATTGAACATAAATAATTTTATCTTAAAAACACATAAAAAAATTGGGCTGTAACCATCTTAAGTCTGAGATATAATTTTTTTAATTTTTTGATATATAGATTATTTTATTTAATTTTGTTTCCAAGGTACTCCACTGGGTTTACCGTAAACTGTTCAATTATAAAAACTTACTAGTAAGTATAGTCAACGTGGGTCTTTAAAACGATTTTTGTGTTTGGTGTCTTAGTTTGTTTTGGTTAACTATGTTTACGAAGCAGATCAACGCACATAATCAATACACTGAATCGATAGCATCGATTGCAATCGATATATATCGAATCGCGACAATATCGAGCCCTATGTATTTCTTATGGAGGAAATTATTGACTTTTGTCCATTTTTATTGCAAAAATGACAATGAGTTTGTGATTCAGACCAAAACATAAACCTTCCGAGTGACATAATGAATCATTGTATACATTTTTACGTCATTCGGTGCTGTGGTTTGGTAATTATGAGAGTACAAAGAAACAGATTTTCATTTTCATTTTCAAAAGACTGGAAAGGGGAAGGGGATCAGCAGTACACGTTAATAAAAAGAAGAATTAGAGACTGAAGATTTTCGTTTATTTTTTGATTTACTTTTTCTTACTTTTTTTTATTAAAAATTCTCACTATGGTAGACACCCTACTAGGTAGCACGAGAAGACCTGAGGGCTTGGGCGAGAGAAGGTATGGAGGGTATGGGATAATTCTGACAAAGCGGCCCACAGTGGTCAAAATCAGGAATTTACTATTCAAAAAAGTCTACAGACTTCACTACTGTCCAAAGTGAAACCCTAGTAAGTGACATTCACCATAAAGGTTATTTTCCCATGCAGATATGCCTGAAAATCGTCGCTATGGCAAGTGTCCCTTACTAGGTTTTTCCGTTGGACAGCAGTTCAGTCTACATCCGATTTACAATTGTTTTCAATTATAGTTAAATGAATTTTTGAGAGATCTGTTAGACGCGATTTTTAAATTTGGATTCGTTTATATTTATTTGTTTAACGCAAAGTGTTGTAAAGAGAGCAATTTTGCAGTTTTTTTTTCTCTTCAGGAATAATTGTCAATTATCACAGAACTTCTCAAATCCATGCGGGAGCACTCTCAGGATACGAATGATTTTCATCGTAATAAGCTTAATTATTTTAAACAAATTAAGTTAATAAATGAACAACGGAGTTGTTTGATAAACGAAAACAATTTTTTGTACTAAAATTGCTACATTTTATCTCTAACGCAACATCGAATGATAAACATGTATGAAATATATAAAATTATTATTGTTATAAACAATAATCATAAAAAAGTTAATAGGTTCTCAGTTTTCTACAAATTTTACCCCTTTTCTCAGTTTCATTGCTTGATATGCGCGTAGAAGCCGAAAATCCTCATTATCAGTTGTTAAAATATGATAACAATCATTTTTATTAACAAATTGGATAAACAAAAGCCAAATTTTGTCGTTTTCGCACAGAATCTTTGGTTTTCTCACGCGAGTTTGCCTCTTAGGACCGATTTCACCGACTCTGATTAAGATGTTAATCCTCAATTAGCCTAATTTAATCAGTACCTTGCGTTCCACCATGTCTTAACGCAAGATTAAAGAGACTTAATCAGCGTTCAACTTAATCAGTCGATTTCAGCCGGTTAACGGAGTTAATCGACGATTACTGGCCAGCAAAATAGAACCTCAAAATCGAAGTTTGCATTTGAACATTCAGAGCATCTTCATATAAAGTGAAAATTGTGTTTCTAACCTTACTTTCTTACTCACTGTTTCTATCACGTCTTTGAAAGATAATTCGTATTGAAAATAAATTTATGTAAGATAATGTTAACAAAATGAGATATCGATAGCAGCAATTTATTTTATAGTGCTGAAAAAAATTATTTAGCAAATGTAACCTCACAGTGCGTATGAAGCTTCCTTCCTACATGTTTTTCATACATGCATCAGATACTTCTGAGCGTCTTTAATTGATCACCATTAGTCCCTTTACATTATTAGATTGCAAATTTCAATAGTGATAAAATTTTTTAACATTATTTCAATCTAATACATCTACGCAAAATTACTTTACATTTACTTGACGAAAAATAATTCTGGTTGTCACGTGGTTGGTCATTTGGAGTAGAATTAAAGGCCTGTAGGTTCGCACCATGCGCGCGCAAGAAACATTAACGGCTTTCTCATCTCCGCCAATCAGAATCACCGTAGGTATGGAAAATCCAATTATTACCAACCGGATATACGGTTTAATTGGGGATTAAAATTTTGTGAGTGAACCCGGTGGAACGCATTGCAAGATAACACTGGTTAAATCATTGATTAAAAAATAATCATGATTAGTTAATGGCCCATTTAATCACTGCGGTGAAATTTTCGCGCAGAAGAAGAATTATTATATTACTATACATTACTATAGCTAGAAACGATTTGAAATAAAATATTCATTATCATTGTTGTTCTTTTTTACTATTAAAAAAAACTAAAAACTTAATTTTTATAAATTTAAAAAATTATTTTCAAACATTTTTGAATACAAGCTCACAAAAAATACACAAATTCTCAAATAGTCCTACTGAAATGCCGAATAAAATCAAAGTTATTAGCAAAAAATGTTCAAAATCCTTCTTTTGCTCCTTTTGCTTTTTTGGTCATAATTTTTACATCTTTTTAGTTTGGTAGATAACGCTTTATAACGGAATGATATCACTGGCGATACCATACTTTCTTCGATATTTTTAGGAATGTTTTCTCCCATTTTCACCAAAAAAGTAGCCCTGAATAGATATAATAATAAATATTAATTAAATAGTTTGATTTTTAACCTTTTTAAATATTTATATATGCTTGATATTCAGCCGATCTCATTGAACACGTAATTAATATAATATAATAATCTAATCAGGTCATGTAATATTATTGTAAGAATAATAATATACATTTAATTATATACTTTCACGAAATGAATATTTAAATTCTTATTTGTAAAAATATGGGTAATAGTTTACTTTGATGACTTTTCTAAATTTTGGAGTGAATGACTTGAAACCTTTTAGAAAATCTCCTTTCTAGTTCAAAAGTAAAATATCAGTCTAGGGACACCCAAAAAGTTTCATATTTCCCCCAAAAAAATCAGAAAAATTAAAAGTCTGTGAAAATCAGGTTCAACTAATTCTATCTCGTTCTGTAAAACCACGTATACTAATATATTTTGAGGTGCTGGTCACGGATATAATTTCGAAAATATTCGCAAACGAAATTTCCAAAGTCAATTCGAGAAAATAGATATAAATTGCCAAAAATAGCAATTATTGATAATTTTTCGAGCTGGAAAAGGGGTTGGCTGTGAAAGAATTCGCCCCTTCCCTTTTTCAACTGGAAAAATTTGAGCTGAAAAAATAAAATCGAGCTGGAAATGGGTTAGTCGTACAGGAAATTTCGGAACGGCAGACTGTTCGTGTTTTATAAGTAAACAGGTATTAAATAGATTATTTATTTCATACATAAAAAAGTCTGTTTAAAATTATTATATATTTTTTGTTATATCATATGTATAATTATCTGAAAATATAGGTCAATCACTTCGTCTCGGATCAAAAAGTATTTTCTATTCTTGAATCAACTTAGAATTTTGTCGATGAAAACATTTTTACTGTAAGAAACAAATTTTTCAACTATTATAAATGACCATAATTTCCTTAATATTCAATAGAGTGTATTAATATGATAAGTCAATCGATTCATCTAGAATCAAGGATCGTTTTTATTCTCACATTAACTTTGAATTATATTAATAAAAAAAGTTCAACTGTAAACGAAATTTTATAAATATTATAAATGACCATAGCTTCCTCACTCTTTAATAAAATTTGATTATATTATAGGTCAATCGATTCGTCTCAAGACAAGGAATTTTTTATTCTCTTGCATCAACTCCGAATTATGTGAATGAAAAAAGTTTTACTATAAAAAACCCATTTTTAAAATATTATAGTGCTAAAAAAATTTTAATGATTATTTTTAGAAATCTTTCGGTCAGTTTTCAGATATGAGTTGTGAAAATAAGCCCTCCAAATTTCATTAATTTATCTGCAATTGTCTTCAAGTTATCGTGTTCACAAAAAAGCGTGACATCCACACATACATCCACACACACATCCACACACACATCCACACACACATCCATCTGGACAATTGCTTAGAACATTGTATTAGACATTTTTCAATTGAGGAACGTTTAATTAAACGAATTTCAAAATATTCAAAATTGTAATGGTAACAATTTCGAATATTTTTAAATTCGTTCAATTGAACGTTCCTCAATTGAAATATGTCTAATACAATGATAACTTGAAGACAATTGCAGATAAATTAATGAAATTTTGAGGGCTTATTTTCACAACTAATATCTGAAGACTGACTAAAGGATTTCTAAACACAATCATTACAATTTTTTGAGCACTTTATAATATTTCAAAAATGGGGTTGTTATAGTAAAACTTCTTTCATTCACATAATTCGAAGTTGATGCAAGAAAATGAAAGATTCCTTGTCTCGAGACGAATCGATTGACCTATAATATCATCAAATTTTATTGAAGAATGAGGAAGCTATGGTCATTTATAATATTTAAAAAATTTCGTTTACACTAGAACTTTTTTTATTGATATGATTCAAAGTCGATGTAAGAATTAAAACGATCCTTGATTCTAGAAGAATCGATTGAGACTCCAATGTCAACAATCAGGTCCGTATGAATCATTTCTATGTCATTTTCGTTCGCAGTAAAAAATATTTATTAAATTTCTTTAAATGTTTTTTTATTTTGAAAAATAAACGCTGCCTCTTGTTTTTCTGCGAAATTTTTGTAACAAATAACGTAAACACTGAAAGCGAAAGAAGCGAAGTGCGGACCGTGCGAACTGACGAAATTATGCGCTTGCGTGGCACCGCCCACATTGTCAGTGCGGTACTGGACGAGTTTGCTGGCTTTAGCGTGCCGCTCTCTGTACACCTTGCCCCCCTGGTCCTCGAACGAAATTCTCGGAATAACATATTGCGGACTGACTTACTAGGGACTTTCAGTGTATTTTACAAATCAGTTTTATGGTGAAACTTTTTTCATTAACATAATTCAAAATTGATGCAAGAGTAAAAAAGACTTCTTGATTCGAGACGAATCGATTGACCTATAATATTAATGCATTCTTCTGAAGAGTAAGTAAGTTTTACATTTTGACCATTTATAATATTTGAAAAATCTGTTTTCTACAGTATAACTTTTTTCATCAACATAGTTCAAAGTTGATGCAAAAAGAGAAAAGACTCTTTGATTCGAGACGAATTGATTGACCTACTTGCATTTTTGTATTTTTACTCCCTCTATGAGGAAGCAAATATATTTGCTGATTAGTCATAATGAGGAAGCAAAGTGCTCATTAAGAATGAGCACCATACAGTTATAAATACAAGCAAAGTGGAAACACCCGAGATCGAATTCAGACCTAGTTTTTATAATAATTGTTCATAACAATAATAATTTTATATAATTCATACATGTTTACCATTCAATGTTGCGCTAAAGATAAAATATAGCAATCTTGGTCCAAAAAAAAATTTCTTCGTTCATCAAATCTCTCCGTTGTTTATTTGTTGACTTAACTTGCTTATAACAATTAAGTTGATTATTATGCAAGTTATTCGTATCCTGAAAGTGCCCTTGCATGGATTTAAGACGTTTTGTGATATTTGACAAATCGTTTCTCAAGGGGAAAAAACGAAAACTGCAAAATTTGCCGTTTTACCACACTTTGCATTAAATAAATAAATATAAAGGAAGCCAAGTTTAAAAATAGCGTCTCACGGATCTCTTAAAAATTCATTTAGTTGTAATTCAAAAAAATTGAAAATGGGATGAAAACTGAAGGCTGTAGACTTTTTTGAACAGTAAATTCCTGATTTTGACCACTGTGTGGTGGTTCAAAAAAGGGGTATTTCAATTCACATTAAGAAAAGGTTATATCTGAGGGTGGAGGTAAAAAAGTGGTATCTGGGGATACCACTCGAAAAGGTGGTATCTGGGGATACCACTCGAAAAGGTGATATCTGGGGGTACCACTCTAAGAGGTGGTATCTGAGTATTCCACTGTATAGATGGTATCTGAGGATTCCACTCTAAAAGGTTGTATCTGAGATTCCACCCCAAAAGGTGGTATCATAGAATTCCACTCTGAAAGGTGGTATCTGAGAATTATAATCTAAAAGATGGTATCTCAATTTCTTACAAGGCAGAGGCGGCGGCGAGATCTTTTTATAATAAAGAGAGATTACTATTAGAATATAAAATTTTTTAAATTTAAATTCATTTTCGCCAATAAATTTCACAACGGAATTCATCTTTCTATCTGTTATTTTTTTCCTCTCAATAAAATGTAAATTATCTCTGGAAACTTTTGCAATTCAGTTAGTTTCTTGGTAAAAAGTTGTTTTCTGGCGTATAGAGTGCACTGAGTTTCATTATCTTTCATCCAAAAAGAAAATAGGAAGACTGTTACGCGTCTCTTGGGGATTCAGATCGGATTCCTGTATTTCGTTGCACTTGCACATGCAGGAAACGTATAGCATGTCGTCCGTTATAGAGAAAACTGCATTATCACCCAGAGCACGTCACTCGGTAAATGTCTCGGGATGTTCTTGTCAGAGCACGATGAAAAAAAGCACAAGTACTCCTGTTACCTTCAATGAGATGAGGAACAAAGTGAGCATACCTTTGACGAATTATTCAGTGAAGGAAGACAAAGTTTTGCCGCAAAAGATTGAATCATTCAAATTTTGTAAGACCGCGCTCGGTCTATATATTTCCCCATATTCATGGTGAAATCTCTTAAAATTAAAAAAAATCATTGCCAACTGTAATTTGGTGATTATGAATGCTTTTTCGTTGAAGACATGTCTAACAGGAGTCACGTGATCAAGCCAGTCCTAAGATCGATATTTTTGCCCCAATATTTCAAATTTAAAGTCAAAATAATGCGAAAATAATTTGTGAAAATATTAATAAATAAAAAAAACAGTGTGTGACAAGGCGGAGCGTTAGGCGAAGAAAAAAATTATTATTAAATAATAAATATTATTAAATATCGACCGATTCATTTGGTCATTATGGCGGTTAAGCACACTGTGGGTAAAGAGAAGACTTGCGTGGCTCGTAATTTGCTTTATGTAGTAGGCCTCATTTCTGTAGTAGGTTGCGCCAGAGATGCTCTTTTTTATCTTAATATTTGAATGGCATTTCGAAGTT
Source organism: Melikaiella ostensackeni (assembly GCA_032362435.1). NCBI lineage: Eukaryota > Metazoa > Arthropoda > Insecta > Hymenoptera > Cynipidae > Melikaiella > Melikaiella ostensackeni. Next base: position 15,756,255 of record JAUMHM010000085.1, on the reverse strand, counting down.
CGAATGGGTCAAACTCCAGCACGAAATCCTTTGAATTCGTGGTTTCAAGGTCGTCAAGACTATCAAGTTCGAAACCATGGAGAATACCCCAGAATAGCCATAAAGCATAATTCCATAAACTCATAAAGCATGGACCTATGAATTTCCATGCCATAAGGAGACCAAACTCCTGTATAAGTTACTGCGCCAAAGACAAGCACGTTTTTGTAGTTTGAGATTTTGAAGGTACAACATAAACCACTGAATATAAGAGCCCTGCTTTAGGGGGACAAAAATCAATTTAAAAAGTGGAGTTTTTAGGCAATATTTCATTTTCTGTCACAGCCCCACAAGACCTGAATCTTTTGCAGTATATGCAGGTAATATTATAAAATTTCTGCACTTTCATTGCCTCCAAACGAGCCAGTTCACAAATTATAAACCATATGCAGTAAGATTCCTGCCTTTGGAAACAAAAAACCTTTTTTAAAGCGAGATTTTCTCATTATTTGATTTTTCGTCCGAGGCTCCCAAGAATGAAATCTCTTGCTGTAGTTTATAGTCCAATAGTAAAG